>JAKZAP010000016.1:22037697-22494056 GCA_023053575.1 Branchinecta lynchi | reverse complement strand
CTCGGACAGGGCGGAAATTACTACCATGAATTAGAGAGATCAAAGACAATCCTTATAGAATTTTTCACAACAAAAACGAAAGGGCTCGACTGATGATGGAGATGCAAAACCTAACAGCACCCTATCTATTTTCCATGTAGAGTGCCCCAGGAGCCAATATTCTGGTTGGCTGCTAGGTAGAAAAAGCTGAGGCACAGGACACTTTGCATGCAAAACCCTTGACTATATAGAAAAGGAAATGAGGTTTTCACGTCTGTCATCAGCCGAGCAATGTTGTTTTTGTTATGAAAAATTCTATAAGGATTGTCTTTGATCTCTCTAATTCATGGTAGTAATTTCCGCCCTGTCCGAGCTAGTGCTCAGCTGTGATGACAGAAACTGTGTTTTTCATGCATGCACTGTATACTGAAATCCATGCACCATGCATGAAACCCAAGGTACAGTGCTTTAACGTTAAGCACCCAGGCATGGTGCTAGATATTTGAGCACCATGCCTGAAAAGGGGCTAGTGTACTAGACTGGGGTTAACCAACCTCAGACAAGATTTCAAATTCCAGAGAAGTCTTTCCTTCACAATAATCTGTCTGGCTTAAAAGAAACCAATAAATATGACAAACAGAGAATATATGACAAGCTAACTGTATGGTTTACATATTGGACAAATAAATATTGCTTCAGTAGTAGTTGCTTTTTTTGTCGCTGTTCTGTTAGCTGTTTTCTCTCTGTTTTATAGTTCCACGATTTTGTCAAAACACGGAAAACACTATTTTTCATTTTCCAGTTTTTGTACGCTGTTGTATGTTCTGTGTTCTGTGTTTCGCTGACTGTTTTGCAAAACACAGAACTTGAGAAAAATTGGGATTTATTGGCGAGAAATTATTGTTAAACACCCATCCAAATTGGGACATTGGCAAGGAAGTCTGAAAGAGACTATAGAAACAACTCTGGAAGGGTTACGTTCATCCAAGAGTGAAACAAACCCCTTGTTACTACGACAACTGGCATTGTATCAGTCATGCACGAAATCTCAATTTTGGGCATGGTGCTCCAAAGTCTGGGCACCATGCCCTGGAGCATGGGCATGGTACCCCTGTGAAATTTGGTTTAACTGAGACTGGTTACATACCTAAATAGGGTCTTCTTCCTGTCCTGGATGAAAAGATACCTGATTTTACTTTCTATCCAACCTTATTTTCCAATTTACAAAATGTTAGAGTACTTCCAAGATACATAGATTTTTTGGAGGCCACTTCTCTTCTAGTGGGTTTATCATATCCTCTTTCAGAAAATTGCTGCTAGGTAGCATGGATAAGGCAAGCTTTTCAATCTGTTCACTGGAGCAAATATTCCACATGTACTATATATAGCACCTTTTTGGAAATACTTGTCGTCCGCCCAGTGTGCAAAAGTAAGAGTTCTGTTTTTTCGATTCGCGAAGTTCCTTCTGAGACTTCCCCCGTGGACGAGGAACTCCTATATCATGCGTACGTACGGTGTATCCGATCCAACAGTTTATGTTAACTGTGTCGTTGAGAATTTTCTGGAAAAGGCTAAGGGAGGAGCGAACCCGTGGCTAGCCATCCTCTGCCAGTAGTCTTGTTTGTGTACATAGTGTGTAAATACTGTTGATGATGTTCCATAGTGTGATTTCTCTTTTCTTTTTCATTTTCATACTCTGTTCCTAATTCCTTGTGAATTTTCGGGTAATAAAGTTACTTACTTACTTACTATATTTCCTTTAGTTTGTTTGCCTTTTATTATTTATTTTGAGTTATTTTTTTTTCCTTTTTTTTACTCTGACTTTTGACTTTTTGACAACATTGAAAAGGATTGAGTAACCTAGTGGCAACTACCTGGGAAAGGATAGAGTAAACCCACTGGGAAAGAAGTGGCCTCCACAAAACTCTCTGTATCTTGGAAGTGCTCCAACATTTTGGTAATTGGAAAATGAGGTTGGATAGGAAGTGAAATCAGGTATCTTTTGATCTAGGACAGGAAGAAGACTGTATTTAGGTATGTAGCCAGTGTCAGTTTAACCAAATTTCACAGGGGTACCATGCCCATGCTCCAGGGCATGGTGCCCTAACCTGCCCATACGTCCAGGCATGCCTAGACGTTGGGGCACCATGCCCAAAAATTAAAGATTTGTGTATGACTGCATTGTATGAAATCAACTTATTTTCTGGTTGGAAACTCATCTACAGGGATGGATCAGTCACAGAAAGTGGCAGCAGGAATATTCTCCCATTTTAGTCAAATTTGGACAGGCATCAGAGTTTCAGACGGCGTTTCCATATTCCACGCAGAAGCCTTGGCTCTAAGGAAGGCTGTTGAATTTGCCAAGAGGCACGGGAAAGGGAGTTATGCTTTTTCTCAGATTCACAGTGTCACTTTTGGAGTCGCTGAGAAACAACTCCACCTCATCAAGTATTCACATTCAACAGCTCAAATCGGATGTCCTGGACCTTATGAGTCTTGGTTTCACCATTAGATTTCAGTGGATACCATCCCATGTTGGTATTGCCGGAAATGATGAAGAAGACCGAATTGCTAAAGAAGCCCTAAATCACCCTATAACTTGGATTGTTGATCTGTCTGGAGAGGAATTGTAAGGAAAATTACCAGCAAATCGAACCTGTACTATTGTGACCTGCAAGCACAGGCTTCCTCAAATCCATATGTACTGGCATACTCAGGAGATCGGATCTCACATTTTCTGGTTCCAAAAAATCGCAGGATGGCAAATTGTATATTTTGGGTAAGGACTAACCATTGTATGTCGGGTGAAAGGAGGCACACTTATGGTTTACACCAAACTCCAAACTGTCCCCATCCAGTGTGTATTGGCATCGTCGAAACAAAGGAACATTTTCTGTCAGAATGTCCTAGGTTTGCAAGTCAGAGAGCTTTTTTTTATGGCACTTGCCCTTCGGCCAAGTGCCATATAGCGATTGTAATTTCTGTCCGTCAGTCGGTCTGTCGGTCCCGGTTTTGCTAGTTCGGGCACTTCCAGATAAGCTAGGACGATTAAACTTGGCAGGCATATCAGGGACTGGACCAGATTAAATTAGAAATAGTTGCTTCCCTGATCCAACCATCTGGAGGGGAGTGGAGGGAGGGGGAATCCGGAAAAATAAGGAAAAATGAGATATTTTTAGTTTACGAACGGGTGATCGGCTCTTAATGAAACTTGATATATGGAAGCAGGGTTCGTGCGGCTCTGGAAATCAGGGAAAAGTCAGGGAATTTTTTTTGTTCAGGGAATTCAGGGAAAAGTCAGGGAAAATCGTGAAAAGTCGCAGAAGGTCAGGGAAACTAATGAAAAAGTTCAGTCTAGACTTATGCATCGAGTTCTTTTTCGTCGGTTCTCTGCCCAAAGTTTATCAGTTGATAACTCTGTTCTTTGAGCCGTCCCAGTCTGTGCTTCAACGTACACGACGGCTTCTTTGTTCAGGAAGAAGTCGAATAAATCTTTGCTATTGTATGAGTCGTATCATAGATTTTGGCGGCGTTTGTTCACTGAGGTAATCAAAAGGTGTTGGAAAACAGCTGGAAAAGGTCAGGGAAAATCACCAAAAAAGGTCAGGGAAGTCACGGAAAAACGTGTAAGAGCAAGCGCACGAACCCTGGGAAGGAACTCGTGTCTCAGACCCTATATTTTAAATCCAGACCGGATCCAGTGACATTGGTGGGAGTTGAAGGGGGAAACCGGAAATATTGGTAAACAGTTGGAGTGGAGAGATCCGGATGAAACTTGGTGGAAAGAACAAGCAGTCCTAGATACGTGACTGATATAACCGGAACGGATCTGCTCACTTTGGGGGAGTTGGGGGGGGGGGGGGGGGGGAGAAGTCCGGATTTCTAGTGATCCCGCGAGTTTGGTGCTTCCTGATGTGCTGGGACGATTAAAATTAGCAGGCATGTCAGGGATCCGACCAGATTAAATAGGAAATAGTCACTTCCCCGATCCGACCATCTGGGGGTGGGGGGTGGAGGGAGGGGGAAGCCAAATTTGAGGTATTTTTAACTTGCGAACGTGTGATCGGATCCTTATGAAAGTTGATCTTTAGGATGACCTCGCGTCTCAGACGTCCCACTTTGAATCTGGACCGGATCCGATGACACTGGGGGGAGTTGGAGGAGGGAATCGGAAATCTGGAGAAACGCTTGGAATGGAGGGATCGGGATGAAACTTGGTGGGAAGAACAAGCACAAGTCCTAGATACGTCATTGACATAACTGGACTGGATCCGGGCACCGCGGGGAGTTGGGGGGGGGGGGGGGGTCCGGATTTCTAGCGATCCCGCGAGTTCGGCATACTTCCTGATGTGCTAGGGCGATGAAACTTGGCAGGTATGTCAGGGATCCGAACAGATAGACTTGAGAACAGCCGTTTCCCCGATCCAACCATCCTGGGGTGAGTGGATGCCGACTTCATTGACTTAAGAACCTGACACAACATATGCCCGGGAACTTCCGTCCCTAGATCCGAGCATTTTTGAAGGAGAGAGGGAACAGATATATGAAATTGACTTCTGTAAATTGCGAAAGAGTGGTCTGATTCGAGTAAAAACTTAATGGGTGATAAGAATCGATATCCTCGACATGTAAAACATGCGTTCGAACTATATGTGACCATGGTTGGGGGAATTGGGGGGGGGGGGGGAGGAACTTCTGACATGCACAAAACCAAACGGATGGACCGAATTAGATGCGAGTTCGACAGTGCCGAGTTTATGCGGCCTAGATTTGTTATTTGGCGTCCGGGCCGGATTCGGCCAAGGTGTGGGGGGGGGGGGGGTACTTGAAACTTGCAGATAGACTGTGCTCCAATTTCAGTAAAACTTGATGGACATGAAGAGGGAATTAAGAGATTCGACGTTTATGTTTTCAAGTCCTGTTCGGCCACAGTGGGGGGAGTTGCAGGGAGATTGCCGGAAACTTTGAGGCTCGGATAGGGGTCAAACGAGTGCATCAGTTTTAATGAAACCATGTTTCATTAAAACTGATGCATTAAAACGTAGAGAGAGCATATGCCCTAGATGACATATTTTGGGCCCGAACCGGAACCGACAACGTTGGTGGGGGGGGGGGGGGGGGTACCGGAATTTTCCCAAAATACTCAGATCTAGTGAAACTTGATAGGTGGTAGGCAATAAAAGAAGATGCTTTAGATGATCCATTTTGAGTCCGAACCAGATTCGGCCACAGTACGGGGAGATGGAGGGAGTACCGGAAATCGTGTAGCACGTCTAGGGATCAAACGAGTGGATTTATTGGGCTGAAACTTGGAAATTTGAACAGTCATGTGCATTTGCTACAGGAAATCGAGACGATGCCGAAACTGCTCAAAAGTGAGTGAAACTAAATATCCTATTTTTATTTCCGAACCGCATTTTTGGATGGCGGGTGTATTTTGTGACGCTCTCATTACTTCTCATCTACTTTCTTGTACTGCCTACTCGTAACAAGTGCCATATGAGCTCGTAGCTCGTGTGATGAGAAAGGTGTCTTCAGTGTCTGTTCAGGTTGATACCAGGAATATTTTGGGTTTTGGACTGTTCAAAGATGAAGTAGAACGGCAGATCCTCTCTGCCCTTTGTGATTTTGTCATAACTTCATAACTATTGTCAGAACGTCATAACTAGAGCAGATAGTGGAAAATAAAAAAATCCCTTAGCAAAACCCAAATAATTCAGTGTATTCAGTTAAATGACACACAAATAAGTTGGATTTTCAGTTAAAGTTTAAAACGCGGGTTGCCAAAATTATACTATCGCACCAAAGTAACTGCAGTCTGCACACTACAAATATGTAGC
This sequence comes from Branchinecta lynchi, assembly GCA_023053575.1. Taxonomy (NCBI): domain Eukaryota; kingdom Metazoa; phylum Arthropoda; class Branchiopoda; order Anostraca; family Branchinectidae; genus Branchinecta; species Branchinecta lynchi. The sequence goes on along the minus strand of JAKZAP010000016.1, from coordinate 22,488,237 downwards.
CTATAAAGGAAAATATCTCTGTCCGCTTCCTTAGCAGCTCCCTGTCTCCCTGAGCCCACATTTGAGACCAGTGGCACAAATCCACTTAACCCGATTCGAGCCGAGAGCACTTAACGAAAATCGCACACCTACATACCGATAACAAGTTTCCTGATTTACCGACAGAGCTGTTATCAGTACTGGAGACGGAATGAGGGAAGTATTTGTCCGTGCCAAGTCACCGTCGATTTACCGACAAGAATCCCCCCCCCCCAGTTTCGCCACAGGCTTTAACCATAGTGGTCACTAACCCGAACTTGACGAATAGATGACATCAAATTTGCCGATTTGACAGATTTGTCCTTTTATTTACAGAAGTCTTAAAGACTTATCAGTGCTTTCGTTACGAGATTTCCTTACAGGTCAAAAAGTCTGCCTTCATATCCACGGAGTCTTCCCGTATTTCTACATCCCCTTCGATAAAGAAAGCCTGAAGGACCCTATAAGTGTTGCCAACTCAGTTGATGCTACACTAAACCAGTCCCTTGGGAAGAATGCAAAGCGAGCACAACATGTTTACAACGTCACTCATGTCTCTGGAATACCCATGTATGGATTCTATGACTCGGAGTTCCAGTTTCTGAAAGTGTTCTTCTACAATCCAGTAATTGCAAAAAAAGCTGGGGAATTGCTTCTGAACTGTAATGTAACTGGGACAATGGTGCAGCCACATGAAGCGCATGTTCCATATGTGCTGCAGTTTTTCATGGATTTTAATCTGCAAGGGATGAACTTAATTCACCTGTCGCATGTGAAGTTCCGGAAAAAAACATCAGGTAAGGGGCTCAAAGTGACAAAGACGCAATACATCCTCTTTGTTTCATTTCACTGAGGTTTAAATACCGCCTGAATTGTAGTATAAGTGGAATGATGGTGCAGCCACACGAAGCACATGTTCCAGATGTGCTATAGTTTTCGTGGATTTTAATCTGCAAGGGATTCACTCAATTCACTTGTCGCATGGAAAGTTCTTAAAACACAAAGACCCGATACATCGTCTTTTTCATTTCACCAAGGTATAAAGACCCGAGAAACGGCATAAGCCTCTACTCTTAGATGATAAAGCAGCTTGTGACGTAATAATACATAGATGGCACTTTACACAAGGGACTTGTACCATGACCATCTTGACTTATCAGTCGAGAGTCGGGATTTGTGTCAAAGGAGTGGTATCAAGTTCTAGTTTTATTGACTTGAAGGCGAACGTTAGGAAAAATGATTCTCAGTTCTTGTTGTATGAGACGTGAAGAACAGGGAAACAATATTAGATTCGTGGATGCTTTGAGCCTGCTACTTTATCCTTCTACTAGTAACAGTGTGTTACTTATTTTAAATTTGATTTTCTTTCTCTTGTTGCTTCTCTTTAGTCGGCTCAACGTATTCTCCAAGTTGTCGAATATGGATGTCGTTACCAGAGCAAGCATCAATTTTTTCTATAAATATTGGCGGTTTACCAGCAACATTTTGCCAAGCTACCATGATTCAGCTGATTGCTGGTACTACTCCAGTTATGGGTCTCACTGGAAGATTCTGCCTCCCTCAAATGACACTTTTTTCTATGGCAAGGTTTAGCGGCAAGTATGCTTCTAGAGTAAGGCTATCTCATACTACAAAGCTTTGTAATAGTGAAAACTAAGAATCACAACAGCCTTATTCCCGTGCGGAAATTTTTCGCTGAACAATCAACCCAGACAAAGTGAAAGAGATTTATACCCGATTTTAGGGTAGTTTCCACTTCTGATCAACCGGAATTTCGTCCTCGGGCACTTTGTCTGGATTTTCGTACGGGTTTGATCGGTGCATTTGTTTATTTTCTGTTTGATTAGGTACATTCATTCATTTATTCTACATTTTTTTTTGCTCTTCTAGACGGCCGCAGCCTCTCCTCCCAGCAGGAAGCATCGGCGTTCGATATTTCGTCACAGATTGCCCAGAAAATCCGAGAAGATGGCAGTGATCTCACCTTGAATATAGACTCTGAAACAAAATGGACGGAAGATAACATCCCAGGTAAGTGAAGCATATCCACTTTTTCCTTTCCGTCGTAGGCGAAGTTGAGAGTAGTGCTACGGTTGGACAGGGTAAATTAGGCCCGCCGATGGTTAATTACCGTAGGCTTCGGTAACTTACGAAAAGAGCTTGGCAAGCCCAGAGGTCCAATCCAAAGATGTAGAGTAAAGAATAGTAGAATAGAATAGTAATTTATTCGCTCACACTTTCACGGTTATAAAACCAAAATTGGTGAGTACGGTCATGCACAAATTTATCAGTATAACATATACATTTAAAGTACGTACAAATGTTCGAAGGCTTTTTAAAATTTCAACAATCTTTGATATAAAACTATTTTGGTAACTGCTGTGTTTGGCCGCTACTGGTTGGAATATTGGGACCTTCGTAGAGACTGCTCGTTCTTGCCTTCCACTGACATTGTTGAAAGGGGGAGGGAGAAACTCATTGTAGGTAGGATGCGAAATAATTTTTTTTTACCGATCTCGAGGCATAGGTTCAGTCTCCATTTCTCCAAGGTATCAATTGTGTACGTGCTTAGGAGAAGGGAGTAGGGTACTTCTGGCCTTTATTGATAATATGGAGAGCGCGTTTTTGGATTCTTTCAATACGTCAGTTTGGAGTTTGGAGCCACTGGGTCCAACGTTGCGTCGATCCCTTTCGTGGTAGGGCAGATTACCACTATAATCACCGCTGCGGGTAGTTTTTTTTTTACAGGATGACACTGACTAGGGCTTTGTAGATCTGGTGCTCGGTCTTCTCCAGGAATATCGTTGAGATGATTGAGTTGATGGATCTGAGGATTTTTTGCTCATTGCACAGGATATTGAGTTGCGAAGTGTCGTTGAGCTAGTACTTCTGCAGTGGAACATAATGTGTTGTAGGGTTTCTTCCTGCGCTCCGCAGTTTCTACATTGTGGGATGGAGTGGTTTTCTCATACAGTATTTTGTTGAGAAGTATTGACTCAGTACTCAGTCCTGAGTCTGTAGTGCGGTACGGGTTCCCATCCTGCTTAATTATTTGAATTTCTTTACTTTGCACTTACGATTAAGATCGAATGGATTTGTTTTGCTCAGTGGATGATAGTCGTACTTTCGGGTACTTCGCCAGTAGTGCGGCGTCAGTCAGAGCGGGCCGACGCTGCTAAGATAGAGTTTGCAATGTACCTTCCTCTCCATTTACATGATTGCCTTGTTTCTGGATGTTACCCTGGGTCTGGCTGTTTCATCGAAGTGGTGAGCGTAGATTAGAAAGTAAACACAAAAATATGCGCCTACTTTAAAGGAGTTGACGGAGGTGGAAATGTGGTAGAAACCATTACCAGTCAATAGCAACTACTATTATGAAATCAACATCACCTGTTCTTTCGGCAGAATCCTAAGACCAGCCAACATGATTCATGAATAACATACATTTATTTAACCTTCTTATAGAAACTAGTCTCGCGATCTAGGTCATTCATTATTAATAGGGATAGCATTCATTGGCTCAATAGAAATACCTTTTCTACTTGAGAATATTGTTGATTGTTGGTTAGAAACTATTCACAGACATGTACAGTAAAAACTACTTAGCTATCATGTTTACTTTTCAATTTTGCATATTTTACATATTTTACATACATAGACTACATAACATAAATATAACGCGATAAACAAGCTGTAATCTTTATCTAATTGATTGATCAGCTATGAGAGGTACTCTGAGAGTGCCCAGCAGTGTATTTTCCGAGTCGCAGCACTAGATGGTGGGATCGGGTTCTGGTTTGGACTTGCGACCTGGATTTCGGTGATCTGAAAGTTAATTTGTGAGAATTCTTCCGAATGAACTCTTTTAAGTCTTTAGTAACTATATACAGATGTTCCTTCAGCCCAAGCTGACTGCGAATCTATTTGACGGTGCAAAACGGATAAGTCAGATACATTTTATTAGAGCTATATTTCGGCCCTTCGGGAAAGGGTCCTCTTCAGGCTCAAGCCGCTCAAGCTGGAAAATGAACTTGTGGAAAAATTATTCTTCCCTAAATATCTGATTTTGTGAACTTCTTCTCTGAAAATTGGTTGGAATTAAAGGTGGTGCTGCTATTTCGTTCTGGACGCGGCTAGTGTTTTTGTTGTTCGATTCGGTAGTCGAAAGGGTAGAGGTTCTTCCGCATTTTGGTTTGGAGTCACCTGTATCTTCTTCTTCTTTCCAGCTAAGATGTATACTTGTCGGCGGTGGGTATGAGCGATTGCCAGTTCCGTACTTCGGTGATAGATGTTCCTTGAGCCCAAGCTGACTGCGAATCACATTTGACGGTGCGAAACGGATAAGTCAGCTACATGTTACTAGAGCTATATTGCGGGCCTTCTTGGCAAGGGTCGTCTCCAGGCTGAAGCCGCTCTAATATAGCTCTCATATAAATGTAGCTGACTTATCCGTTTTGCACCATCAAAGATAAATATATACGACCTTGACGACTTGCCCTGCTGAACAGTGAGCCTCTGTCATTAGTAGCAGAGCAAAATAACACCAGGGAGAGTCGCAAAACATGAAAGAAGGGACACAAACTCGAATAACAGTGACACTAGCACCTCTAGCGATAGAGAACGTACCTACTGAAACTCAACCAGTCGTGCACCAGCGCTGCCTCCGAAAATGTCATATTCCGAACGCAGCCAAAAAAAGATAGAACCTCCCATGTTTCCTCGATGTGTGCAGACCGCATCTTAGCTTTACTAGAAATTTCTGAACCCGCAAGTTTGTTTCGCTTTAAATGCTGCAAGCCTGGTGGGCGGCGCTACGGGTATGACCCGTTCGCGAAGCATAGAAAGCATAGGTTTTGGCGCTACTGCCTAGTGGTGTCATTTGCAGTAGGCTTGCCTTACCAGTCCCATGATATCTTAACACCTTTCACACTGCTTTCTCTTTGATTTCGTAGGCTCTTTTAGCCGCGTTCGATTCACAGATGATTATCTGTTACTGTCTAGCATCAACCCTAGATACCGTTTTATTCAAAGACGGCGTAGCGCTGTTGTCGTTTTCTTTAAAAGCTGTCGTTCGTTGTCGTTTATGATCCCACAAACCTGTCGGAAAATATTCTTAATTCCGACTAAAGTTTTTTGTTTTGTTTTGAGATTTCGGTGGAAGCGTAGCGAACTGAATGGAAACGGATCGTCTTGTGTCGTTCGATTCTCTCTCCGCTCTACGAAAAGAAAATTTATGTCGACGATGATATCATTATTTATGTAGAGAACGACTAGAGGCGTATTCTCGCCGTTCCCCGAGGACTCCTCGGGGAGTCGAAGGGAACGGCGAGAATAGAGGGAGTCACTCCACGCGGACTCCGCGTACAGAAACAGCGAGAACATGGCGAATGCTTCCAAAATGGATTTTGTTCGAAAAAAAATATGCTGTTGACGAAATTATTCCGGATCCTCTTTATTTTTAGTTATGTTTATTCTGATTGTCCTGATTAATTTTACATTGTACAAACACCAGCAAAAATTGATTCCCCTCCGAATTTGAAAGGGAGTCCTTGATGGTGATGATAATAGGAGCATTCCCCGTCCGTGGGGACTCGCGAGAATAAGGGGAGTGAGTCCCCGGGACAAACAAAAACGCGGAGACTCCTCATGCGGAGTCCTCGGGGAACGGCGAGAATACGCCTTAGGTCTATAGACAATTTTAGACAATCGAAGGCGGCCTTTGCCTTCTTTCTTTTTTCTCGTTGAATGGTGAACGTGTTGTTCCTGATATTCATAAAAATCCAAGATATAATTTTGTCTAGATAAACACAACTTGAATGAACCTAGAAAATGTTTCCTAAACTATTGCCTGATTGCCGGATCGTGAGAGACAGACAAATTTTAATATATAATCGACTTTAATATATATATACCTGCCACGTGAAAATCTATAGGCTACAGATTTGTTTGTGGCAGGACTCATAAATTGAATGACTTAGCACAATTATATTGGGAACAAAAAATAAAAAGGAAACAAATAAATGCAATACTATACATAAACAACTATATAAGTTCAAAGGATTAATGAAATGAAGAAATCGACCATAATGCCAATTGCACCCTCGTTTGGATCCATGTGTGCGTGTCATTCTTTGCTTGGCTACTCAAACCGCAGTGTCTAGTAACTTTGCTTACTTGTACCTACTCGTCTCCACTTGTTTTTCCTCTTTTTTTTCTTTTTTTATAAACCCGTAGTCGTAATTTAACTTATTTTCATATTACCTAAAATAAAGAAAAAAAAAATCATATTTCGTACTTTTTATGGCTACTCCTCCTTCCCTCAGTGACGTTAATTTTAATCTATTTTTACCCACTTTTAACTATTTACGTCACTTAACTTTTGAATATAAGCCCGAATTGTATTGACTATTCTTCCCCCCAAGACTTTTTATTTTATATTATCATACCATACCTTCACAACCATATATTAAAATTCTACTCGCAACCAAACTACTGTAAATTACGTGAAGAAAAAACCCAGGAAGATTTTACCATACCATACATATAATGGGAAAAAACGAAAGAAAGGGACAAAGATATCTTTCCAACTATACACAACTATAAAACATTTCCAACTCCACACAATATTTAAATTATACTATAATACGTAAAATAAATTTTTTAAAACAAACTTCACTAGTTTACTTTATCGCAACCATATTTATTTATAAATCTTTTGTTAAACTCAAGCTTCAAAAACATAAAACTAATTTACTGAAAAAAAGAAAAAAAGAAACATTTTTGTTGAAGCTGTCTACTACTATGTCTTGTCGTCTTGGAAATTTTCCTTCAAACCTAAGACCTAATCAGCCTATTACATACCAGGATGGACGATGATAAAAATGTCTGTCTCTCAGCCACTGCGTCGTGCTGAAGGTAGTTCCGACTTTTGTCTGAGTAGAGTCGGGTCGAGTTTAATTCATGACAAGTACCTTTCACAGCGCAAGCGCCGAATTTGACCTCAACGTCAAATATAATCACTAAAATATAAAATTGTAGGCCTATACACTCAATCGATCTCGGTTCTCGTCGCGATTCTCTTCATAGTTTTCATATTTCGCGTTTTTGTTACTATTGAAGTGAAACCAGTTGAATAACCAGAAAAGCTCGCAATTCTGCAGAATCGCGAAAGTCACTTCTCGATTCTCCGTGTCTCGTTCTCGATAGTTCGTCCTCAGTCAGAAACCTTAATCTGAAGAAAATTTGGAAATGAGAAGGCGGAACTAGAGAGAGTTGAGGTAAAAACGCAGCTATTGGCTATCGTGCCCCGTAAACCCCCGACCTCGTATGTTATGCGCCATCTGTCTAAACGTTGCAGAAATGGGAAGTTTCTGGTATAGTTAAAGCGATCGTTTGGTTAGAGAATTTCATAGGCATTGCAAGGATCGTTGCGAGAAGGGAGATGGGTGCCTTACTTACTACTCAGTAGTATTCTAGTTATTTTGGGTCGTAATGCCAAAGTCTTGGTTTACAGGTCATATGTGGCTCGAAGGCTTGGATGCTGTTAGTTCCTGTGAATTGGAAGTGGATGCAGTTGCCTCCGATATCCTGAATCAGCTGCAGCTGACAGGTAAGCTTCCTTCTTCGTGTATTTGTTTGGAAATAACAGTTTAGATTTTCCTGCCTGTTGGTGGCTGTTGGTTTTATGTAGCTTATACCACTGGCCTTTCCCGATAAATTTTGCTGAATTCACCCAGAAATCATTACAAAAGTTTGGTACGATGATGACAGTGCTGGATTTCAAAAATCCAAAGCAAGTACTTTTCTATGAGCCCCACTCCTTTTCGGAGCCCTTTAACGACGGATTCAAATAATATTGGTTTGAAATTTAAAGGACAAGTAGTAGCTTAGTGGTGTTTTTGTATCAGTATCCTAAGATAATTAACTACTTCAGACCCGGCACTAATTTTTGTCGACCTTGTAGACCTTGGGGTTCTATGACAGACCGGTCTTCCAGACTTGAGGTCTTAACAAAAACATTTTTGGAGCCTAATATTTTTCAAGAAGAAGCAAACAGGACAAGCGAAAATATAGGCAAAGTGCCGTTACGGTGGATTGAATATAGTAAAGATTAACTTCAGACATCGAGGTTGTTATACCGATATGAACCGAGATGGAGGTATGTTAACTATTATAACTTTTTCGAACATAATATTTTTATAGGTAGGTCTTATTCCTCCTTTTGTTGTACTTTTTTGCTAATGGAGGTAGCGAATTTTATTTTCGTAAATTCGCAACCGAAGCGTACTGTAGACCTAATAATATGTCTACTATTGGGACTCAAGCACTTCATTTCTACCAACATAGTCTTTTACTTTTTTGGCGATTGAGATGCCATCTAGCGGTCAAAACCTACTACAGATCTACTAAAATGACTGCTCTAGGGTTCATGGAAGTAAAAAGTAAACAATAATAAATCAAACGTGAAGGCTTCTGAGAAACAAAATTATTCCAGAACAAAGACAGTGATTAATGCTGAATAACTAGCCTTTGGAAAGCAAGGGATAGCAGGATGTTGTTTCTTTGACAAGCTGTATTTTCAGTGAAAATCTGATTGTGTCAAAGTACAACCCAGGGCAAAGGCTGGTTGGTTATGAGAGTAAGGTGTTCTGTAATTTTTTCAGTGCTAAAGAACTTGGAAAGCAAGGAATAGTAGGATGTTGTGACAGTTGACAAGCTGTATTTTGAGTGGTAATCTGACTATGACAAGCTATGACCTAGGGCACAGACTGGTTGTCTAAGAGAGTAAAATGTTCTATCATTTTTCAACATTTATCCCATTTCTTATTTTACTTTTTGTATTATTTTGTATTATTTTTTTATTTTATTGAGTGTTTTTTTCTAATTATTCATTTTTTTAGAAGTCAGCTTCTATTTTTCAGTACTTGAGAAAAAGTGCTCGATGAAATTCTGCGGAGGCTCTAACAGCTTCGTATCAGCCTCTCTGGAGGATGATACGATGTCGTAACATCCTCCACAAAAGTAATTGTCGTAAAATAACTTCCTGTGGGACATGGGAAGATATGCATTTCATATCTGTTCGAGAAAAGTTATTAAAGGTTTGCTTTTGACGTCGAGATTGATATTGCACTATAGCAACGAGATGGCTATTGGAAATAACCTGTCCGAGCCGAAGGCGAGGCAGGTTATCAAAAATATCTGTCGAGCGCAGCGAGGTTGATATTTTTAAATGGCTTTGGAGCTTGTTATTCCGTTATCAACCGAGACGGAGGTATGTTAACTATTATAACTTTTCCGAACAGATTTTTTGTTTAGGTAGTAGCCTACTGAATCTTCTTTGGTAGCACTTAATTGCTACGTTTGTAGAGCATTTTTGTTTAAGGAAATGGTAAGCCTAGACCGCTTTAGAAAATTTAGTTGAAGAAATGTGCTTGATGAACTTCTGCAGAGGTTGATATGGCTTCGCATCAACCTCCACGAAATATCTTGTCACAGTAAAACTACCAGTGGGACATAGGAAGATATCCATCACATATCTATTCGAGAAAAGTTATAATATAGGTAATTCTAAATAGAGAACAAGAATGGACGGAATGCTTAGTGAAGCAGATCAGTTTAGTAGTTATAGGTACGACGGGTCCTTTAGAAAGATGTAGGGTGGTGATTAGGTTCGCCATCTAGTGGCAGCGGTCATTTAGTATTATCTCACTAGAGTTCTCCCATGTGATCTTCAGCTGGAGTTAGTGTGTCGCGTGTTCCGGCCACTGCCTAGGTGCCGCCACAGGGTTTAGTCCGGCATTGTGCCCAGTAGGGTGTTATAAAGAAGACAAGAAAATGAAGAAACTGAGGAAACACGAATATTATCCAACGATAATCTGACTACATCATTCAGATAGTTAACTTCAAAGACCTGATAGTTACCTCTGGCCGAGCAGGCGTAATAAGAATCCTGGCATTTAAGTCTTAGTCAAATATATAGGGAACAAAGGAATTTAGAAACTTGCTCGGAGGTTGTTGGCGGCAGCTTCGACATGTACTCTCTTTCGGCTGCATTTCTTTCTTGTATCTGCTGGGTCAATAACCATGTTTGGTAGGGTTGGAGGATTTCCTAGCCTACTATTTTTTTTATTTTGAGACCCAATTTGACCAGAAGAGCGATCGCGGTCCGTCTGGTAGAGTCTTTATTCTTAAAGGACCTGTCTTACCTATTACACCAACGCAACCTACTTTCAGTCACTCCATACATTTCTAAGCCCGGAAACCCCAATTTCGCACAGTACATTCTAACCCTTCTAATAAAGCCACGCTGATTTTTTCACTTGCCGTGTTTTGCTACCTTCGATGTGTATCACGCTGTCGACGGTTGTCTCCGAGAAGTTTTTCCATCAGAAAAAAACGTAATATAAATTGTTCTCTGTTTTAGCTATAAGTCAATGGGTCTCGGAAAAGGCTTAAAACAGCCAAAACCATGGGTTATTTGTTGAAAGCACAGCGTAGTTTTAAAGTATCCGAGTATTTTAAAATACTGTAAGTTGAAGAGTAAATAGTGCGAGGGGTCCTTTAGGATGCGTCTGTGCTGTACAGTGTTTTATTGTTGTAGATGGTGTTCAGATGAACCCTGGCCTCTCTGCTTTGTGGGACGAAGAGAGAAGTAGGCGGGAGAATCTTGGGATCCAAGAAGATGTGGAACTGTCTTCCTCCCCTCCCCGTTCTTTTAGTGGCATATTCAAGTCGAAAAGCGATCTGGATTACTTTGATAAGCTGAAGGAGAAACTGGACATGGAATTCAAGAGCTTGACGGTAAGTTCGTTTAAATGGGTGGCGTGGATTTTCCTCAGTTGGGATGACAGATAGATAAATAGATATTTTTATTAATCTAACTCGTGGCGCCGAAATGGCACTAAATGCGTCGACCATTACATTTAATGTGTTAAAATACTTGAATATAAACAATTATTACATAAAAGAAAATAAATCACTTGGAACTGCCCGTCCGTCGGTCTGTCGCTCCGTCGGTAGGTCTGTTCAGGTTTTGCCAGTTCGGGCACTTCCACATAAGCTAGGACGATGAAACTTGGCAGGCTTATCAGGGACCCCAAATGAATAAGTTGGAAATAGTCAGTTGCCCTATCCGAGCATCGTGGGGGAGTGGAGGGAGGGGGAATCCGTAATCTTGAGGTATTTATAACTTTCGAACGGGTGATCGGATCTTAATGAAACTTGATATTTGGAAAGACGCCGTGTCTCAGACGACCCATCTCAAATCCGGATCGGATCCGGTGACTTTGGGGGGAGCCGGAAACCTAGGGATACGCTTAGAGTGGAGGTATCGGGATGAAACTTGGTGGGAAGAACAAGCACAAGTCCTAATTACATAGTTTGACAAAACCGGACCAAATTCGGGCACTGTGGGGAGTTGGGGGTTCTTTGGAATCTGGTGATTTCGCGAGTTCGGAATGCTAGGACGATGTAGCTCGGGAGGAGTATTAGGGACCCGAACAGGCTGACTTGAGAATAGTCGTTTGCCCGATACAACCATCACGGGGGGAGTGTACGAATGGGGAGCCCGGATTTAGTGGCATGCATAACTGTTGAACGGGTTATTGGAATCAAAGTGGAAGAGTTATCGTCTCAGATTTTCCACGTCAAGTCCTGATCGGGTCCGATACCTGGGGGGGGGGGGGGGGGGGTTGGAGTGGGGCACCGGAAATCTCGTGAAACGCTTAGAGTCGAGGTATAATTGGGATGGAATTTGGTTTGAACAAAAAGCATTAACCCTAGATACGTAACAGACAAAACCAGATCGAATCTGGGCTCTATGGGGGAGTTGGAGGCTGTTTCCCGGACTTCCGGTGATCGCCAGTTAAGATAGTTCCAGATATTCTAAGAACCGATTGAACTTTGCAGGCGTATTAGTGACTTAAGGACCAGACACAATGCCCTAGGAATACTCGTTTTCCTGGATCCGACCATCTTTGGGGAGTTGAGGGAAGGAGAATCCGGAAATCAATGGCTTCCGTAAGCAGCGAACAGGTGGTCCGATTCGAGTGAAACTTTATGGATGATAAGAATTGATCACCTAGACAAGCAAACATGCGTCCGAACCACATGCGGCCACGGTTGGAAGATTTGGAGGAGGGGGGGGGGGGGTTAACATACACAAAACCAACCGGATGGACAGAAAGGGATGTAAGTTGGACAGTACCGAGTTTATTCGGCCTTGATTTGTTATTTGGCTGATTTGTTTTTTGATTGGATGGGTAGGGGGGGGGGGGGGGGGGTGAAGCTAGAATCCAAAATTTGCAGATAGGCTATGCTCCGATTCTAGTCAAACTTAATGAACGGCAATAGGACATGTCAGATATGCGACTTTTATGGGTCTGAGTCGTATTCAGCCACAGCAGGGGGAGTTGGAAGGGGAGTCCCGGAAATGATGTGGCTCGCATAGGGGTCAAACAAGTGGAGCGATTCGAGTGAAACTTGGAGTGTAGAGAGATCACATGCCATAGTTGACATATTTTAGGATTCGAACTGGATAGCGCAGTTATCGCAAGGGCGTAGCGAAGCAAGCGTAGCGTTAGTACAAAAGCGACTTGAAAAAGGCCTACACAGTTAAACTAAAAAAAGGCGAGGGATGAACATATATATACCTAACAGGACAATTTTTAGAGCCGCACTTGCCAGCGGGATAACACCGAGACCTAAAACTCCTACAATTCCACTTGGCTGTCATGGTGTCCAGTCCGGGTGATACGGATTGATGGAGGTGATGATGAAGTTGATTTGACTAGTGATGGGAATTGAGTTGGTTGTGAAATTGGGATATTTGTCGGTTCAAAGCTCAAGATGGCGTTGTTGATGACTCTACGAGCTTGTATCGCTGGAGTGAGGATATGTAGTAGAGTAGGTTCTTCCTTTCTTAGTTGGTTGTTGCGGGTAAGTTGGTTTGGTGGCTTTAGGTCGTGGCACATCGTTTGGGCGGGACCGTGGTGCGGTACGGAAGTCGGCAGACTGGTGCCGATCTGGTGGTCTCTGCAGGCGGTTGGATTTTCGGAGGTCTGGAAGGGTAAGCTCGACCCGTGGAGGGGAGACAGGAGGATGAGAGTCTGAAGCGCTAGGTGAGGAGGGCGGACACGGATGGTACGGCGTGCGTGTCATAGGTGGCGTAGCACCCTCGAGTATTGGTCGCGTTGGCGGTGTTGCTCGCACAATTTGCGGCGGCGGCGGCGTAACGTGCAGGGTTGGCGGCGTCGGTGGCGTGACGTGCAAGGGTGGCGGCGTGACGTGCAAGGTTGGCGGCGTTATAATCACTGTCGGGAGCGTCGGCGGCGTTATACGCTCCGTTGGTAGCGTTTGCGGTGTGAGTTGTCCCATCGTTGGCGCTCTGACGCTCGAAGACGCTGGGACCTCAACGCCATTGCTTCTTCTGTCACTACCTGCGTGCCGTGCGGAAAAGTCGTGACAGAAAATTTCGTCAGAGATTTCAGATAGAGAATTTGATCTAGAGTCGGATGGCTCTGAATTAAAAGTTAGCTGATTGGGGTCCGACTGGTTTCGGTTGAATTTGAAATTTCTGAACTTGCTTTCTGATATCTTAGGTGTGCTAGGAGTCGAATTTGACAATGAGTGCTGTACCGGAGTCGTGACAGAAAATTTCGTCAGAGATTTCAGATAGAGAATTTGATCTAGAGTCGGATGGCTCTGAATTAAAAGTTAGCTGATTGGTGTCAGACTGGTTTCGGTTGAACTTGAAATTTCTGAACTTGCTTTCTGATGTCTTAGGTGTGCTAGGAGTCGAATTTGACAATGAGTGCTGTACCGGGACTGAGAGTCGGTCCGGCAAGCTTGCGTAAGTAGCATTAATAAACTCAAAATCGTTAGTCAGAAGGGACAGTGACGGACTTAAGATTTTACTTTCTGAACCGACGTTATTAGAAGAAACAGCACGGGGTAGCGACTGGCGAAGGTCCACCAGCGGCGACGACACCTGCAAGAGAAAAGATGCCTGCTCGGAGGGACACTCCGGCGTTAATGGCCGGGGCCAATCGCTGTTCGGTATACTCGATTTGGTAAGGGGAATAAGAAAGGAAAGTGCTATTCTTGGGAGGGAGAGTAGTAGGGGGCTTAGCGGGCCTTAACACCGGCGCCTCGCAAAAGACAGTTGTCTCCAGCAGATTTGACTCATTGTCAATATATGGCGGCGATATACGAGGTACTAATGGTGCTTCTGTCGTTGGTCGTGGTAAAAAATCAGATTCTGAGATAAGATTGTCGAGGTGACAATAATTCGAGGCCCTTGGGGTTTGTGGCAGAAGCAGAGGCGCGTTACATAAAGACATAACGATGTCGGGAAATTAATGATGGTGATGAAAACCGAAGAGATATATAGAAAAGTAGGAGATAGACGGAGGGAATAACTAGGAGGACTATTGCAGAGCGAAGTGCTATAGGATGTCTCCATAACAATACCACGATAACTGCAAAAACGCCTTTTGACCGCGGTATCAGATACCATGTTTCTGCAAACACGCAACTTTTGTTGTACGGCGAAGGGAGTATATTCTGGGCGCCATTGCCAGACACCATGATGAAAAAAGAAAAAAAAACTTAGCAGAGTAAAAAAAATGCCATGTATTCAAATCTAAGATATAACAAGATGAAAGGTTTCGCTGGGAATCCAAAATTTAATATTTAATCTAGACAATCGGGTCTTGTAGATACCCGGTTTTCGCCAGACTCCCTGAATTTTTTACTATTAAATATTTGAGGGTGCAAAACCGTTAAGTCAGCTACATTTTGTTAGACCTATATATTCAAATAATGTGTACAATAGATACATCAGCTACGATTCTTCATCAGCGATATTTCAGCCCTTCTTGGCAAGGGTCCTCGTCAGGCTGTCAATCTTCACGGTCAACGTCGGGGAAAGAAACAAACCTGTAATAAATAACTGAAGCTTCTACCGACTATAAATGTCTTATTAGGGCAAATTACTTTCAGAAACCACTGTAAGGAAAAAAACAGTTCTGAGATTTAATTTTTGACACGGCCGCCTTTTTTGCCGCACGATTGGGGCGATGCCAGCAAAGTTTGTTTTCTGTTTCGATCAACTTCGGTTTTGTTATTAATAAGGGACTGAAAACTTAAATATTATTTCATTAATAACCTCGTTCCACGTTTCAGTTATGGAGTACTCGCCTGTGTCTGTTACTTTTAATAATCACTGCACGGAAAAACTTGTGCTAAGATTTAATTTTTGACACGGGTGCTGTCTTTGCTGCACGATTGGGGCGACGACAGGAAATCTTTTTCTTTCTGCATTTTGATCGACTTCGTTTTGTCGTTAATAAGGGACTACTCGCCTGTATCTCGGTTAATGCCTGTTCGGTTTTTCTTTATCTCAACGGCTTATCTAATAGTTTGATGGAGTCCGGTGCACGTTGCAAGAATTTAGAATTTTTCAAAATATACTTAATGGGATGGGTTTTCCAATACATGATCTGCAAGTACAGATTTGAAAGTCCGGACCGGATTCGGGCACTGCGGGGAGTGGGGGTTATTAGGGCAAAAAATTTCGAAATTTTTGTTGATCCCGGGAGTTCGGTATGTCCTTATATACTAGGACGATGAAACTTGGCAGGTTTATCAGGGACCCGAAAATACTGACTTTAGAATAGTCAACCATCGTGGGGGGAGTGAAAGGATAGGGAATCCGGCATCTTGTGGCATTCGTAACTTCTGAACGGTTAATAGGATTTGAATGAAACTTAGCAAGTGGAAAGAGCTATAATCTGAGATCCTCAGTGTTAAGTGAGGACCGGATTCGGTACTTGTGGGGGAGTTCAAGGGGGGCACCGGAAATCTCGTGAAACGCTTAGAGTCGAGGGATTGGGATTGAAATTTGGTGGAAGGAACAAGCCTAAGCTCTAGTTACGTTCTTTACAGAACCAGTCGTATCGGGCTGGGGTTGGGGGGGGGGAGAGGTGGAGGGAGTTTCCCAGAATTCCGGTGATCGCGAGTTAGGATACTTCTAGATATACTAAGGACGACGAAACTTGACACGGACAGTATGTAGTGATCCCAGCAAATATACTAAAGGACCCGACACAGTGTCCTAGGAAAACTTCTATTCATGTATCCGAACATTTGTTGGGATTTAATGGAAGGAGAATTTGGAAATTACTAACGTCCATAGGTTGCGAACTGTTGGCCCGATTCCAGTGAAAATCCATGGTTCGGGGAGTTGGAAGGGGGGGCGGGACTTTGTGACATGCACACTCACCAAATGAATGGGTCAAATGGAATGCAAGTTGGAAGTACCGAGTTTGTGCGGCCTACGTTTGTTATTAGGCGTCCGGAGCGGATCCTGCTACGGTAGGAGGAGGATGAAGCGGGAACCGGAATTTGCAGATATGCTCCGATTCGAGTCAAACTTGATGGACGGGAAGAAATGTCTGAGATGCGAAGTTTTGTGTTCGAGTCGTATTCAGGAATAGTGGGGGAGTTGGAGCGAGTCCCAGAAATTGTTTGGCCCGCGTAGGAGTCAAAAGAGTAGAGTGATTTGAATTGAACTTCGAAAGTAGAGACATCATACGTCCTAGATGAAGTATTTTAGTGCACGGACCAGGATCTGAGCACGGTGGTGGTCGGGGGCCCTCGTAATATCGTAATTTCCCAAAAAGCGGTCAGGTTCGAGTGAAACTTAATAGGCTTTAGATGATCCCGTTATGTGACCGAACCTAATTTAGCCACTGTAGGGAAAGTTGGAGCGGATGTGGGGGGTGGGAAGTCGATGTGGCACGTCTAGGGATCAATTGAGTAAATTTGAAATCGAAAAGTAATTTGCGTTAGATGATCTAAGGCGATGCCGTAAATGCACAGACTCGAGTGAAACTAGATTTCCTATTTCTAGGTCCGATCCTAGGGGGTTTGAAGGGGGTATTTGTGACGTTCTCATGTGCATTTTTGCACCAGCTACTCGTAACAAGTGCCATATGAGCTCGTAGCTCTTGCTTATTCTTTTAGAGTTTCACTTCGGTCAGCATCTCCTTCCCCTTCTTGTTTATGGCACTTGAGCATACTCAAGTGCCATAGCCTATATCGATCGTAATGACTGTCGGTCTGTCCCGTTTTTGCTAGTTTGGGCACTTCGGCATAAGCTAGGAGGATGAAAATTGGCAAGTGTGTCAGGGACCCGACCAGACTAACTTAGACTTAATCACTTCCCCGATCCAGCCATTGTGGGGGGAGTGGAGGGATTGGGAATCCGGAAACTAGTAAGATGCGTAACTTTCAAACCGCTATTCGGACATGTATGAAACTTGACAAGTGTCAAGAATAGGTGTCTCAGATATTCAGTTTCAAATCCGGACCAGATCTGATAAGTGTCGGGGGGGGGGGGGGGGGACACTGGAAATCTCGTCAAACGCTTCTATATAAGCTAGGACGATGAAAATTGGCAGGCATACCAGGATTCTCGCCAGTTTAACTTGGAAATAATCATTTCCCCGATCCGGCCATCGTAGGTTTAGTGGAGGGATTGGGTATCGACATGTAACTGGACATGCATGAAACTTGACAAGTGTCAAGAACAACTGTTTCAAATGTTTAGTTTCAAATCCGGACCGGATCCGATGATTTGGGAGAACTGGAAGAAATCTCGTGAAACGCTTATTAGAGTCAAAGGATCGGGATGGACACACAAGCACAAATCCTGAATATGTTAATGATCGGACAAACTGACAAAACAGGACCGGATCGTGTCACAGTGGGGGGAGTTGAAGGGGGTTTCACTGAATTCGTGAACACTAGTAGGGTATTTCCAGATTTGCTAGGACCATGAAACCTGGCAGGCGTATTAGGTACTCTACGAGATTGACTTGAAAATAGTTCCTTCCCCTATCCGATGATCGTGGGGGGAGTGAAGGGATTGGGAATCCGGAATCTAGTGACATGAATAACTTTGGAACGGGCTGTCGGACATGCATGAAAGTTGACAAGCGTCAAGAACAAATGTCTCAGATGTTCAGTTTCCGATAACTGGGGGGGGGGGGGGGGCTGGAGGAGGTCACCGGAAATATCTTGAAACGCTTAGAGTCGAGGGATCGGAACGGGACTTGGTTGAAAGTCCTACATACATTATTGACAAAACAGGACCGGATCGTGTCACAGTGAGGGGAATTCGAGAGTCTTTCCTGGAATTCCGGTCATCGCGAGTTAAGGTACTTCCGGCTGTGCTAAGACGACGAAACCTGGCACGCATTAGGGACACGATCACATTGACTTGAAAATAGTCCCTTCCCCGACTCTTTTCATCATGGAGGAAGTGGAGGGATGGGGAATCTGGAATCTAGTGAAATTCATAACTTCGGAACGGGTGATCGTATCTGAATGAAACTTGACAAGACTCAAGAACAATTTTTCTCAGATTTTCAGTTTCAAGTCTAAACCGGATCCGATAACTAACGGGGGAAGCTGCTGGAGGGTACCGGAAATCTCGTGAAACATTTAGAGCCGATGAATCAAGATAAAACTTGGTGGGGACACTTAAGCATAAATCCTAGATACATTATTGACAGAACAGGACCGGACCGAGGCATTGTGGGTGATCACGACTTGGGGTACTTCCAGATTATCTATGACGAGGAAACTTTGTAGTTGTATCAGGGACCGGACCAAATTGACTTGGAAATAGTCGTATTCCCCGATTCGATCATCTGGGGGGATGTAGGCAACTTTCGAATGGGTTATCGGATGTAAACTTCACAAGTGGCCAGAGCTAATGTCTCAGATCTCCCGTTTTAAGTCCGGACCGATTCAGATAAGGATGTGCGGAGCTCGAAGGTCCAAAAATCCAAAAACCTTCCAATTACTTTGGTCAGATCCAGTTCCATTTGCTGTTACCTTAGATTGAGTTATACGCGAATCGGAACAGAGTACGACAAACTTCTATTCTGAAACAGTTGTCAATGAGTGGAATAACCCTTTCAGATTTACTGGATCAAGCCCGTCTTCCGATGAAAGGAATATCGTGAGAGAGTTCCAGCCTTGACAACTGCAAACCGTATTTGACGAACGCGCTAACTGTTCTTACAAATGCCACATAACCGTTCAGCTCTTGTTTCTGTTAGTGACCTTGAATACTGGGCTTCATCAATTCCTTCCGTTACTTTAAATTCATTGCCCAGCGACAAAGGTGCCAATGCTCCTGTAGAGTCACTGGTGGATTTCTTGACCTATATACTCTAGATTTCCGGGGAATTTTTAGGGCACTTGCCCTTCGGCCAAGTGCCATATAGCGATCGCAATTCCTGTCGGTCCGGGTTTTGCTAGTTCGGGCACTTCCGCATCAGCTAGGACGATGAAACTTGGCACGCATATCAGGAACCCAAATGATTAAAGCACAATGGACACTTCTAATGCTTTAATTTGTATTAAATGCTTCACAAATAAACATTTCCGACTTCCTTTAGAAGGCGCTACGAAAATCGGCCGTTTTCTTATCCCTTGTCTTTACCTCTCTGGCATTTTGGCGATCCAAATCTTAGGAGCTGAGATATCGTGGCAGGAAATTCAAAAACTCCCAGCAATGCTAGATAGAAAAGGCTATATTTGAGTTGTCACCAAAGTCAAGCCGCAGATGCAGTTTACCTGATTGTTCTAGTGTTTCATCAGAAGTTCCATGGCTTAAATTGTCTATTAAAAGTTTTTCTTTGTGGAATAGTGTTGTGAAGCTTGATAGCTTGCTTTAAGAAATGTACCAGAATATGCAATAAGCTTATGAGAAATAACATAGCTGCGAATATCATTCAAAAACAAATAACCTATTCAAATCTGAATTATACAAGCTGATTTATGCATAAAATAAAGATCTACTAAGTATTATAAGAAACTTCACTTTTATCTTTGTCCAAGCTAGTAAATTGAGAATGTACTGGCCCAGAAAGTACGCTTTGAAATATCACAGAGAGGAAACTGTTGAAAAAGCTGCTGATCTAGGGGGTAAGCATTGTTCCTAGGCTGTTACAGAGTGGTATTGGGGTAGTTTGATGTGCCCATTGAACTTTAGGTTAGAAATAGTCTCTTCCCCAGTCCGAGCATCGTGGGGGAGTGGAGGGAGCGGGAATCCGGAATCCTGAGGTATTTATAACTCTTGAATGGATAATCGGATCTTAATGAAACTTGGTATTTGGAACGACCTCGTGTCTCAGATGATCCACATAAAATCCGGACCAGATCCAGTGACTTCGGTGGAGTTGGAGAGGGGAACCGGAAATCTTGGGCAACGCCTAGACTGGAGGGATCAGGATGACACTTGGTGGGAAGAGCAAGCATAGGTCCTAGGTACATCAGTGACATAACTGGACCGGATTTGCGCACTATGGGGGAGCTGGGGGAGGGGTAGAGGGTCGGATTTCTGATTATCCGTGAGTTCGGTACTTCCTGATTTACTAGGGCGATGCAACTGGGCTGGCATATCAGGGACTCGAATAAACTGACTTGACAATAGGCGTTTGCATGGTCCCATCATCTGGAGGGGAGTGGAGGGATGGAATCAGGAGTCTTGTGGCATTCATATCTGATTTGAATGAAACTTGGCAAGTGGAATGACTTGTCGTCTCAAATGTTCCATGTCAAGCCTGGACCGGATCCGGTACTTGTAGGGGGGTGGGGTGGGGGGTGGGTGAAGGGAGACACCTGAATATTTGTGAAACGCCTAGCGCCGAGCAGGGGCGTCCCGAGCCGTTCTTCATTCGGGGGGGGGGGGCGCACCTGGTAAAATTGACCGAATCGGTACCTGATTTTTATTGAATTTATAAACAAAAAAATGCCTTCCTACAGAGAGAAAAATTGGCACATTTTCACGCTTTTCCGCATATGTTTTTTTTTTGTCATGGATACGCCGTCACTAGCCTTTTCCTTTGGAAGACCGTTCCAGTTTTGCCAACAGGACTTGAAATAATCGCAAAAAACGGTGTTGCTAATGGCTGTGTCCATGATTAATAATTCACCGCAGGCGAAATTTTTTGAATCCACATTTTTTTCTTGGCAACATTTTACTACTTCCCATGCAAATTCTTAGCTTTTAACATAGTTCAAGCCCCCCAAAATTCCAGGCCTCAAACGCCAACTAAAAGAGGCAACCTTTGTCTAACTAGTCAAGACTTCGAAATGCGCCGCATGCGAAATTTTGTGGAAACACTGATGATAGAAGTGCCTTTCTGCGATCCCAAGATTATCTATACAACCCAGAGCTGTCTGGCAACGAAAGGGGCGATCCAGGGGAAAGTGGATAAAAAGTACATTTGTTCGGAATTTACAGCAAACAAAAGTAGGCTATTTTTCACGTCAAGAGACATGCTTATTCCTGAAGTACTGCAATCCCAAGTAAAATAAGAACAGCACCCAGCTAAAGCTACCGCAAATGGTAAAGAACGAGAGCTAAACGAATGCCACTTAAGTTACCAGACTCAGTAACTGGGTTGAAGCAAATAATGAATTCGTAGTATACCGAAAAACTAATTAAAAAATAAGGAACAGATCGAGAGCGGTATTACAACCGAATTTCGCAATGGAATACAACTCTTGTTAAAACCACCTAAAACAACCGAATTCGGCAAGTCTAGTAAGAGCAACGGACTAAAAAAAAATCCGGTGAATTACCGTATTCGGTAACAAATCAGAACCAAATGAATCTCACCGAATTTAATTATAAAGTGGACTGACCAAATGCGACCAAATTACCGAATTCGGTAGAGACGAGACCAAATAAAATTGTTAAATCACCCAATTGACGCAGGGACGGACCGAATGCGGCGAAATCGATGCGGACTGAATAAAAGTTGGATGAATTATCGTATTTGGTTACGAATCAGAACCAAACGAATCTGATTAATGACCGAATTATGAAATGGACTGACCGAAATCGGCAAATAATAAGACCAAATAAACAGTTTAAATCACCGAATTTACGCAAGGAAGGACGAATGCGGCGAAATTGATGCGGACTGAACAAGAATTGGATGAATTATTGATTTCGGTAAATAATGAGACCAAATAAACAGGTTAAATCACCGAATTGACGCAGGGACGGACCGAATGCGGCGAAATCGATGCGGACTGCACCAAAGTTAGATGAATTATCAAATTCGGTCACGAATCAACCAAATGAATATGATTAATGACCGAATTATGAAATAGACCAACCGACTGATGACCAAATGCGACCAAATTACCGAATTCGGTAGAGACGAGACCAAATAAAATTGTTAAATCACCCAATTGACGCAGGGACGGACCGAATGCGGCGAAATCGATGCGGACTGAATAAAAGTTGGATGAATTATCGTATTTGATTACGAATCAGAACCAAACGAATCTGATTAATGACCGAATTATGAAATGGACTGACCGAAATCGGCAAATAAGACCAAATAAACAGTTTAAATCACCGAATTTACACAAGGACGGACGAATGCGGCGAAATTGATGCGGACTGAACAAGAATTGGATGAATTATTGAATTCGGTAAATAATGAAACCAAATAAACAGGTTAAATCCCCGAATTTACCCAAGGACAGACCGAATGCGGCGAAATCGATGCGGACTGAACAAGAGTTGGATGAATTATCGAATTCGGTCACGAGCCAGAACCAAATAAATCTGGTTTATGACTGAATTATCGAATGGACTGACCGAATGATACGGACTTGACCGAAATCGGCAAATAATAAGACCAAATAAACAGTTAAATCACCGAATTTACGCAAGGACGGACCGAATGCGGGGAAATTGATGCGGACTGAACAAGAATTGAATGAATTATCGAATTCGGTAACGAATCAGAACCACATGGATCTGATTAATGACCGAATAATTAAATGGACTAACCGAACAGACACGGACTTGCCCAATTTCGAAATGTTTTGACAAACGATTTTATGAAAAGTTTTTGATGAAATGCCCGTTTTGACCGAATTTTTCGCCTTCGGCGAAAATTTGACAGAATGCCCAAGACGGCGCCGAGAGATCGGGATAGAATTTGGTGGGAAGAACAAGCATAACCCGTAAATAGATTCTTGACAGAAGGAAGGAATTTATTTCTTCAACATTTCTACAACATATTGAACATATTCTTAAACCAATAGCCCGTCTCAATATGTGACAACAGGTCACCTGTGCAAGACGGACATCAAATTATCAAAATCTATTGATCATTTTTTTTTTTTTTTCTATACACTTAGTGAGACCTTAACTCGCTCCAAATCAGCTTTCCTCACTCAAACACCCACATCATATCGGGGCTCTTTAGGGGGATCCGGATGGGGTTTCCGGGAATTCCTGTGATCTCAAGCTAGGGTGCTTCTAGATGTGCTAAAGACGACGAAACTAGGCAGACATATTAGCGACCCGACTAAATAGACTTAAAGAGCTGACTCAATGCCCAGGAAAGTTTATGTTTCTGGATCCGACCATTTTGGGGGGCAGTTAAGGGAAGGAGAATCCGGAAATAAGTGACTTGCGTAGTTTGTGAATGGGTGGTCCGATTCAAGTGAAACGTTATGGGTGAAAAGAACTAATGAGCTAGATATGCAAGACATTTCTTTCGAACCACATGCGGCATTGGCTGGGGTAGCTCAGTGTGTGTGGGGGGGGGGAAGGACCGTAAAATTTGGGACATGGTCAAAAAGGAAACGAATGGGCCGACTGGGATGCAAGTAGGACAGTACGGAGTTTATGCTGCCTCGTTCGTTTTTTGGAGTCCTTACCGGATCCGGCAACGGTATAGGAGAAGGAGAAGGTGGAAACCGGAAATTGGCATATTTGTTCTGATTCGAGTCAAGCTTGAAGGACGAGAAGAGAAGATGTTCGAGATGCGAAGTTTATGTGTCCTTGTTGTATTCGGCCACATTCGGAGGAGTTGGAGGGGGGGGGGAATTTGTAGCTCGCGTATGGAGTGATTTGAATCAAAGTTCGAAAGAATAGACACCATATGTTCTAGATGACATGATTCAGGTTCCGGACCGGACCTGAACACGGTGGGGGAGGGGGGGGGCGGAGTATCCCGAAAAAAGGTTCGACCTGAGTGAAACTTGATAGCCGTTATGGGAAGATGCCTTAGATAATCTGTTTATTTGGCTGAACCAGATTCGGCCCTGGTACGGAAGTTTGAGGGCGAGGCGTAGGCTACCAACAATAGTACGGCACTCCTAGGAATCAAACTAGTATGGTGAAACATTTGCCCTAGATTATCCGAGGCAAGCCGGAAATTCTCAGGCTCGCGTGAAATTAGATACCTTATTTCTAGGTCAAATCCTAGGGGGGTTGAAAGGGGGATTTTGTGACATTCTCATCTACTTTCTTCGAGCACCTACTCTTAACAAGTGCCATATGAGGTCGTAGCTCTTGTTTTTAGATCAATTGTAATGGTAGCCTATATTTTCTGATAGGCTTCTGCGAGGACGCCCTTCCGTTCCATGACGGGACACGACGTTACATTTGCAGCTGAATCAGTCGACGAACTGCTAACCCCTGCAACGTTAGTTGATGTTCATGTTGAAGGAGAGCTATCGCGAAGTTTGGGACTGTCAGAGGTAACAATGCAGAGCCAGACTCAGCAAAGCCAGATGATAAACATAAGCCAGGATATCTCTCGTAAGTATGTCTTTACAGTAATCCATTGAGAGGGTTTGCTGAATTAGATTTTTTAAACTTTCAGTTTTGAAACACCTTCCGTGGATCATGGCAGGAATCAATAATGATTAGAACCTCGGATTGTCAGTCACTTTGAAGAGCAGAATTTTCTAAAAAGATGATCTTATCTCTAATTTGGATTAATCTTGTCTCAGTAGAGGTAAGATTAATCCCAGTAGCAAATACTGCAGCTAACTTTAACCCTTACTCGGAGAAACTTTTTACATTGTATGTTCCATAATATTGAGTGGTTGCTATACCCGGCCCTGCCCTAGCGGGAGGATGTACAAGTTTCCGCTGCAGTGATAACGCTTATTCTGGTTGGGAAGAGGTGTAACCAATAAGCGGGATTCGCTGCTAGAAGAAAGTGAGTGGTGTTCGACTACACAATAGCATTAGTTGCGTTTTTGATCTGAATTCTTCGTTCTCGCTTCTGAATTCTCGATTCCCGTACAAATTACCGTGTTCGCTCCCTGGCTCATCCTCGCTTTTGACAAAAACATTAATTTGGCAGCTCGTCCGCAACCCGGTATACGTGTTTCTGCGTATTGAACACCTGCACTCTGTTGACCAATCAGGGAGGAGAACGGAAAGAGGAGAATCGAGAGTTCACCATCGGAGCAACTTCTCGATCCTGCAGAATCCGCGTTCTCGATTCGGACAAAAACGCCAGAAAAGGAGAATTCGCTTCATCTGAACAGTCCAAAAACACGAAATAGGAGAATTGCGAGGAGAATCGCAATGAGCATTCGGATAAAAAACGCAACTATTTTAAGTTCATCGTGGGTGGATCCCTGGCGATTCTTTCTCGAGAGAGAATCGCCAGGGTGACGTTGACTGCAATGTGTCCAGTGCACTCATGTTAAGTACGGCATTAGCTATGTACCGTCTTTTGTAAAGCTCTAGCAGCCTTCATCTGATTAAATACTCACTTAAGCTTTTTTTTTATTTATTTATTGTGTTTTTTAAAACAAAACCTGCGATGCTACGAGAGAAGGTTGTCAGTGAAGTGTAAACAAAAATCACTCTGCACAGGCCATGATGCCAGGGCATGAGCGAATATGTTTTTTTAGATTTTATTGAATGTTTGTTTGTTAAAATTAGATAAGGATTAGAATTAGCGAAATGTATGAATGAATTATGCGGTAATATCGTAGTTGTAATTTGGCAACTCAATTTTTTTGTTTTATATATGGGATTTAGCCAGCTAGCTTGTCCTCTTATTATCCGTTTTGCACTCAGGATATGTTAACATAAATTGAAAGCCATTTTACTCAGCAGTTATGCAGGACCTTATATTAATGTAGTGAATTTGTTATGTATTGACGTAGAGTCAGCTAGTCAGCTCACGCCGTGAATGAACCGTAGCCTAACAACCTTACAGACTTGGAATAATCCAAGCCGCCGAGGCCGACAGTAAAATAAAAATCAAGCTTTGATTATTGGCAAGCATAATATTCTCTCGTAATTCGTAGCTCATCCCCTAAAATTGCTTCCACCTCCGAAGAAGAATCTGAACATGTATTCTGTACTGATGAGAGGCCTTGCTGATTCGACTTTAATATTTTCATTCCCATAAGACCTTCCGTAGATCATATTGTGGACCATGATCGAGTTGTTAAAAGGTCTCTCTTGCCTATAATACTAATGCAACCTACTTTCATAATCACTCCACATATTTCTGAACCGAATACCCAAATTTCGTACGGTACATTCTAACCCCTCTAACAAAACCTCTTTGATTTTCTCACTTGCCGTGTTTTCCTACCTTCGATGTGTATCACGCTGTCGACGGTAGGTTGTCTGCGAGAAGATATTTCCATCAGAAAAACCGGTTATGTGAATTGTTTCCCTGTTTCCGCTACAAGTCAATGGGTCTCGGAAAAGGCTTAAAACAGCCAAAATCATGGGTTGTTTGTTGAAAGCACAGCATAGTCTTAAAGTATTCAGATATTTTAAAATACTGTAAGTTGAAGAGTAAATGGTGCCAGGAGACCTTTAAGAAAAAGTGACCAATAAAAAGTTTGTTTAAGAGTTTGTCCAGTCCGACACTTCCACCCGACAGTAATGCGAGTACCGAAGTCTTGAGTGTCGGTCTGTATATGAGTTGGGGTGTGAAAATTTCCTCTGAGGTTTTATTTACTAGGGCAGTAATACATTCTCCTAAGGCTTTTACTATTCTTCGCTAGTCTGTTTTAAGGAATACCAACAGTTATCAGTTTTTTTTGTCGTTAAGTTTCACCTTTAATTACAGTTGACCAAAGCGACATGGATATGGTGGGACTCTTGGAAGAGTTACAATTCGACAGGTTGTCCGGTGAGGCGAGTCTACTCAAAGGAAACGCCAAACCTTACGATCAGGATTCTGTCCTCGGTTCAGAGCTTTCCGGAAGGAAAGAGGAAGGAACTGCAGATGCTTCCTCTTCGGAAGATGAAATGCTACTGATGACGCAAACACATTGGGCAGATGAGAGCTGCGCTGTGATTGGCCAAGATGGGCTCTCCCCTCAGAATTCACCGAGAGAAGGAAAGAAGGAACAGAGTAGTGCCATTGCCGGTTCAGGTCCATTCAGGGAAAAAGAAAGCAATGAAAATTCCTCACGCGCTTCTTGTAACAATGAAACGTTTGAGGCTAAAACCGGTTTGGATTGGCTAAGAGATTCCAGAACCAGTTCAAGTCCACTCAGTGATGGAATAGAAAGTGATGAATCTGATGAAATCCTCGACCGATCGGACGAAAGTGATGAAGGAAGGAACCGGGGGTTACTGTTTCTCGACGGCACATGCTCTGTTGACAATAGAAAAAGGGATGATGGTTTATGTATAGAAGAAAGCTCGACATCTTCTTCTGACTGTAAGACATTCCGGTCTAAGGGATCAAAGAAGTTGCATTTCCTTGACGGCCAATTTGACTCTAGTAGCTCAGGCGAGGGGACATCACCGAAAAGACGCAGAAGACGAACAGTTAAAAACTTTGAGTCTAGACTCAGTCGTTCCCGGGTGAAAGAAAGGCTAGCAGCAAAATCTGGAGAAGTAGCGACAAAGCCAGGGACATGTAGTGATCCAGAAAATGTGAACGGATTCCTTTTGCCTGGCCAGACAGAAGAAGGTACTGAGATCAATGAAGAACAGATGGCTTTATCGGTTAATACTTTAGAGGGGGAAGTTACTTATCCAGTGTCGAAAGTAGAACAGCTAAGGGACATCATTTCGTCTGGTACGAACCAGGCACTGCCGTCGGCGAGTCTTTCAAAGCGACGGTCGGATGTGCCCAAAGCAGCCATGGTAAAAGGCGACTCTTCTAGAAGACACATCACTAACCGGAAGGGTGTAAAAACTAATGCAAGTACCTGGAACTATGGTAGTGACGCTAGAAATGCATGGAGGAAAGAGTGTCACACTAGCCCAGAGATATCTCCCCGGAAAACCTGTGGGCTACTCCCTAATCCCGCCCTTGGCTCTTCGCCGAACAAGTCAGGCTGCCGAGCAAGTCATTGCATGTTAGCTGATAGGGAAGAATCGAGAAGCCCCTGCGAAATAAGCTCACGTCTCGTTGCTAGTCTCAAGGAGCATCGCAATGATACTAGTCAAAAAATTTCACCGTATAAGACTACACCGAGTAGTTTTAAAGTTATACTGAACTCTAGGCCAGGTGATGCGATTGATACTTCTTGTTCCAGGAGGCAACATTCTAATCGAGAAGGTTTAGACCACTGTGATTCAAACACCAAAGTTATTAGTACTCTCAGTGCACCAGTCCTTATACCAAACCTAGTACCTGAAGTTGAAAACTCACTTTCCTTAGAGATGTCTTGTAGTAAGAAAGAAGTCTGGAAGTCCTGCGATACAAGTCCAGAAATATCCCCGAGAAAAATCTGCCTGCGATCCCGAACAAGGGATCGCGCTATTTCTGTGTTTCAAATACCGAAGGATAAAAGCACGAGTCCGGAAATTTCTCCCTTCAAGCTAAGGCCAAAACGACCCGAACGATCAAGTTACTCTCTTCGATCACGGCGTTCGCTGAGCTGCTTGGAATCAGACGTGCCGTACCAGGAATTAAGGGAGAAACAGCGTTACAGTAGTCCAAATAGTTGTATTGTCGCAAGAATAGAGGCAAAGAGCCCGCAGTCCAACAGTGAACCCAAAGGGCAACGCATCGCAGGCAATGTCCTGCCCTTCCAGTCTCGTGGGGCACTAAATCCGTCATTAGGTGAGATCGGTAGTGGAGTGAAGCTGAAAGCTGCAAGTATTCCTTTGTTTGACTTGGCCATAGAGTTGGAGAATTATTGTGCCTCTACAAGCCAATCTTTGAAGTTCATAAAGCCTCCGCTGTACAAGCAGGCACATTCCGAGCATTCTATAACCGGCAGCCGAGTCGCCGTCCAGTCAGTTGAAGAAAATGCGTTCAAAAGGAAATGTCGTGGCTCCCCATCTACTCAGAACCATGACTCAGATTTTGACAAAGCCCGGGAAATGAGTCCTGCAACTGATTTGAACAAGTGCCCTTATGATGCGGGTACAAATAAGCGTGTGGTCTCTGAGGTGGAAGGATTCGGTCTCAGAGAACCGCTAGTCTCTAAAAAGGAAGATCAAAAGTCAACAATGATTAACCCTACAGAGAATTCGGGTAAGTCGAGGGTTAGTGAATCGGAATGTAAGCAAGATTGCCTTGAGGCAAGCGAACTTTCTAGCTTTGGACGTGATGATATGCATCCCCTCCATAAAGACCACTACAATCCGGGAGAAAACTTGTCCGGTGGCTTTATACGAGACACCGAAAACGTTCCTTCATCACACACAGAGTTGTCCCTCGGTTCCCAAAGAATACTTTCGGAAGAAGTATACTCTGGTCAGGGTAGTCAGTGGATTGACTTTCCCGGCAGTGCACGAAGTTCTTCCGAAGCTTCCAGTACCGACCCCTACGATTTGTTCCGGCTTGCACCCAACCAAGAGAGGGTTGACCTGCAGCCTTATAGAGGAATAACTGATGGCGTTGAAGCAGGCATTGCCCTCAAAGGAGATGACAAGTCGAGTACTCGGTCAGTTAAATCTCTTTCGAAACCGCTAGGAACGGAACTAATGCTAGGAAGCTTTGTGCATACAGGGATGGGAGAAGACCAGACCTTCCCACGGGCAATTTCGAGTCCGCCGGCTACCCTTAATACCGAGCGAAATTCACGCCGACAGTTATTTGACGACGTCCGAAGTCAGCGTAAAACAACCGGAAACGGGAAAACTGTAGGCACAAGAAACTTAAAAGGCACTAGTGAAAGGGCGACTGAATTTGCCGGATACTCAGGGACATCCATGGTTGGTATTACCAGTTTTCAGCCCATCTCGCGAAGTCAGCTTTTTGAAGAAGGAACCAAGCAATCAGCCAGTCAAGTTTCATCGTCACGTCGGACCTCAAGCTCCTCTGACATACCGTGCGGGCAGGTCACACAAGCTGCTACCACCCAGCTATCCGAGGGACTCGTTACTTTATTGGAGGGCAGCCAAGAGCTAGACCTTGTGTTTTCGCAGGAAAGGGGAAGCTCCGAACCTGGAGTGAATCGGATATCTCTGGCGTCCTCTCAGATGAGTGTTTTGTCATTTCATGATGACATATTGGTAACCTCACTAGATGACCGGCAAGCATCATCGGAGTTTTTGCTAGGCGAGGGGATATCTAAGTTAACCGATAGGCATGATAAACCGACAGCTGAAATTCTTTTGAACCAACACTTTGATGCTGGGTTACTCCAATCTCAAGTCTTCGAGGATCCAAACCGACTTGAGCGACTAACTACTTGTACGGATGAAAAATTCAGAGAACTTAACTGTCAATCAGTAGCTGGTAGTACCCCTTCTGGTCTTGAGTCAACCCAGCAATCCCTCCTTCCCTCACGATCGCCTCGTCGTGAAAATTCCCGAAACGCTCGTCCCCCGATAAACCGAAACTTTGTATCGCCAGACGACATTAAAAGCACACCATCTGAGCTACCCTTAAGCCAGCGTTCGAGGTCAAACTCGCCTTCACAGCATTCTGACCCTGAAGACCAACTGCCCTTCCTGGAGATACAGGAGTTATTCACCCCTGAATTCGGAAGCTCCAACAACAACGAAGAAACTTTGAGGGGTGAAAGCCATGGCTACCCGACCCCCGACATTGACGAAAAGTCTAAACAAGCAAGCGATTACCTTACCGGAAAGTCTACGAATATGTTTCGGTTCAGGTTCGGCCCCCCACCTAGCTATACTGAAGTTAAAGAATCGCTGGCCAGTTTCGGGTTAGAAGACGTGCACCACCGCCGACCTTTCTGGGGTGACCCCTCTGATGTAAAGTCCGAAAGTGCCAAGGAAATTGGGGGCGTTGCCCTACACATAGATTCTTGCCTTGTGCAAGACCTCCCGGAGTTCGAGGCCCCTCGGAGTTTCTTGCTAGAAGCGCAGGATGAATATTTTTCAAATTTCGGTACAGGAGTTAGTAAGGATGTTATTAAGCGGTCATTGGCTGAAAGAAGACAGATCAGAATTGTCCCAGTCAAGCCACCACCTAGCTATAAAGAGGTGGAAGGATGGTTATTTGAAAAGAAAGCAACAAACTCCGGAAGAGAAAAGAATCTGCCGGATTTGAGAATTGTGAAGTCAGGAAGGAGTGGAAGCTCTGATGATGGAGGAGCTAGCATTGTGACTACGCCATCGTCAGCTCAGATAGGAATAGTCACCCCTTTCCGTGGAGACAATGCTTCGAGCCAAAACCTGGTGAACAAATCAGCAGGACGCTCACCGTCTGAAGTAGTAAACAACACCTCACAAGAAATAGCTCATAGTGACAACAGCGAAGCTCTAGAAGGCTCTTTACCGCCTCAGACAAGACCGAAGAAGGCCTCTTTTGCGGATCAACATTCAGTGACCACTGTTACACGGACCACTTCACTAGCCAGGGTTAGGCCAACCCGGCCTTCCATCAGATCGCATAATAACACACTATCGCCAGGAAGCGAAACCTCAACAGTCGTAACCAACCGGACTATTAACCTTGAGCTACCTTCCAGTAGCACTATAGCTGCAGCTGTTGATATCAGTCCCATTCGAAGGTTAGACGCACACCCAGCTTCCGGGCCTTCTAGTCCCTCATCCCCTCTTACAACCAGTACTGGCACAAAACGACCGCTACAAGTTATTGAAAGCACCCCTCAGACAACGCGCAAAAGACGCGTGTCTTGGGATTCGAATTTGGGTGGTAATCAATCCCAGATGAAACGGAAGCGCCTTGGACTTTTCACGAAAATTCGAAAGCGGCGACCATCCCGTGGTCTCTTCCCCTTAAGCCCTGAGATGAGCTCGCAGAAAAGCTTTGTGATGTCTCCCATCCTCCGTCACGCAATGAAAAATGCCGTGCGACGGGGTAGCGTCTCCCAGTCTCAAATTTGCGACCCAGCCCTGAAAAACTCTTTTGGCTTCAAACTGACTTTCCAAAACCTCCAAAACATCAAGTCGGGTCGGGAGTACTCGCATGTTTCCACCATGGTTCTTGAGGTGTTTGTTCCTACAAGGGGGAGTTTACGCCCAGACCCTGACTTGGACGAAATCGGTGTTGTGTTCTACTCCCTACTCAAAGATACCCCGCCAGCTAGCGGAAAACCTACGAAGGTCACTGGCTGTATTTTGAACTTGAGGACAGTTCGGACAAAGAAAATGTTTTGGGGGTCAATTGGGTTGGAAAAAGAGGGTCTGACTCTAGAAGAAGCAGACGATGAGATCATGTTACTGCTGCAGTTGGTGGAGGTTGTGAGGAAGTGGGATCCTGATATCCTGGTTGGATATGAGGTGAGTTTGTTTCGCAACAATTGTGTAGTGTTAGTAGGGCTCAAAGCACGTCTTATTCCTTGGTTCAGGTTCATTTAATTAAGTTTCAGAAAATTGAAACATATGTTACATCACTTCATGGCAGAGGGCAGGCTCGATGGCCAGCAGATAACATTAAGAAATAACTTAGACACGGTCACACACAACTATATACAATACAGTAGTATACAGTACAGTTATACCATACAGTTGGGTGTTACCCTCTCTAACGACCTTAAATGGGGCTCCCATGTCAAAAGTATGACTAAACACTTTCCCCGCGCTATCCCTCCTTAAACACATGGTTAAATTTTCATCCCCCCACCCCTTCAGGTTTGCTCCACTTTTATACTTCGTTTATACGCCCAGTTCTCGAGTATGCTTGTCCGGTATGGCATTTTAGCCTTACTAAAGATCTTTCAGACCGAATAGAATGTGTCCAAAAAAGGGCTTTGCGCATTATAGGGCGGGAAGGAAAGCTCCCTTATTTTTATCTCCTCAAAAAGTTCGTGCTCAGTACGCTTGAGGAAAGGAGATAAACACTGTGCTATGGTTAGGGAACACGAACGTTTTCTGACCCAAGGTTCCGTGATCTTTTCCCACCCATTCACGATCCTCCCAGAAGTAGACCCCCCCGGGAAAAATCCCAAAAAGTCTCCAAATTAACACAAGTAATTTGCACTCACGAAAGATATATGTGAAGCTTCGTTCCATCTTTCGTGAAACATTTTAATTCTCACGACTAAAATTGAATTTCTTTTGTTCCATTTGCTTTTATATAATTTGGTTGTGTTTAAATCGTAGGGGAGCTCGGGGTTGACCCGGACACTATAGTGTATTACACTATATGTGTAATTATAATTTTCCTTTTCTTGCTAGGCCGCCATTTCTTGGCGGAATTACATCGTTTTTGTTGTCAAACGTGTAGAAGGTCTGGGAGAATAGCTGGTAATTTTTCAGATTTTTTCTTCGTCAGGTTTTTTAGGAAACATTTTTTTCTGTTTTTCAGTTTGTCCGAACCAACCCCGTACCCATGGGGTTGATTCGGACAGGCCCCGGGTTGGTTCGGACATTATATTTAATGCACTATTTTTTAATCGACTTTATTTAAACATATTAAAACTTGGAAATGGTAATATTACACCTCAAAAGAATATACAAAACTAAAAGAAAACACATGATTCAATGGCCGAAGTTGCATTAAAATGAAAATCCCTCATTTGTACTTTCAGTTAACCTAGCAATTACAGGGGCTGGTAACTTCAAACTTATTTCAGTAAAGATTCTACAGAAAGATTATTTTAGTCCCACTCTCGCGCAGAAAGAATATATTCACGCCCCTCAACCTATTTTCTTCAAAAAAACCTCCCTTCTTCACCAACTTTCCCCCCATAAGAAACACAGTGGTTTGACCTTTTCCCAAAATGAACTTCACAAGGATGAATTCGCGTTTTTCTTCCCTCCTTGAAAACATCGTAAATATTAAATTCATTAAACACAAATTTGTTGGTCTTTTACTTTCTTGTAAACAATTCTACGAACTGCTTTTCTTTGGTTGTGGCTTACCCTTTTTAGCTTTCATTTTTCTCGATTTTGATCATTAATTCTGTTAACAAATAACAGGATAAAGCTTCTGATAATATCTTTTGTATTTTTCCAACTCAGTTTCAGGTTTTTATGGGGTATCAGTAGGCAAAGATTGTCCGACCCCTTCAAAACTGTCCGAACCAACCCCACCCTGACTAAACTAACATAATGGCGTACCAGAGGAAAGTTAAGTGACCTATCTAGAAAATACTACGCAGGCTATAAACCCTGATCACTAAGCTATATCATACCGTTTAATCGCCTTACAGTTACCACCAATCTTCTCGGTACAGCTTTTTAGCCTACCATGAGCTAAACAGTTTTACCTCAAGAAACCAATTTTTTCAACTTTTTATCAAACCTGATGTATTTACCATGAAACCTTGGTACGAAGTTAGTTCACTAGAAGGCAGATGTTATTTATTTTTTTCAGCGACAGATTTTAGCGACAAATTTTAATATTTGTTTGACGAGTGTCCAGACCAACCCCGTGTCCGATCCAACCCCGAGCTCCCTATATGTATATATTGACATATGCAAATCTGCTGTAAATGTCCACTGACAATGTTGTCGTGTATGATGTGTTGACGAGAAATGCAAATTCGCCATGATTTCTGTAAAAGTCATTTTTAAATTAAATTCTACTCTACTCTACAATAGAACACTTACAGTTACAATTGTTTTATTCCCAAAATTCTGATGATACAAAATGCACGGGATTGCCAAATTGACTTTCAATTTTTGAATGTTAATTTTTAGGTTATTTGTATTTTATTAATCGTAGTCTAGCATGTTATTGACCATATTTATCATAAGACGTCGGTATAAATGTCGCAAGATTGTATATATTTGTAGATTGTTGTTATGATGTTATGTTTAGACGTAAAAACAACCCATCGGCTTGTCCGTTATCTGTTTTTTAGATTATATTGAATTGAATTGAAACTTGGTTAATTCACATTAAAATTCCGGATAAAATAAGGCACGAATATAACATCCAACATCCGGTCCCTAGAAAGGGGAGAGCAAGCAAGTAACCTCAGTATTCCTACCACGATGACCTCGCAACCCTCGAACTCCAAAGTCTGGAACTCCTGTTGGGTGACCTTATCCTGATGTTTGGCAAAATCTTGCTGTCTAACCCTGCTCACCTATTTTAAGTCCTTGTATAATGGTGTATAATGTCGTGTTTTGCAGTACAACATAAAATTAGCCACTGAGCTACGATTGTTGTGTAAATAAACCTTTCTCTCTCTCTCTCTCTCCTCTCATATAAAAACAACAACAAAAAGACGAGACGACCAAGAGACTGTTAATACTTAAGTAATACACCAATCTTCTTACAAATTATGTATTTATCACTCAATATTCAGTCAGAAGACTTTCATTTTATTTTTGAAAACATTTGGAGACAGTTGCAGGTCAACACTAGATTGATATTTATCCCATGATTTTATAACAGTAGCCTATTTCCTACATAGAATCTTCGTATTTCTGTTTTTACGGCACTTGTAACCTCTGACTCAAGGGCCATATGCTGACCGCAATTCTGTCTGTCGGTCTGGCAGTCTGTCCCACGATTGCGACTTAGGGTACTTCCGGATGTGCTAGGACGATTCAACTCGGCAAGCATATCAGGGACCCGACCAAACTAACTTGGAAGTAATAAGCTTCCCAGTAGGACCATCTCGGGGGGGGGGGGGGAGTGGAGGAAGGGGGAATTCGGAAAATTGAGTCGTGCATAGCTTTCGGACGGGTGATCGCATTCACATGAGACTCAATAACTGAATAGAAGACATGTCTCTGATATTCTATTTGAAGTCCGGACCGGATTCGACAGCTGGGGGGGGGGGCGAGACCGGAAATCTCGAGAGACGGTTAAAATGGAGGGATCTGAGTGGTACTTGCCCGGAAGAACAAGCAGCTGCTCTAGATGAAGGGTTTGCTATTGGACTGGATCCTGACACTTTTTTGGGGGGGAGGGGGATTCAGGTGACAGCGGTTTGGGGGATTTTCATGACAAAACTTGGCAGGCATATCAGGGACCCGATCAGACTGACGTGGAAATACAAAATTTCTCGATCCGATCATGGGGGATCGGAAGGAGGGGGAATCCGGAATGTTGAGTCATGCGTAACTTTGGAACAGGTGCAGGGATTCCAGTGAAATTTAATAATTGAACAGAGGACATGTCTCTGACGTTCTTTTTCGTGTCCGTGCCGGATCTGACAACTGTTGGGGGGGGGGGGGTATACGCGACCCGCTTAGACTGGAGAGATCGGGATGGAACTTGGCGGGACAACAAACAAGTGTTCTACATAAATCATTTAAAGACCGGATTTGATCCGAGCACTGTGGGGGAAGTTCCAGGGGAGGTCCGGAGTTACGGAGCGCACCCGCCCCCACACGACAATTCATTTTCCACACCCCTGGCTGTGCCACAAAAAAGCCGAATCAGTCCCTAGAACTTTTCGTCAAAACAAAGTGCGTAGGTTTGCTGAGATTTCGTTAGCAAGAGGTGGCTCGCGGATGCAATCTTACGGCAGCATAGGTGCAACTAATCAGTCTTTACTTCTGATGTCACTAAGTTCTCCATTAGGCTACACGTACAGTACAGGTACACTATTAAGAATAAAAAAGAATGGTCTTTTATTAATACCAAAAGCGTTGACACGCAGGGGTAATAGTAACAGTGAACCACTTTCGTTCCTAACAGGCCTAAAATGTACTGTTTCTACAGATAGAGATGCTATCCTGGGGCTACATTTGTCAGCGCGGTAAGACCATTGGCTTACCAATTCAGAACCAGCTGTCTAGACTGCCTAGTGCGAACGTTCAGCCACCGGCAGACAGAGTTTTTAGCGACCGGAATCAAGATCCTGAATGGGAGTCTTACGCAGGTAAGTA
The DNA here is from genome assembly GCA_023053575.1 of Branchinecta lynchi. Taxonomy (NCBI): domain Eukaryota; kingdom Metazoa; phylum Arthropoda; class Branchiopoda; order Anostraca; family Branchinectidae; genus Branchinecta; species Branchinecta lynchi. Next base: position 22,451,201 of record JAKZAP010000016.1, on the reverse strand, counting down.
GTTTTATCGTTAGTTGGATAGCTAAACAGGCCTGGATAGCTTGGATCTGCTTGTCAAGTTTCATTCTGAGGCCACCACTCCACCGCAGTAGAAACTGAAGCAGGAATTATAATAATAGTAACAATATAATTGCAATAATAAGCTTTCGCCTCTATAAAAAAAATTTATAAATTGTATTATTATTAATTTTTGTTCAGATGTTAGTTGCGTTTTTGCAGATACCATGGTATTTGTTACCACATTAACTGGATCTGGAATTAGTCGTTTTTGCAGTTACCGTGGTATCTGATATAAGGTTGCTCTGCAAAAATGACGATTGCCGAATTTGCGCTTTTCGAAGTCATCCCAAAAGAAAAACTGATACCTGTCACATCACTAAGTGCCTAACTTCTTTCCCAACAATTTGACAAAAATTGATGAAAGTGAGATGACCTTTTCTGATTCGAGATCAGTTACCACGGTATTTGAATATCACATACCACGATAACTGACCAGATACCACGATAGCTGCAAAAACGACTTTACACCGTGGTATCAGAGACCATGGTATCTGCAAAAACGCAACTACTTTCTTATAAATTTCGTAAGAATGCAGGTCGGGAACAGGCACGAGGCTCCTCTGTTCTGCATCCCACATATTAGTTGCGTGTTTGCCGATACCATGGTATCTGTTACCACGGTAACTTGATCTGCAATTAGTCGTTTTTGCAGTTATCGTGGTATCTGATACACGATGCTCTGCAAAAACGACTATTGCCGAAATTGCACTTTTTGAAGTCATTCCAAAAGAAAAACAGATATCCAGTTACATCACTAAGTGCTAAACTTCTTTCTCACCAGTCTGACAAAATTTCATGAAAGTGAGATGACTTTTCAGATATGATTGACCAGTTACGACGGTCTGACCGTAGTATTTCAATATCTGATACCACGATAACTGGCCAGATACCACGACAACTGCAAAAACGCGTTTCGACCGTGGTATCAGATACCACGATATCTGCAAAAACGACTTTTGACCGTGGTATCAGATACCACGATATCTGCAGAAACGACTTTAGACCGTGTTATCAGATACCATGGTATCTGCAAAAGCGCAACTATTATCCCGATTGAGCAGAGAGAACCGTACTGTTTATCTCATAATTAATTTTGACATAGCGATCTCTGACGTATGCTTGTCTTGCAGGGATCCAGATTCCTGGAAGGATTGTTCTCAATCTCTGGCGGCTCATGAAGGAAGAGATCCCACTGCAGAGTTACACGTTTGAGAACATGGCCTTTCACGTCTTGCATCAGCGTGTTCCCCTCTACTCGTGGGAACAGCTCTCTGATTGGTGGAAAGCGGACAGTTCGAGATACAGGTTCGTAACACCTTCCCTTGACTTAGCAGTAACAACCGCTAGTTGACTACTGCCTGAATTTCACTTCTGTTTTACGGCACCGGCCGCTCGGCCAAGTGCCATATAACAATCGCAATTTCTGTCCGTCCGTCAGTCCGGGTTTTGCTAGTTCGGGAACTTCAGATAAGCTAGGACGATGAAACTTGGCTTACATTTCACGGGCCCGACCAGATTAACTTGAAAGTAGTCACTTCCCCGATCCGACCATCTGGGGGGGGGGGGGGGTTATGTGTAACTTTCAAACGGTTGATTGGATCTTAATGAAAGTTGATAATCGGAGAGTTATCGGGCCTCAGACGACCCAGTTGAATTCGAACAGGATCCAGTAACTTTGGGGGGGTGGAGGAGGGAACCGGAAATTTTGGGAAACGCTTACAGTGGAGGGATCGGGAAGAACTTGGTGAGAAGAACAAGCACAAGTCCTGGATATATCGCTGACATAACTGGACCGGATTCGTTCACTGTGGGGGAGTTGGAGGGCGGTCGGGGATTCCGGTGATGCCACGAGTTCGGTACTTCCTGATAATCCTGATGTACTAGGACGATGAAACTTGTCAGGCATATCAGGTAACCGAACAACCTGACATGAGAATAGTCTTTTCTCCGATCTAACCGTCGTGGTGGGAGTGGAATCCGGAATCTAGTAGCATGCATAACTTTTGAACGGGTGATCAGATTTGATTGAAACTTGGCAAGTACGAAGAACTATCATCTCAGATGTTTGTTTTCAGTTCTGTACCGGATCGGGTAGTTTTTTTTTGGGGGGGGAGGGGTGAACGGGATACCGGAAATCTCGTGAAAACGCTTAGAATCGAGGGATCGAGATGGAAAACAAAATAGACTTGAAGGAGCCGACACAATGCCCTGGTAAAACTTCCGTTTCTTTATCCAACATCAAACGAATGGTCCGAATACGATGCAAATTGGACAGTACCAAGTTTATGCGGCCTAGATTTATTGTTTGACCTCCTGACCGGATTCGCGGCCACGGTAGGAGTACGAAGCGGGAACTCGAATTTTGCAGATGTGCTCTGATTCGAGTCAAATTTAGTGTACGGGAAGTGGAGACGGCAGAGATGTGCCGTTTATGTGTTCGAATCGTATTCGGCCACAGTGGGGGGGGGGGGGGGGGGTTGGAGGGGGATTCCCGGAAATGTTGTGGCTCACATAGTGGTAAAACGAATTGAGCGATTTCAATGAAACTTGGAAAGTAGAGTAGTCATATGCCGTCGATGACATATTTTAGGTTCCGGGACGGATCCGGGCACAGGGGGGGGAATTGATCTAATTGGATCTAAACTTGGAGAGTAGAAATTTTGTATGCCCTAGCCTAGATGATCCGAGGTGATGCCAGATGTGCTCAGACTCGAGTTAAACTAGATATCCTATTTCTAGATTCGAACCTAGGGGGGGGGGGGGGGCTGAAGCGGGTATTTTTTGACGCCACGTACTCGTAAGAAGTGCCATATGAGCTATTAGGTCTTGTTATTTTTTTTTATAAAGATTATTGGTACTTATAGATAGATAGATAGATTAGTGAATCATCTGTATCATATAGGTAGGCTAACATGTATCACGTATGATCTATTTATGGTCCATATGAAAATGTTATTGTATCGCATACAAAGTTTTACTTACAATCTTATCGTCGCTCATATAGGCATTTGCCCTTGTACAAACTATGGTCAAAACAAGGGAGGAAGAGAATTAATCCTGTCAAACTCTTGTAGTCGAGACCGCAGTTGTTTTCTAACTAGAAATGAGTCATTGAGCTATATTAAACAGTTTTGACGAGAATTTCCGTAACAAATGGGGATGTAAGTGGATAAGTTATGTGCAGGCAAGAACGAATTGTATTTCACTCCCTTTTCCGTTTTAGGTATTACGTTGTCGAGTTCTTCATCCGACGGGTCAAAGGGTCGCTGGAGATAATTGAGCAACTCAACCTGATTGGTCGGACCAGCGAGCTGGCACGCCTCTTTGGAATCCAGTTCTTCGAAGTATTTTCAAGGGGATCTCAGGTAGGGAGGATTTTATGTTAGATACATTTTTATCCATTGCGAAAAAGCGACTATATTCCCACTTTTGTTATTATCTTCTATTGTCACCCCCAGTGTTCTTTGCCAGAAAAAAAATCAGGAAAAAACAATCTGCCAGGGTTAAGTGTTCCCTCAGAAACAATCAAGTAAGAACTAAGAACGTCAAAAAACCAGATTTATAACTTGATCGTCATTTAATCACCCGCTCACACCCGTTGATTGCTCGTTTAGTCTTCACGTCGATACTATACTAAGAAAAGCCAACTGTTGATGATGATGAGGATGAAATTTTATTTACGCACTTAAGAAGAGGAAATAGAGGAAAAAATAAACTGAGCTTTCAATAATGTAGTAAATGCACGAGATCATAAAATAAATATTTAAAAAAAAAGAAAGAAAAGGGACTATCGGGTCTAAAAAATCTTCTTCCTAGATGGAGTGCGGAGAAATGGCCAAGGGCAGAGATGTGAAGGTCTTGGGCAATCGAATATAACTTTGCACAAGGCTCAGAGGGCAAAAAAGTTGAAGCTTTACGGGAATTCCTGTAACGTCGATGTGTATCCTTATCTTAATGCGTCGATTCGGTTTTTCAGTGTCCAACTAAAGCTGGCGTACCTGACATATATCCAACCAATTGTGGAGAGTATGCTTGCCCTGTTTGGGAGCCTCAAGTCAATAACACAGGATACTTAAGGGATCAACTTGAGTCAATACAGAAAAGAGCCGCTAAAGTAATATTGTGTGAAGCATTTACTGATTATGAATCAGTATTATCAACCTTACAACTACCGTCCCTTTACGACCGTCGGTTCAGTTTGAGATGCAAATTTGGTCAATTCCTTCTACAAAGTGACAAACATAGGGCCATACTACCACCGGTCATGTCGAATCGAGTTAACACTAGGTCGAAAAACAAAGAAAAACTGGTACCGCCTACCACACGAACAAATTGGTTTTCAAACACGTTCGTTGTTTAATAAGTCAGTGTTTAATAAGTGCTGAAGTTTCTGTTCTTATTTGTGTCCTCTTTTAATTTGTAAGCCCAAGCGCCAATTAGTTGAGTTCTCTTCTTGACTATGATAGCTTGTGGAAATAAATGATTCTGATTCTGGTGATTCTGATTCTGTGTACGTGGGTGCGCTAATTCAGAGGGGGCATCCAACTGAACCCTTCTCAGCTCGAGACTACACGAATCGTGCTAGCAAATCCGCGTTTTTTTCTTCTCTCATTTATATCATACTTTTGTAATTAAAGTCAGGCTCATAATATGATGTAACTGCGTCGAACCAATCTACTCCAGGTCCACTCTCTATTCCTGAAATTTGAAACTTTTCTTGTATAATGTATTTTTCTCTTGTATAATGTATTTGTATTTTTGTGTAAAATTAAAAAACTTTAACTTGAAAAAACTTGACCTTGAAACTTCTGTTGGCTCCAAAATGTCGTAAAGGGCGACACTTCTATGTTTGTTTTCACTTTCTTCAGGTCGGTGTTTGCAGAGCCTTTAAAGTTTAACTGAAAAGCCAACTTACTTTTGTGCCAATCAATTGAATACACTGAGTAATTTGATTTCTGCTAAGGGATTTTTTATTTTCCACTGTCTGCTCTAGTTATGACGTTCAGAATATCTACGGCCGGCCCCACAACATAAATTCTATAATGACGCGGGAAATTTGTATCTAAACACAAACGCGGATTTCAGTGGGCAGTGGTGAGCTTAGTGAAGACAGCATAGAAAATCATAAATCTCCAAAATCATAAATCGTTCTTGTAAGGCAAACAACACAGATACATGTGCATAGAGGTACCACAAATGAGACGGAAATTCCACTATACGAAAATCAGTTATTCGTGAATAAACAACGAAGTAACTCATTTTCAGCGGGTCTTCAAGCCAAGTTAAGTAAATAAGTGCTGCCAGCCCTTTTCTGTTAAACTTTAACCAAATAGGGCTGAGACTCGACAATTTAGTTACACTTCAGTTATTTACTCAAATATAGGCCTGAAACCCGATAAAATATGATTTCGTCTGTCCGCGATCCACAGATAATCTCTATGTGCTTGTCCCTATGCTTGAAAAATCGGCATTTGCTTGAAATATTCAAGTACAATTAGGTAAGCTATTGCCGAAAAATAAAACAACGAAAAGACAAATCTTATCATCTCTTCCTACTACTTTGTCTGATACTGCGACGCTGTGATCCTGGAGTTCCTCCCATTAGCATAAAAACTAATTTGCGGGCAACCAGCTATGGAAAACTGGTGAGCTTTAAATATAACAGCCCTTGAATAGAAACCCTTGCGAATATTTGGATTTCCGCTCTTTTGTCGCCACTCTTGCTCGTAGCGTTTATATTTTGCTGTTTTAAAATAACAAGTGCACAAGCGCTCAGACGTGGAGTGTCAAAGTAAAACGTTTGTCACATTTATATACAATCATCTTTAGAACCAAGACATTTCACATCCCCAATAACCAAACAGGTACTGAAATAACTGAATTTGTAATCATCCCACCCAAAAAGCTTTAAATGTAAACAAACTGCAAGTATAAATCCAAAGAAATGTTGAAGACCTTGCCCGAACACCTTGAGCCAGTCCGACCCTTTAAACGTCTTTTCCATTAGCAAGGCAATAACAAGTGCGATAAACCAAATCGTAGCAGCCGAATACCCCCTTTGTCACAATTTATTAAGAACGGCGTATCATGGATCATGTGACAAAACATTCTAGTTTCCAACTGTTCATTAATGATTAAAGTACGGCGTGTTGGCGCCCAGCTGTTCATGAACGTGAGGGGAGGGGGGGGGGGCGGGACCCATCGAAATGCGTATTTACACTTCTATTTCCTCCAAGTATACCAGCTTAGAGTTTGATTCCAGTCACGGGTCAAAAACTTTTTTCATGGGCAATTTGGGTCCACTTGTCCATGAGCTTTGAAGTACGCCGCATGGTTTTATGGTTGCTGTTAGACCTCTGCATCTATACATACATATCCACAAGTATACACGACTTGAACTCGAGACATGTCATAGGCGAACGGAACTCATGGAAACCCTGGGCCGAGTTACCCATGAACGGGAGGGGGGGAGGGGGCATCAGATTTCATATCTAGACCTAAATATCCTCGGCTATACCAGATTAGTTTTTGATTCTAGTCACGGGTCAAAAATTTAACTCATGGGCGGATTGGGCCCACTTGCCCATGAACGGGGAGGGTGGGGGGTGGTTCAACTTCACATATAAATCCCCAACCTTTTGATCAAAAAGTACAAAAGAATTTCGTTGCCCTATCTCCAGTTATTGTCAAGTTAGAAACATTACAAATGGACAATCTGGTCAAGTTGGGACCCGCAGAAAGGAAAAAGAGACCCCAATGCTGACAAACCTACCAAGCTTCAACTTGATACATGTTGATTCCTGTCACGGGTAACGCACTTTACTCCTGGGCAATCTGGGCCCAGTTGCTCATTAACGGGGAGGGTGGGGGGTGGTTGAACTCCACGTATAAATCCCCAACCTTTTGATCCAAAAGTAAGGAATTTCATTGCCCTATCTCCAGTTATTGTCAAGTTAGAAACATTCAAAATGGACAGTCTGGGCCCAATCACCCCTGAAACTTAACGGGATGGGTGCGGGGTGGTGCAACTTTACAAGTAGTTTCCCAGCCCTAGGATCTACAAGTACAAGGAATTTCATCGTCTCATGTCCAACTTTGGTCAAGTTATGAACATTATTTACTGAACAGTCTGGGTATATTTGCCCCTGAACTGGGTGGGTGTGTGGGGTGCAACGAGACCCCAATACCCACAAGCTTACCAAGTTTGAATTCCATACTTCCACTCGTTCACGAGCAATAGTAGATTGTTCCAAGGAAGACTCCACTAAAAATGGTTTGGTGCCTATACGAAGGACAAGAAGAGTAGCGATAAGTTCACCGACAAACAGAAACTTAAGCTCCCTTGGGTTCATGCATCCGAGCGGTATTTGACCTCGTTCAGTCCGTATTTCACCCATCATTTATCCTATTTTGTATACATGTTACATATGTAGCCTACTTTGGCATTTATAGAAATTAAATAATTTATAGCCTAGCTCTCATTTTTGATAGTTCCGGTGCTAAATTTCATCGGGAAATTTTTTGGGAAAATAATTTAATTGAAATACAAAAAAAGATGGTTTTACATGAAACAAAAGCGGTGGGGGGGGGGGGGTGGATACGGTCTTTTAATGTCATTTGTTTATTTCACAGTGGAGGGTCGAGTCTCTTATGCTACGACTAGCAAAAGCAGCAAACATGGTGTCAGTGTCGCCTAGCATGCAACAGCGGGCGAGAATGAAGGCTCCTGAATGGCTGCCCCTAATCATGGAACCGATGTCCAGGTAGGCTCCTTCCTTAGGCCCCATCTCGAATGCCATCTTTAGGCTTGGGCATCTTAGTGACAGAAGCTCGTCGGCGTCGCAAGATTCGTGCCCTTTCCGTATTTTTATGGCACTTGCCTTCCGGCCAAGTGCCATATACCGATCACTTTTCCGTCGGTCTGTCGGTCGGTGAGTCCGGTGTTTGCGAGTTAGTGTACTTCCAGATTAGCTAGGACGATGAAACTTGGCAGGCATATTAGGGACCCGACCAAACTAAGTTGGAAATAGTCAATTGCCCGATCCGACTATCATGGGGGGAGGGAGGGGAGCCGGAATCCGGAAATTAGTGGCATGGATAACTTTCGAACGGGTTATCAGAGCTTAATGAAACTTGATATTTGGAAAGACGCCTTGTCTCAGATGTCCATTTCAGGTCCGGACCGAATCCGATGCATGTGGGGGGGGGGGGCGGAAATCATGCGACACGCTTAGAATGGAGGAATCGGGATGAAACTTGGCGAGAGGAACAAGCAGAAGCCCTAGGTACATCATTCACAGAACCGGACGGGATTCGTGCACTGTGGGGCGAGTTGGAGGGGGGGGGGGGTCCGGAATTCCGGTGAGACGGAGTTAAGTTACTTCCAGGTGGGTTAGGACAGTGAAACTTGGCAAGCATACCGGGGGCCCAACCAAACTAACTTGAAAATAGTCCCTTCCCGCAGCAGACCACCATGGGGGGAGTGGAGGGAAGGGGAATCCGAAATCTAGAGGTACTTATAAATTTAGAACGGGTGATCGGATCTTAATGAAACTTGAAAATTGGAAAGACCTCGTGTCTCGTATGTCCCATGTGAAGTCCGAACCGGATCCGATTATTGTGGGGATGGAGCGGTAAATCTTGTGACACGCTTAGAGTGGAGCGATTGGGATGAAACTTGGTGGGAAGAACAACCACAAGCCCTAGATTCATCAGTGACAGAACTGGATTGGATTCGAGCACTGTGGTGAGAGTTAGATAGAGGAGGGGGGGGGCGGAATTCCGGTGATCACTTCCGGATGTGCTAGGACCATGAAACTTGACATGATAAGATCATTTTTGCCTCAAGGGTTTTGCTTACAACTGAATTTCTTAAAGTATAAATGATGCTTTTGAGTAAAATATACGTTTCATTCTCCCGAGAGCTCATCATCATTTTTGCTTAAGGATTTTTGATTAAAGATGAAATTCTAGCGCCCCTGAAGTGCGTATCATCACAGCCAAATGCAGATGGGATCAGAAAATGGGCTTGATCTAGTAAATCTGAAATGTTTATACCACTCATTGACAACTGTTTCACCTTTAACGATGACCGGATCGGGGGAGGGACTATTTTTAAGCCAAACTGTGCCTAACATGCCTGCAAAGTTTCATGGTCATAGCACATCTGGAAGTACCCTAACTCGTGATCATCGGAATTGTGGAAAACCCCCTCCAACTCCCCCCACTGTGACACGATCCGGTCCTGTTTTGTCAATAATGTATCTACGGCTTATGCTTGTTGCCCGATCTCTCAACTCTAAGCATTTCACGAGATCCCCCCCCCCCCCCGAAGTTATCGGATCCGTTCCAGAATGGAAATTGGTCATCTGAGACACTTGACAAGTTTCTTGCACGTCTCATCACCCGTTCCAGAGTTATGCATGTCACTAGAATCCGGATTCCTCATCCTTCCACTACCCCCATGATCATCGGATCGGGAAAGGAACTATTTTCAAGTCGACCTGGGAGAGTACCTAACATGTCTGCGAAGTTTTATGGTCCTAGTACATGTGGAAGTACCCTAACTCGTGATCACCGGAAATCCCGGAAAACGCCCTCCAACCCCCTCTGCTGTGGATCTGGTCTTGTTTGTCAACAAAGTAACTAGGGTTAATGCTTGTTCTTCCCTTCAAGTTCCATCCCGATCCCTTGATCCCTCGGCATTTCACGAGATTTCCATCCCCCCCCCCCCCCTCTACCCCGTCCCCCAGTTTTCAGATTCAGTCCAGATTTGAAATTGAAATCTGAGACACTTGTTCTTGACAATTGTCAGGTTTCATGCATGTCCGATTATCCGACTCAGAGCTATGCACGTTTATAATTTCCGGATTCCCCATCCATCCACTCCCCCCGCGATGGCTGGATCGGGGAAGCGATTATTTCGAAGTTAATCTGGTTGGTTCCCTCATATGTCTGCCAAGTTTTATTGTGCTAGCTTATGTGGAAGCGTTTCTCGAGATTTTCGGTGCTCGCTACCCCCCCCCCCAGTTATCGGATCCGGCTCGGGTTTGAAATTCAACATACGAAACACTTGTTCTTGACATACGTCAAATTTCATGCATGTCCGATTACCCGTTCCAAAGTTATGCATGTTACTAGTTTCCGGATTTCCCATAACTCCACTCCCCCCACGATTGCCGGATCGGGGAAGTCATTATTTCCAAGCTATTCTGGTCGATTTCCTGATATGCCTGCCAAATTTTATTGTCCTAGCTTATGTGGACGCATTTCACGATATTTCCAGTGATTTCCAGTGTCCCCTACAGCCCCCACTCAAGTTATCGGATCTGGTCCGGATTTGAAACTGAGCATCTGGAGCACTTCTTCTTGACATATGTCAAGTTTCATGCATGTCTGATTACCCGTTCCAAAGTTGTGCATGTTTACTACTTTCCGGATTTCCCATCCCTCCACTGCCCCCACGATGGCCGGATCGGGGAAATGATTATTTCCAAGTTATTCTGTTTGGTTTCCTGATACGCCTGTCATGTTTCATCATACTAGCTTATGTGGAAGCGTTTTACGAGTTTTCTGGTGCCCCCTCCAGCCCCCCCCCCCCCCGCCAGTTATCGAATCTGGTCCGGATTTGAAACTGAGCATCTGGAGCACTTCTTCTTGACATATGTCAAGTTTCATGCATGTCTGATTACCCGTTCCAAAGTTGTGCATGTTACTACTTTCCGGATTTCCCATCCCTCCACTGCCCCCACGATGGCCGGATCGGGGAAATGATTATTTCCAAGTTATTCTGTTCGGTTTCCTGATACGCCTGTCATGTTTCATCATACTAGCTTATGTGGAAGCGTTTTACGAGTTTTCTGGTGCCCCCTCCAGCCCCCCCCCCCCCCCCCGCCAGTTATCGAATCTGGTCCGGATTTGAGATTGAGCATCTGAAGCACTTGCTCTTGACATATGTCAAGTTTTCATGCATGTCTGATTACCCGTTCCAAAGTTGTGCATGTTACTACTTTCCGGATTTCCCATCCCTCCACTGCCCCCACGATGGCCGGATCGGGGAAATGATTATTTCCAAGTTATTCTGTTCGGTTTCCTGATACGCCTGTCATGTTTCATCATACTAGCTTATGTAGAAGCGTTTTACGAGTTTTCTGGTGCCCCCTCCAGCCCCCCCCCCCTCCAGTTATCGAATCTGGTCCGGATTTGAGATTGAGCATCTGAAGCACTTGCTCTTGACATATGTCAAGTTTCATGCATGTCCGATTTCTCATTCCTCCACACCCCCCACGATGGCCGGATCGGGGAAGTTTTCCAAGTTAATCTGGTTGGGTCCCTTATATGCCTGCCAAGTTTCATCGTCCTAGCGTATGTGGAAGTGCTCAAACTAGCAAAACCGGGACAGACCGACAGAAATTAAAATCGCTCTATGGCATAAAAACCGACTGTTTTGTCGAAAAATCTACCATTTTCAGAAAAACCGACTGTTTTCACGAAAAAAATCAACTGTTTTGACTCGGTTATTTTTTTACCGACTGGCCGACAGCATTGGGGGAGGGGGGGGGGGGGGGGGGGGGTTCCAACCCCCCAGTCGTGATAGCCCTGGTGACGGGCCGTCTTGTCTCTTTGGTCGGTTATTTGTGCTTTCTATACTGTCGTTATGTGACACTTCGCGTAACTAGGAAATGAGCAAGACAAGCTACAATTGTATTACAAAGTGTAAATACCAAGAGTTACCAAAAGCACCATGCCAGTCACGTATGGCCCTTTCTTATTTCGGGAGCATGTCAGTCGGCTAGTCGATTTTTGGCATTTCCCCGTCGAACAGTTTGCACTGGGCAACTTAGTGAAGGGCAAGACTCTACGGTACAAGCGCATTTTAGGCAACCTTGCCAAAGGCAAGGCCGCTTTCTAAGATTAGGTAAATACCAATGCGATAAAACTCGGAGGTAGGTGCTAGAGGATGTTTGTAAATAATAGACCACAATGTCGGAGATAAAGTTTATATTGATTTCGACTAACTGTTGAAGCGTCCTACTGTAACCAAAACACAAACACAGGTCCTCCAACGAATGACTTCCATGAAACCAAGGGTGAAACTCACCACCGGTCATTGAATGCGGAAGTGAGACCTGTCCACTCGAACATCTTTATGTTGGTGACAATCATGATAGGCCGCAAATCCAGTGACATCGTCCTTGAAGGCAGCTATGGGGCAGCGAGAAACCGGAAGTAGTCGATAGGGACGGAAAGCTAGTTGCTGAAAGAGTCTCTACGTGTCTCCTCGTAAGGGACTTCTTAGATCGGTCGGGACTGTTTTCAGGACGGGAGTTTTTATATCCACCAATTTCTTGCAAAAAAAAATCTTACTTGACCGTTATGTTTGAAACTTGTCAACCAAAAACTTGTCTTTTGTTGGACTTGCATGTTTGGTTGTTTGCCGAAATTGTGTGTCAAGTTGTAGTCTGGTGGATTGAAAACTTATCAAGTGATGTGTAGCCCATATTTCACCGGTTTGAGTCGTTAGATTTAGGAACCCTGACCTGTCTACGCATTTCTTGAAACGAGAACCAAATTAACCAACAGAAAATTTTGGTTTGAGCCGCCGTATTCGATCATAACCAAGAAAACTATTTTATGTACGGCAAGGTGCCAAAAACCCAAACTATAATGAATGAAGCTAGGTACATTTTTACGAATTTTACCCCCGTCCCTCCTCAGCCTACGTATAAACCAGTCCTTTCTAGCTCCACTCAAATAGATACGTTTTTTTTAACCAAACAGTATCAATTTCTACAATTTTCTCTATCCATTTTCAGGGTACTGATAAATGCACTGAAAATATAAAATACTGTCGCAAACAACCGAGAACGTTAGCAATGTCTAAGACGAGATATAAAATGCGATCGCTTTTCTAAAAGTCACACTCAAATTAAGCCGCAGACGAGGCAACTCTTCACCTTTACCAACCATGGCTACCCCAACCCCTTAATAAGGGGTTATAAAAAGGCTAGTTCGCATTTTGTTCGAATTCCTTGTGAGTTCGGCTAGAGGGTGATGGTAGGGATACATTAAAGGGGATTGGTGACGGTCACAAACTGTTCAATGAAACTGGTACTGACGGCTAAGCCTCGAGGGCTCGGCGTATATTACAACAGTAGAGAAATTAGTAAACCACCAGCTAGTGTTTTAAAAATATGGTTAGGATAAAAGAACGTCGAGATTTCTTTTACCCATGCATAAATAAGTTTTGAAAAGATTACAAAAGCTACGCCAGAAATGAGACAAAATTAGACAGTTAATATATAATTGTTACTGGTTAAGTGGACCAACCAGACAAGTAAATATAGGGTTGCACCGAAATTCTTGTGGCCCATCCATCCGTGAAGAAGTTCAGAAAAAAAAATCGCTAATATTTCAAATTCAACACTGTAAGGTCTGGTGAGACCACAACAGTATTTCGCGACCCTTCTCATAACCCCAACCCCTCTCAACCAGTCTCACGAGACCGAACATAAGTACCTGGACTTGAAATCTTTATATATTTTGTAAGTAGACTATAGTTTTTCTTATTTAGGTTTTACGTAGATCCTGTGCTGGTCCTAGACTTTCAGTCTCTCTACCCATCCGTGATGATTGCCAACAATTACTGCTTTTCGACCTGTCTTGGCCGATTGCAAAATCTAGGAGAGTAAGTTTATCCTTCACTTTGTTTATTTTTCACACTGTTAGAAATTTTCGTAACAGAGAAAACAATGATGCGCGGTTCCAACTGACAACACTCAACAAAAAACATTTGGGATGTGATCTGTTGTCGCGACGCATTTCCAGGAGCACAAACAAAATCTGATGACTTTTTTGTTTGTCGTTACGATGTCGGAACTTTCAGCAGATACTTTTTGGCGGTTTTCGGCTCTCCTGGCAATGCTTGTTATACATAAAAATTCATGCATAAGGTTTGTCGCGACAACAGTTTGCATCCCAACCGCGCATCCTTGTGTAACCTGTTATGCAACTTCTGATAGTGCAGTTTCAGTGTATCAGATAACCCGGACAGGGTAACTTTAAGTGAATCAGACTTTTATACCGTCGCACTAGCTTGTGTACCTTGAACTACCATGGACTGCCTATTCAGATGACTTGCAAGAAGCTTGCAATTGCCGTTCTCGGACATTTTACTGCTTCTGATTCAGTATAAATAAAAAGGGCATATTTGAAGTAGGCTACGCGAAGTTTCTAATTCGCTACCCCCCCCCCCCCCCCCCCTCCCCCAACGGAAACGGAATCTATTCCGTTGACGCTGTAGACAAGCAGTAAAGCTTACAGAGAAGTCCTCTAGCTAGCCCTGGAATGGTTTTCTTGTTCTGGTGTGTTTATCTGTTCCTTTCTTCTTCGTCTTGACTGGTTCGAAAATACGTTACTAGTTGCGTTTTTGCAGATACCGTGATATCTGATACCACGGTCTAAAGTCGTTCTGGCAGTTTTCGTGGTATCTGGCCATTTATCGTGGTATCTGATATTCAGATATCGTATATCTGAGAATGTCATCTCACTTTCATCGGTTTTTGTCAAATTGGTGGGAAAGAAGTTTGGCACTTAGTGGTGTGACTGAATATCAGTTTTTCTTTTGGGATTACTTCGAAAAGCTCGATTTCTGCAATTGTCTTTTTTGCAGAGCAACCGTATATCAGATACCACGGTTACTGCAAAAACGACAATTGCAGATCTAGTTACCGTGGTAACAGATACCATGGTATCTGCAAAACGCAACTACTGTTTTAGTAAGTTTATTCCGTATAATTCTCTTTTCTTCATGCTTACCAGCGTAATTTAGCATCTTCTGCTGAAGAAAGCTACGATGTTAGTTTGCAGTAAACGATTGATTGATTGAAATACGATAAGCTTTGACGAGTGCGCACGGTTTTGTATTGTTTCGTTTGTTTTAGTTTTTACACTGTACGTTAACAACTACGATCAGTGTAACGGAGTGCTGATCGCGTTTCTTACCTTACAGTCCTGGATATGTGGAGTTTGGCTGCACATACCTCCGAGTAAAGCCAGAGACGTTGCGGCATCTGGTCGATAATGATTTGATTACATTTTCTCCCGCTGGCATCGCTTTTGTCAGAAAGGAGGTTCGACCGGGCATCTTGCCAAGGATGCTGAATGATATCTTGGAAACGAGATTGATGGTACGTAAGTTGTTATGTTGCAGGTATAGCCGAATTTTTTGGCCGAGGCCTTCCTATGACTGAAAGGGCACTAGAACCGTGTTTAGCCTGTTTAGTTGTATGATAGTTGTACGAAAAAGTTGCATGATATGTAATAGGAAAGAATACTATCATTTAATGTGCCTCAGACTGGGCCAGTCTTAAGCAGTAGTATCCACTTGCAGCATGTCTTGCTATAGTAGCACCCAGTCTTGCTAATAGAAGCATGCAGTAGAATGTAGTAACACGGTAGCCTTGACATAGAAGCATGTAGTAGCATCAATTCGTAGTGCATGCTACTTTTTCGTACAACTTCATACTACTATTTTGTGAAAACTTTTTCATCGGGTAGCGCAGTTGAGTGAAGTTGAAGGGTATGGATTGTTTCTGGTATAGATGATATAGATCCCTTCCACAACGGAACGGAAGCATCTGACGGAACTTCTGCATTCGACTGTGAGTTGGTTGAATTCCTAGAAAGAACATGTCAACTCCGAACGAGTCGTATTGTATTTTGATTCCTTCATTCTCTGCTTTCTACAGGTGGGTTTGAGTGTCGAGAGTGTAGTTTCAGAGCAAGCGACTTCCCAATCCTTGTTCCCCACGATAGCCTGTTTAATAACAGTGGTTGGCGACCACTCCAAGACTAAGAAGGTAAAAAAGCCAGAAGAGTCGGGTGACTCCTATTTTTTTTTTTTTTTTTTTTTTTTTTTTATTATGACCCGCTTTTTGCGTAACAGCGGAGTATGAATAAAATACAAAAGTAAAATATACATATTAAAACACTTAAACAAAACAATGTAAATAAAAACGACAACATTCTTTTCATACTATGTCAAACTACCGCACGAGAAGTTACTGGAATGATAGATAGACTCCTCCCATGCCGGCGTGCCCAGTTACCATTTTCGGTAAAAGTCTACCGCGTCAAATCTTCCAGAGTCACCCACTGTTTTATTTTATTTTAGTGGCTGAACTAACAGGTTGTAGAAATCACGGGTTTGGTTGACGTGCTGTTGGAAAGTGTGGGCGTAGTAACGGACTGTGGTGGTTGGAGCATAGTGGCGTGTTTGGTTGGTCCACTGAGGTGTGGGCGAATTGTATAAATAAGGGGTGGTAACGGATTTCGATGGAGAGGGCATAATAAGAGGTTTTAGAGGCTGAGCCGTTGAAAGAATTGGGCGAGTAGTCGGAAGAAGTGGGCGTAATGATTGATTTTGATGGGCGAACTAACAGGGGACTTAGTGACGGATTTTGGTCGGCGAACTGAAAAGTGACTGCAGATCACCAACACAATACTCGGGCAAAAGGTTATATTCAGGTTCCTTATTTGATTTCAAGTAGGTCATCATTTTAAATTATTTATAGAGCGTCTAAGCTTTGGAACAAGCTTAGTAGAATTTCAAAGGAATTAGGTGATTTTGAGCGATTTAAATCAGAGCTACGTATGGAGTTGCTTGGTAGGTATGCTATCGAAATGGATTAAGGAAAGTTATTTATACTTTTTTCTTTATTATT
This sequence comes from Branchinecta lynchi, assembly GCA_023053575.1. Lineage (NCBI taxonomy): Eukaryota > Metazoa > Arthropoda > Branchiopoda > Anostraca > Branchinectidae > Branchinecta > Branchinecta lynchi. Next base: position 22,434,418 of record JAKZAP010000016.1, on the reverse strand, counting down.
TTTTTTTGTTGCCTTGGGATTAGAAAACTTTTTAAATAAGTGTGTGGAGGGTTTTGGTACAACTTTAACTTTTTACCCTCTTACTCCTTACTTCATTTTTTTTTATTCAAACAATGTTTACAACGGATACGTCAGCTCTGATTTTTCATCAGCGATATTTCGGCCCTTCTTGGCAAGGGTCCTCGTCAGGACCCTTGCCTGACGAGGACCCTTGCCAAGAAGGGCCGAAATATCGCTGATGAAAAATCAGAGCTGACGTATCCGTTGTAAACATTGTTTGAATAAATGTTTCAAAGTCAACTTGGGCTCAAAGAATATTTATTCATTTTTTTTTTTCCGTTTTTTCTGTTGTTTAATAGCACATCCTCTGAAGCAGTGCTTTTGCTGTGCTATTTGTGAGACCCTGGATTGTTTCGTTAATAAAAATATTCTGCTACTACTACGGGTCCCCAAAACCAAGCGCTCAAGAGGGAACTTGATAACGTTTGCAGATATACTTCTACCTTCTCATTTTAACAATTATATATTTTTTGCAGGTTAAGCAGTCTATGAAGCTGCACAAGGATGACTCTGTACTGCAACGGGTATTGCATTCGCGGCAGCTCGGTTTGAAATTGATTGCCAATGTAACGTACGGATACACGTCTGCTAATTTTTCAGGAAGGATGCCAGCTGTGGAGGTAGGTGTGATATACCGAGCGTGTTCCACCCTTCTAACAATAGTTACTATTAGTTACTATTTCCGTTCCATCCTCACGAAAAGTTACGACGCTGACCGTTCCAACCTTGTCGGAATAGTAACTAATAGTTACCATTTGCTTACCATGCTCGGGAGCGTAGTAAGCGTAGTAACTACGCATCTCTGTAACGGGATTGGTCGGATTCGCCGCTGGCGTGAGATCCTGCTGGAAAATAGAAAAATCGTTCCAGCCTTGACGGCAAAAAGCCAGAATTCGTGACGCCATGCGTAGTAACTACGATAAGTAGGATGGAACACGCTCACCATACCTTACGCAAATGGAATGATCTACAAAGGACTTATATCGTGGCAAATAAACAGAAGGGAATTTTTCAACTAAATTTAGAAGTCTGGGCTCCCATGGCTGGCCTCGTGGTTAAAGCCGAATAAAACTAAGGATCTAATTTGATATGGAAGGGGCTCCCTTGAGATGGAAACATTAGTAAGTAGTCAACTGAAAGACAAAAATTCTCCTCAGCCGGAGTTTGAACCCAGGACCCCCGCTCTCGAGGCCGGTGCCATCATACCTCATAGCGCTGGGATAACGCGCGTAAAGTTGCAGAAGTTAAAATTTTAACTGAAAAGGCGGCTTATTTTTACGTCTTGATATTTGACTTTTGACTTTGATTTTGACTGTATCTAAGGGATTTTGTATTTTTACCCGGGGCTCTAGTAATTACGTTCATAAAGTGGCTGTTTGCACGACAACCCAAAATTCACTTAGACGCGGAGAATTTGAATATCATCAACAGCCGCATCCCATGGTTACGAGGCTAAGCTAGGTGATCAGACATGTTATTTTTAGGCAATGGCTTACCTTTGTAGTTGCTGAACATTTTAAGCATAGAGGGACAAGCACCTAGAGGTACCAAAGATCATAAAGAATAAGTTCATTCGATGAAATCGATTATCTGTGGATAGCAGACAGACGAATTAACAAAAAAAAGTCAACGAACAAACCAACGAAAATGGGGTTTGTAAAGGCCAACGAATATACTGAAATAAAAGGAGAAGATTCGGGAGGACAACCACCTCCCTTCTTCAGAGCAGACAGAAAATTTCGAGGAAAAAATAAAGATCAACAGCAACAAAAAACAAAACAAAGCAGAAAATCAACAAGAAACCGAGAGTTAAAAGGAAATTGGAAGAAATTGAAAGCCTAAAATAAGGACAGCGAGCCACTCACCATTATTATTATTATTATTAATACCTGCGAATAACAATTACGACTCTTCTCGCTCGGTACTAGCGAGTGACTCACAACCCCCATTTCGTTGGTTTCTTCGTTGATTTTGTGTGTTCTGTCAGACCATTTTGGTTTACGAAATGGTAAACGATTTCAGAGCTCAGCGCTAATCGGTTAAACGTTAATGTTCTCATAACTTCAATTCCAGATGAAAAATTTGTCTAAAAATAGTAGTATGAAGTTGAACGAAAATGTGCAGTACAAACTGATGCCACTACATGCTTCTGTGCCATGCCTACCGTGTTACTGCATTCTACTGTGAGCAAGACTTGATGTCACTATAGCAAGACAGGATGCTATACTGGATACTACTGCTTAAAGGACACCTGAATGAAGAGTACCAAGTATCATCACTATCTGTATGACTTCCGTAAACATTACCTGCAGAAAACCTAATCCAAATACGAAATAGTGTTTCCAAGCTATGATTTTTGCTCCATTTTGCATCTGTCCTTATTTCAGTACCGAACAATTTTAGAAATGAACAAATGTCTCCAATCGACCCTTCTTCTGGAATATTTTTTAACCAGTTAAGTCATAAGGTATATCTAGAAAAAATTCCAATATACGATCCGGCCAGCGCTGTACAAGATTTGAATGAATTGCGCTTTTTGTCTTGGAGTTTGCATGTGCAAACCTCCAGAAATGAACATCCCTATTCTGAAAACGTGACGCTCGGGAGAAGAATGCTCTCCGTGGCCATGTCTATAAATGCATTCTCCATGGTGTGTTCACGCATGGTTTCATTGTTCAGGTGTCCTTTAAGATTGGCTCAGTCTGAGGCACATTAGTTGATAGTATTCTTTACTATTACATATCATTACATGCAACTTTTTCGTACAACTATCATACAATTATATTAACTGGGATGTACAGGGTTAACTAGAGCGGTTCCCAGCTTGGTGAACGTAAACTTCCGCTGGGGTCAGGGACCTAATATGGTAGCGTAGGCCGGACGAGCGGATCTTCGAATGCGGGATATGATACATCCCTAATGTGTGGTATAGGGCGGTATAAGACGGAACACAACTAACTATATTGAAGATAACATTAACTCTACATAATTACTGCTTAGGTGCTTGTACATAAAATATAAACTTATCTTTTGATCTGCTCTGGATCACGGCAACAAAAGAAGAGAGTGGATATCGGTCTTGTCTGGTCTATATCCTTCTGTCGCGCGCCCCAAAAACCTCCGCGCCGCCCCGGAAGCAAGAATGTTCCTTTGTCCAGCGGACCCCCAAAGCTGCTGGACGCGCGCTGGAACATTCGTCCTTCCGGAGGAACCAAACCCTTGTATAGCAACCTAACAACCTAACAATAGTTGCGTTTTTGATCGCCTTTGTAAGTTCGCCGTTGAACCTTAATTTCTGTTTTTACACTCAGTTCGCCTGACACCTGACACCTTCGCCGTTTCAAGACGAAGGTGAATAAAATGGAAAATAAGCATCCCGGCTAATCATTTATAAAATCGCCTAAATAAGTCAGTAGTAGTAGTAGTAGTAGTAGTATTTAATTACAACAAACATAGATAAAAATCACGGACCAGTGCACACGCCTGGTGGCATACTTTAGCACTGACAATGTTGCACAACGAAAATAAAATAAAAATGTAAAAGTAAAATGTAAAAATGTGAAATGTAACTAAAGAGTAGTTACATTTCACAGTGAAAAGGCAATTCTTGTACTTGAATTATACAAGTTGCAATCATCCATTTCCAAACACACTTTCCAGGACTTTCAATTTTATTGGGTTAATTTATTCATGACAGGGGAAGTCGGACCGGGACTGTGTCTGCGTCACAGTTCGCCGTTTCATTCGCAGATGTTGTAGAACCGAGAACTGACACGGTCTCCGTTTCAGCAAAAACGACAATAAAACAAACTGCGAAATCGGAAGGTGATCGAAAACGAAAAATAGGAAGAACTGAGATCAGGAACGGCAACACAAAACGCAACTAATTACGCAGGCTAAACATTTTTCCTCAGGCTGCTGAAAGATCGACAAGAATCGTGCAAATCAACAAGAACAAAAATCGACAGACAATAGTAGCAAAAACGGGAGCTCAACCTGGAGAAAATTGCGGTCCAGAAGCTCTCCTCCCGGTGTGGCCCGGAGAGGATGACACGGCATTTTTTTTTTTTTTTTTATTTATTGATTTATGACCCGCTTTTTGGATAATAGCGGAGTATGAGTAAAATACACATATTAAAATACTAAACAAAAGAATGTAAATAAACATGACTACATTCTTTGCATTCTTCTACATTCTTTGCCTGCAGCGTTTTTTTGTTTTTTTTTGCAGTGTCTTAGAAGACTGAAGAATTATAATGTGCAGATTACTACGTGTGAATTCGCGCACCACCTTGTAGGGAGAAGGGCTCACGTTCGGCACTTTATTCTAATAATATTTCATCAGGACAAATTGCTGCGTGTTTTTTTTTCAATTTTAGCGATTCAGTGTATAAAAATCATGTCCGGCATTACTTGAAGCCAGATTAACGAATCTGTAAATTGTGTGGATTAGTGTATCCACATTTCTGACGATTAGAGCAAGCTATTTATTTTTTATTTCAGCTGCAAGATGGCTTGCAAGCCTAGAACTTGAAATATCATGTAGCGTATGCTGGGATCATCACTATTTCTCAGGTTGAAATATAAGATGCCACTCTTTATTCTGCAAATATTCTATACCGACTTTTTAACTTTTTATGGTTCCGAAATTATTCCTTTCAACGGTATATCTCACAATCTTAGAAAATAAAAAAAAATTCAATGATGTCGGACACACAGACCTTTTATCAATGCAGCTCCATGTCAGCTAATTGCAACTGGTCTCCCTACGCCGCTGTTGAGCCGGATGACAGTATAGTTTCTGGCTGTACCGCGGATCCGGTCAAGTATATCCGGATATGGAAGCACGCTCATCCCCCTCGTAATGTTTTTATGTATAAACCGTGCAATGATCACATCTTACACCATCAAGGTTATAATAAAAACATCCGTGACAACTGAAGGAACGTTTGACCCGTACTTTCAGAATTTTTAGAAAGATGGCTCGCCTACAAAATGAAAAACGACGAACCTGGGCCATGCCGATCGTGGGCAGAAACTCTCCATGGAAATATTGGCTGTATTTGTCCAATTTTTCCCTTGTGGTAATGCTGGTGGAAGTGCATTTGATCTTATCTTGCATACTGGATATAATGGTGTCAAGAATTTGCAATCGCGGTTTTGAGCATTTACGGTTTTTGTCCGTTGTCCGTTGTGGTTCACGGTTTTGGCCTGTCATAGTAGACGTTCGCGATATTAATCGATTAGGGAGATCAATCAATCAATCAGTCTTTATTATTCGAAAAACATTCCTTACGGTATTAACAAAAAATCGAATATTTGTTCTCTCGTCAAACATAACTATATACAATTGCTCTTTTACATAGTCAAATATTCAATAACTACACAAGAACAAGAATAGCAGCAAATTAAAGCGCTAAAATTCAATAACTAATATAAAAAAGAGGAAAAGAATTAAAATTTCGCTTTGAAAAAACTCACAAAGGAGGGGACAAAACTTCTTTCGTACCGCGCATGAATTGCGCGTATGAGTTGGATCTTAGGAACTGGTTGTGCTGCCATTCTCTGAAGCCTTATGCGGTCGGGAATGTGGGGAGGGGGAAGGATGTGCCGATGGTTGGGGTCTTCCAGTAGTTGGTCACCAAACTTGGTAGAAAGTTGGTGTCTACGGTTTGACAAAGATGCGAGACCAAACTCGTTAGAAGGGAAGTGTACGGGATTTTGGGGGATTTTGATCATTAGTAAAGGCAGTTAGTGGATCCTCTCGAGGCGTTCTCACTGCTCCCGTGTTAAACACGAAATGCCATACTGGACAGCAGTATTCAAGGGAAGGGCGAATGAACACAAGGTAAATGTGAGGGAGGTGGTGTTTCCGGGTGCCATGGCGGAAGAGCATTTTGAGGGATCTTATGCCCATATTTGCTGTTTTCAGCATAGATTGTACTTGCTTATTCCACTTGACATCCAAAGCTGGATGAACACCTAAAAGTTGAGCTCCTCCATTCTGCTGTGACCAGGTGGGTCAGGTTGGAAAGTTGGATTGGACCTGAGAAAAGATATAGTTAGGACGGCTGATTTGTCTTGGTTGACAGTCGTTAGGTTGACTGAAGCTTCTTCACTAATGTTATTCATTATTCAGTTCAGTTCAATTTTATTCTCAAAACCGATACAACGGTCAAGCCGATTTGGTGGTTCTCGTCCACATTAACACTAGTTATTTACAAAAGATAATTTTACACTAGTTTGGAAAGACTTGTCAAACATAACACAAAACATTCAAATCAATATACAATTAATGATGCGAGTTAAAGAGGTTGATAAAAGCGGGAACAAATCTTATGCCCATATTTGCTGTTTTCAGCATAGATTGTACTTGCTTATTCCACTTGACATCCAAAGCTGGATGAACACCTAAAAGTTGAGCTCCTCCACTCTGCTGTGACCAGGTGGGTAAGGTTGGAAAGTTGGATTGGACTTGAGAAAAGATACAGTTAGGACGGCTGATTTGTCTTGGTTGACAGTCGTTCGGTTGACTGAAGCTTCTTCACTAATGTCATTCATTATTCAGTTCAGTTCAATTTTATTCTCAAAACCGATACAACGGTCAAGCCGATTTGGTGGTTCTCGTCCACATTAACACTAGTTATTTACAAAAGATAATTTTACACTAGTTTGGAAAGACTTGTCAAACATAACACAAAACATTCAAATCAATATACAATTAATGATGCGAGTTCAAGAGGTTGATAAAAGCGGGAACAAATCTTATGCCCATATTTGCTGTTTTCAGCATAGATTGTACTTGCTTATTCCACTTGACATCCAAAGCTGGATGAACACCTAAAAGTTGAGCTCCTCCACTCTGCTGTGACCAGGTGGGTCAGGTTGGAAAGTTGGATTGGACTTGAGAAAAGATACAGTTAGGACGGCTGATTTGTCTTGGTTGACAGTCGTTCGGTTGACTGAAGCTTCTTCACTAATGTCATTCATTATTCAGTTTAGTTCAATTTTATTTTCAAAACCGATACAACGGTCAAGCCGATTTGGTGGTTCTCGTCCACATTAACGCTAGTTATTTACAAAAGATAATTTTACACTAGTTTGGAAGGACTTGTCAAACATAACACAAAACATTCAAATCAATATACAATTAATGATGCGAGTTAAAGAGGTTGATAAAAGCGGGAACAAATCTTATGCCCATATTTGCTGTTTTCAGCATAGATTGTACTTGCTTATTCCACTTGACATCCAAAGCTGGATGAACACCTAAAAGTTGAGCTCCTCCACTCTGCTGTGACCAGGTGGGTCAGGTTGGAAAGTTGGATTGGACTTGAGAAAAGATACAGTTAGGACGGCTGATTTGTCTTGGTTGACAGTCGTTCGGTTGACTGAAGCTTCTTCACTAATGTCATTCATTATTCAATTCAGTTCAATTTTATTTTCAAAACCGATACAACGGCCAAGCCGATTTGGTGGTTCTCGTCCACATTAACACTAGTTATTTACTAAAGATAATTCTACACTAGTTTGGAAAGACTTGTCAAACATAACACAAAACATTCAAATCAATATACAATTAATGATGCGAGTTAAAGAGGTTGATAAAAGCGGGAACAAAACTTCTTAGGTAATGAGTCGTTGTATGTTTAATTGGCTGCAATTTGGGTATTGGCTGGGCTACCACTCTCTCAGGCCTTACTCTTGCCGCTGAATAATCTGGGGGGAGGATATCACGTAGTGTTGGTGTATTCAGGATTTTAGTTCCAAACACTAACGAATGTTTTAAGTATAACCCCTTCGAGCGTTATCCTGCTAACAGACGGAGAGACGGACAGCTTTTACAAAATCATAGGTATGCCGTCACTTACGTTTTACAAAACAATTTGGTTTATTTATCCCTAAATATTTTTTACAAACAAAAAGTAGTGCGGACATGTCAGTACAGTTAAAAAATCAGCCAAGGGATATATTTGCAATTGTAACCTATGATTTATGTATACAATTCACGGTTTAAAATACAATTCATCAAAATACGAACGCAAATTACAAGTCTTGAAAACAATTACAAAAAGAACTCGTCATAAGTCACTTAATTCTTAATTTGAAATTTTGTTCTGTGTCGGCGAGAATTCTTTTATTTAAGAGGTATGGCACGCAACTATACTGTCTCTCACCTTTTGATAACTATCTTGAGACGACGATGCGTGAATTAAAAGTTTGTTTTAACAATGCATTCCGTCATCTCCTTTATACAATTGACGTTACTCTAGATGTTTTTAGAAAATGAAATTGAATCTTTTGATGTTACAATTTTCAATTTCAATTTCTTTTATTTAACGGTTTTTGAAAACCATAAAAAACAAAACAAAAATAAAACACTCGAAACGAACAGTACACTAAACTAAATCAATCAGGTCGAACGGGCTCCAGGTGAAACCTGGGTCACACGCAGAGACCGCTCCCATTCCAGCCACACAGGCAGAGACAACCTCAAAAGCGGGGCAGATGCAGCCCGCACAAGTGGATTAGACGACCTGAGAATCCTATTCTGCAGAGAAAGAATGTTTCTCCTCTTTAGTTCAGGAAAAGAAGGAAGTCCCGCCACCACAAACATACCAGAAGCACTGCAGTTTCTAGGCAGACGATGCAGCCACCTGAAAGCATTGTTATACAGAACCCGAAAAGACCTGTCAGTTTCCCCAGAGATGCTGGTCACAAGGGCCAGGCAGTAAATTGGAGTGCAGTAGGCCCTGAAAAGAAAAGATTTTATGTCCTCTTCACATGAAGAGAATTTTCTAATCAGTATATTTGCACGGACACACAGCGACCTCGAAACGGCTGTTACGTGCTCCTCGTCAGTCAGTTTAGACGTCAGGTGGAACCCGAGGTATTTAAATGACGTCACAAACTCGAGAGTGACACCATTGAGTATGGCGTCCGGGATGCGTTTTAGTCGAGCTCCTTTCGGAAGAAACGCCATACACTTCGTCTTCGTGGTATTGAACACAATATCGTGTTCAGCGGCAAACCTTTCACAAACAAGCAGCAAGCTATTCAGCGCAGCTACAGTTGGGGCCAACAGAACTAAATCGTCAGCATAGCTGATATTGTTAAAACACTGACCATTCATGTAGCAACCAATACCTGTTTCAGACAGCTCCTTATTCAGCTCGTCAACATACAAGTTATAAAGGAGTGGAGAAAGAACACCACCCTGGCGTACTCCATTGCCCACTGGGAAATGTGAGCTATAGCATCCACTCCATCTAACCCGAAACTTCTGTACAGTAAACCACGATCCAAGAACCCGAATGATTCTCGGGTCAACCCCTTTTAGTCGCAGCTTGTCAAGAAGTTTCGCGTGATTAACACGATCAAACGCAGCCTTAGCATCCAAAAAACACGCAAATACGGGTGTTGAAAATAACCAGTAGAACTGGATCACACACTTCAGTAAATAAATACACAGGTCAGTACCCAGGCCAGCTTTGAATCCAAACTGGGAATGTGAAGATCTTATCGTAGGTTCAATCGACTCATAAAGGCATTTTTCAAAAACTTTCGAAACTACCGCAGCTAGCGCAATCGGCCTGTAATTGCTAATTGACGTTTGGTCACCTGATTGGGATTTAGGAATAGGGACCAGGCAAACTTCAGTTAAAGAATCCGGTACAAAACCATGATTGAGGAAACCATTAAAAAGAGCAGTAAGTAAACATACCATTATGGGCCCGCCATGCTTAAGGTGGTCCGCTGTGATCCCGTCGAGTCCCCCAGATTTACTCCCAGTGAGCCCAGAGACCGCCTTTGCCGTGTGGGCAAATGTGATCAGCTGCTCAGTAGGTGTAAAACCGGGATTCTCACTCAAACGGGACGTTGATGCTGCTACATCCGATGGCACTGACGAGAAGACTGTCCCGAAGTGTCGACTCCACAATTCTGCTATTGCTTCCGGTCCTTTAGCATCAGCTATCTGATCAGATGGCTTAGGGGCTGATGCTTTATTAAGGCGAGAAACACGAGCCCAAAACTCACGAAACCGCGATCCCGAAAAACTCAGTGCAAGTGCACTGGTGCGAAGCTGCGTAGCGTTCCTCCTGCACCATTTCAGGGCATTTTTATACCTACAATTAAGTAATCTTCTTGCTCGGTCCACGGCATCTCCCGTCGGCCGGCCTTTCTGTACCCAAAGCAAGAAAGCTTGTTTTGCTGCCAAATAATGAGGTTTGACGTAGCGACTCCATCCTGGAACTTTAGTACCGTAGCTATGCGAACCAGCATTTCCAGGGGACCGTATAGGGAGACATTTACATGCACTAACTACAAGGATAGCCAGAAGCAAAGAATAAAGTGAGTCAGTCAAGAGCTTACGAGACGGTAAGCGATAGTTAGTTTTGTTGCAAGGTTAGAAGTTTCCAAAAATCGACTTTTAAAGGCAATTAGTGAGGATGCAGAATACCGTTCCGGCCATTTCTACCGCCTTTTCCGTTGACTGTGCTATTGCCCCGAGCCACCGAATGGATGAAATCATGGTTATTTTTAGTAAAGAATAGTCCTGTGCTAGTGTAATTTTAATGTGATGTGTAATATCACGAATTATTAAAATTGATTGATTGATTACTATTCTAATATTTAAGGAAAAAAAATCGCTTGATCCCAAAAAGGGAATGAAGACATTGTCATGGTCCGTTGCGGGGACGCTAGCATAAATGCATTTGAGTTTATCTTTCAGGTCGGAGATAGCGTTGTGGCCAAAGGGCGGGAGACCCTGGAACGCGCCATTGCCCTTGTTCAAGGAACTTCTAAATGGGGAGCCAAAGTCATCTATGGCGACACGGATTCGATGTTTGTCCAGTTGCCTGGAAAAACGAGAGAGGTACGGAATACTATTATATACTCAGCTAGCATTGGAATAATCTACCAGAAAGTGTCGTAAATGCCGAAAATATCAGTCAGTTCAAAGCAGGTGTGGATCGCCACCTGGCTGAAATTCAAATTAGTGTATAGAGAAAGGTATAGAGGAGAAAGCCTTTTGATGCAGCTATATTATTATTATTAACAATATGCATAATTTGTTCAGGATATTTTAACAAAGTACCTACGTCGACCGGACTGGGGCTATTTGGTGGGTCGATCCGAGGAAGAAACTAATATGAAATCGGGTCGAAACCTGTTTCACTTTGTCTGGGTGTTGTGGTTCTCCTGACTTTACGATGATACGATCGACACCCGTGCGGGAAATTTCCGTACGGGAGCGGTTTGTTACCTTGGTCGTCGCCGAATTTCGAACGGTGCTAAAAAAAAACAAAAAAACACGACCGAGAGACAGAACTTTATATTTATGCAGAGTCTAGAGTAAAGTTTTGAATGAATGAATGCTTTATTTGACCACAATAGCGTTAGCTAGCGAAGGCATGTCAATAGATAAATACACGAGTCAATACATAGATAAAACCACACTAAATATTTCAACGCAAATTTGCGTAACCAGGATAATACATAAAGATTAAGGGAAAACACATCAAAATTCTTCACTTAGCCATTCAGTCATTCATTTTCAGTCTTCATTTTTAGCAATACAGTCTCAATAGAAGGACCCCCGAGGCATCGTAGTCCAAGTTTAGAGGCGACCACAGCTAACCGGAAACAAGTCCCTACGCTTAAACACTGAAGACTGCTCAAAAATGGCAGTACTTACCAACACCGACGAATGCTTACCAATCCATCGCAACTATGAAACGGAAACAACTAGTGCTGGAAGAAAACAAACCGACACGAAACATCGGCCGACGAACCAGATGCTGAAAGCATCCGATCTGCCACGGCTTCTTCTCTGCAATGCCCAGTCTGTAGAAAACAAAGTAGAAGACATGAATAGACTACCTCTAAACCAGAAGATAGATATAGCCTGCGTCACCGAGACTTGCGTCTCTTGTGCTGAACTCATAAGCATAGATGGTTATGAATGCTTTCTGGTCCCAAGGCCAGGACGTGACGGTCAACCAGTAGATCAAGGAGGAGGTGTGGCTTTCTACTGTCGTAATGACCTTCGAAGTCGAATCCTGTCGCCGCCAGTGGCTAAGGATGATGAGATCAAAGTAAGTTGGCTATGGCTCAGACCCAAACTTCTTCCAAAAGCCGTCTCCACAGTCATCGTTGGACTGCTCTACTACCCCCCCCCCCCCTAACCCCCCAGAGGTCCTTTTCCGTAAACGCCTAATCGAGTATCTCCAACTTTCTACTGATTACCTCCGGTCGAAGTACCCATATGCTGGGCTAATAGTTTGTGGCGACTTTAAGGATTTCAGCTAGGAACGGATTAATGAGTCACTTTCCTTGCGACAGGTCGTGAAAATCCCAACCCGGAAAGGCAAAGTATTAGATCTTATCTTTACATCCATAGAAACCCTATACTCTGAGCCTTGGGTGCTCGCTCCGCTCGGTAAGAGTGACCACAACGGTGTTGTTTGGTTGCCTAAAGCTTCGTATCCAAAAGAACCGAAAAGAAAAACCTGACAAATGCCCTGTCAGAGAAGCATTTTACACCCTTTGTAACAAGGCCGAAACACGTAAACTGACTGTCAGTTTAGAAAAAGTACCCTCATAAGGTTCAGTTTTCTGAAACAGAAGACCCCACCTCCCGACCAGGTCCTAGGATCCCCCCAAACGATCAAAATCCTTGGACTCCATCTTGACGACAATCTCAGTATGGAAACGCACTATCAAAAATAGTCTCGAAGACGTCAAACCTGCTGGAGATTTTTGCGAAGTTAAGAAGGTTCGCCATCTCTAAGGACGCAATGCTAACTACGTATGTAACATACATCAGACCAGTTACTGAATATGCCTGTTCCGTATGGCACCCCATGCTGTCACAAGACCAGAGCTCGAGACTGGAGTCTCTGCAGAAACGAGCCTGCAAAATCATACTTGGGCAGACATATGTATCATACGAGGAGAGCACCAAAAAACTCCGAATCTCAACCCTCTCGGAGCGACGCCACCATCTCACTATGTCATTTGGTAAAAGGTGCCTCAGATCTGAGGTACGTCGGGACATCCTTCCGGCCTCCACTTCAACTCCTAGCAGCAACACACGTCGGGCCGAGAAATTAAAACGCTGCGACCCGCTTCTCCAAAAACCACCGATCAAGCACAGCCAGCGGTACAGCAGCCACAACCTGGAAGCAGAAAGCAAACAAGATCATGACACAACAGTGAATAGAAACCAATACTGCGTATAATGTGTTTATTTCGTGCTTTTCCCAGGCTAATTTAACGAATATTGGGAAAAATAAAATGATTCTGATTCGAGCGTTGCTCTGTTAAAATAATCAGTAAAATACGGGGACTTGGATGTAATGTTGCGTACTAGTCGCTGGGTAAGAAGATATCAGTTGACAACTCTTTGTCTTTTCTCGACGTCTTGTCTTCGGTCCGTCAGCGGTAGGGTTTTCGAAGTCTGGCAGTAGTCGACGGTGGAAAAGTGATTCAAGGCATTTCAGTTCAGAGTAAAGTACACTCGAAGCAAGGCCAATAATATAATCCTATGGAGAAACTTGTGCTATTATTGTCTCTGTCTCTTTTGAGCCTTGTTACGGCAGGGTTATTGCATCCTTAAATTAAATAAATATATCAAGTAAGTAAGTAAGTAATTTATTTCTAACCCGCCATTTCAAAAAGAGGAGTAAATGAAAGAAAGTAAATAAAACACATAAAGACACTCATTTTCAATCTTCGGCCACGAAGCAGTGGAGAAGGTCGTGCGCTGGTTGGGCTCTGTTGTCAATGATTTTGTATAGCGAGGAAAAAACATCCAGAAGGGTATCACTTGCATCTTGAATCTCCGTCAATGTATGGTTATGACACAATTTCGTCAAGTGGAGCTGGTGCTTTGCATATTTATTAAAATAAAATGATCTCATCTTTTTATCTCCTTCTTTCGCAGAACACGAGTGACACCAGAACGAAATAGTATAGAAGGAGCACAGAAGGTGCTGTAGAATATTCCTAAAGCTTTGCGATTATAGCGCCCCCGGCTGGGGGCGATGCGCCCATAGGCGGTACCGATTGATTTAATAATGATTTAATCTGTAATATCTTTTAATATATAAAAGTTGCTTTGAAAGATCCCATGGAATCTTGAGATTTATAATTCAGCTTGTAGTTCAGACAGCGATATTGAAATTATTGTTATCCATCTATTCCATTCCTTGCAGGAAGCTTTCCGAATCGGAGCAGAGATTGCGGAAGCTGTGACCTTGGATAACCCGAAACCGGTTAAACTTAAATTTGAGAAGGTCTACCATCCATGCATACTTCAGACGAAGAAACGCTACGTAGGCTACATGTATGAGAAACTTGACCAACAAGAACCTGTCTATGAAGCCAAAGGGATCGAGACTGTGCGAAGGGATGGCTGCCCAGCCACTGTTAAGGTATGCACACTTTATGTTTTGACTATTCAAGCCATCATGGATAACATACAGAATTCACTTAGTCTTTTCCTTGATAACCATCCTTAAAGGCCGCCTACCCACTGTGCACCCTAAATGGATCGCCCTAGTTGACGGCCACTTTGTGTCAAAGGATTTGAGGGGGACCATGCCCCCCCCCCCCTGAACTTTTGGCTAGTAACGCCTCTGCCAATAAACGACACAAAAATAGGTTGGCTTTTCAATTAAACTTAACAGTTTAAGTGCTAAAGCATGACCTTAACGAGAGCACAAGTTATACGCACGCTTTCGATATGATCAATCCCCGGGTCGTTCGCTGATCAGATCCGATTTCAGTATCTGAGTAGAGTAGAGTAGATTTTTAATTCTAAAAAAGTAACTTTCACGTCGTGAACGCCGAATTTGACCTCTACGTCCAAACATAACTAAACACTCTAATCAATTTGTCAATTCAATAATGATTGCAACACAATTCGTAAACAAATCCATCAATCGATACAAAACTTATCTACCACAATTTACACGAAAAACTCATTCGGTGAACATTTTGCCGAACACTTCTAAAACAAATAAAAATCGCTTTTCGTTTTCTTTCTTTTTTATTTAATAATAAAGCAAAACATATCTCTCGTGGCAGAGCCCAAATACGATGTTTTGTCACTACACCTAGTAGCGTTATTTTATCCCTGATGAGCCCAGAGTCGATAGGAGGTTCGAAAGACGGCCGAGTTTTTCTAAGAAAAGAAAAGGTCGTAACCGAGCACTTATCTTTATTCCCGACCATATTCATTTCAGTCGCCTCTGAGGTAACCTGGTCGATGAAACCGGCAGCGTTACTTTTGAAATCCTCAGATACGACTTCCACGTATTTCCATCTGTCCTCCAGCCCAGCAGCAATTTCATTTATCATGAGGCGGAAGCACAGTGAAACGATCACAGTTCCTTGTGGAACTCCACAAAAAACTGGTGAAGAAGTAGAAAAATGGCCTTTATACTTTACAATTTGCTCTCTATTTGTCAAGAAGCTCTTGATGATTTTGACGATAAAATCGGGTATATTTTTTTCCGCAATTTTTTCCAAAAGAATTTTATGGTCAACAAGGTCAAATGCCTTTTTAAAATCAATTGCAGTTAAATTTGTCCATTTGCCAGGTACATCTAGATGTTTTAAAATAAAATCAATCAAATTAACTAGGTAATTGACTGTCGAACACTTAGGAATGTTACCAAACTGCTTTCGATCAGTTACTTTTAAAAGATATTCTTTAAGCCATGTGTCAACAAAACTTTCGTAAATTCTGCTAAAAATTGATGTAACTGTGATCGGCCGTACACCAGAGAAATCATTAGGTGCTCCTTTCTTTGGAATGGGGGTGATAAAACCTTTCTTCCATTTCTTTGGAAAATAACCTGTTCGCGTTATGTTATTGTATATTATCTGAAGGGGTAAAGCTAATTCTTTAGCAAATGCTTTAACGAGAACAATTGGAATATCAAAAGGAGCAACAGAAGTTCTTTTTAACTTAGAAAGTTTACGGGTTACACTTGACAAAGAAATGTCAGGCATTAAATTATCAGTTGAAGGAGCAGTTAAATTTTGTGGAGGGTCTTCAGGTGGAAGAGGTGGATAAGACTGCACAACTGCAGCGAAATGGGCATTTAAATCATTCGCAATTTTCTCTGGTGGCTCCTCCTTCATGGAGTCAACTGGTTGAGAACTTTTTCCAGTCAGACTTTTAACTTTGCTGAAGAACTGCGAAGGCTTGGACTCCAAAAGATGATCCACCTCATTTTTGTAATAATTAGCCTGTGCTTCTTTTATTTTCCACTTAATTTCATTTTCCAATTTTTTTGCTTGCTCTTTTTGATCTTTTCGAATAAGGTGTAATTTACGCTTAATTAGTCGCTTTATTTTTGAAATTACATACGGTTTATCACTAGAACCAAATTTTGTTTTACGCTCAGGGAAGCACTCAAGAAATTTTTCATTAATTTTACCATGAAATTCCTCAGCTTGGGAATCGAAGTCCTTCGCTGCGGAAACCAAGGTCCAGTTCTCCTCCGTGATCCAGTTTCCGAACTGCAACAGACCAGGATCTGAGATTGGTCTAGAAGTAACCTCAGTTACCGAATATTGAATCTTTACTCCCTCAAAAGGGTTCCACTGGAGCATATAGTGGTAACTACCGCCAAGTGGTGCTAGTTTACTCGGATTTTGATAGTATTTGGAAAGGTTTGTCAGGATCACATCCAGAGAAGTTTCACCTTTGGTCGTCGGGAAATTAACCACGCTTTTGAGACTAAGTGACCTGGCCAGCGATTTAGTATCCAGCTCATTACCATCTCCTAGTATAACTACTCCAAAATATGGATGTGTTCTCTGGATGTAATCCGTTGATTCCTGCAGCTTCTCCCAAAACGCCTTTCTTGCGGCAGCGGGCTGACCAGGCGAAAAGTAGAAAACGCACACCGCTACCGCAGAGAACGGCCTAGGGAGTCGCTTAGGTTGCACTTTCACCCAAATAATCTCATCTTGTTCATCAAAGAAAGGTATAGTTAAAAGCTGTGGTTTAAAATCTTCATGTACAAGGGTCATAACTCCTCCTCCTTTCTTCCCAAGGGGATGGTCATCAGGGCGAAGTTTAACAAAAGAAGAGAATTTTGGAACTTTTAATAAATTTAAGTCTTGTCGATGAACCTCGGTTATACCGATGACAGAAGAACCAAGCATTTGGGCCGTGGACTCAAGTTCAGTTAATTTTTCTAGGTTTAAACTTTCCGCATTGCTGTAGAGGAAGGAAGGAAACACGTAACGCTTATCATTAAATTCACGGATACCGCTTTATTTTTAAATTTCTTGCCTCCCACCGATCCCCGGGCAGCATCATGGGGGAGGGGGAGAGGAAGAGGAAGGGGAGAGACTGATGTTGGTTCCGAGACTGGCTCCAATCTTTCATCCGTACCTTGGTCCGTCACGCTTTAATGAAATGACTTAATTTTTTCTTCCAAATTTAATCAAAGTCAGTTTTTAATGATTATGTCAAAAGTAATTTCACTAAAATATATAGATAAAACAAAATGAAACATACTAAAAGGGTCAGAAACTAAAACTAACAATTCAACGAAAATAATGACTATGTTTACTGGCTGTTGTACAATTCAACAAATTTGGAACAAAACTCCTTCGGTACCTTTCATGTTTTGTGGGGACTGGATTTAATTTGGGTACTTTATTGAGCCTTGTCGGACTGTGGTCTGTTCTGGATGGGTGTGTAGAGTTCGGGGAGAATGGGACACAATCTGGGAACAGACAGGGTCTTGGGCCGAAGTTAAGGCATAGAAGGTTTTTTTGTTTTTTTTTCAATCAATCAATCAAGTTTAATCCGAATAGCTAACTGCTAGAAAAGGAATAAAAATTTACAAAATACACAGACACACAAGAAACAATTTAACTAATACACTTACAAGAAATTACCAGAAATAAATGATGGAATGAAACTACGTAAAAATTGAGTAGAAGAATTAGCGGGACATGGGGAAAACTTATTGCCAGTATTCCTCTCGGACCGACGCACGGAAGACGGGAGGGGAGGGGGGAATAGATGGGTCATCTGGGGACAACACGTTATCTTAGCTCCAAATTTGTTTGAAAGAGTATTTCTACATACAGATAATTTAGGAATGGCAAGTTTAATGAGAGCCTCTTCGTATGTATGTTATGATCACCCAGAATGATTCTCATGGCTCTCTTTTGTACATTTTCCAGGCGATCAGAGAGCTCTGCAGAAAGAGAAGAATGCCAAACCGGTGAAGCATATTCTAAATGAGGACGGATACAAGTTTTAAAATAAAAGAGGAGGCATTTAGTATCCAAACCGAAAGATTTAAGGGTAGAAAGGGATTTAATTAAAAAGTTGGTTATACGGATGATATTGTCAACATGAGAATTCCATTTTAGATCATCATCAATTATTACCCCAAGCAATTTAACAGATTCAAGCTGCCTGAATGACGATGGATATTCAGCAGTTTCTCTTCTTAGTCTGCTAAACCGCATAACCAAAGACTTGCTCTCATTAATTTGCATTTTCTTGCTTAACAGTTGAGTTTTAAGGGAAGTGATGGAGTCTTGTACCGGATTTGAATTGTTCGGAAGTGTGAAAGAAAGCTTAGAAATAACGAGAAGTGAGAGATCATCTGCAAATTTGTACCTATGAAGGAAATCTTTAGCAACATTATTTACAGAACAAAGAAAAATCAGAGGACCCAACTTAGTACCTTGGGGGGTACCGCAAGTTATTGTTTCAACTGCGGAGACGGAACCATTCAGTTTAACAACTTGGCTCCGGTCTGAGAGAAAACTGGCAATCATACACTGGGAAAATTGACTTGCACCCATTTCACAAATGGCTTGCAAAGCAACCGCGTGATCCAGGAGATCGAAAGCTTTTTTTTGGTCAGCGAGGATTAGGTCAATAAACCAATCATCTTCCTCAAGAGCAGTTAGTATGTCGTGAATCAGGCTAACCTAGTAATGGGAGGTGCTAATACCTTGCCTAAAACCAAACTGGTAAGGGTCAAAATTGTCACATACTTCAGAAAGAAGCCAATCATACATAAAACTTTCTAGTAGCTTGGCCAACGCAGAAGTCTTAGATATAGGTCGCATATCATCAAGGCTAGAGGGGTTAATTTTTTTCGGTATTGGAGTAACCTCAGCAATTTTGGAACACTTAGGAAATATACTTTGAAGAAGACATTGATTAAATACTGCTGCAATGGGTCTAGAGATTAGAAATGCGCATTGTATCAGTAACCTAATTGGAATCTCATTGTTAACGTGAGAACAGTTCGGGTTCAGTCGTAGAATTTTTTCCTCGACCATAGCAGGAGTAATGGTAGGTATATCAGTAGTACTAGGCTCAAGGGGCTCATCACTCAAGGGAGGTAACGAATTACATATATCGGCAAAGAATTTGTTCATTTGATCAACGGAAACAGGGTCACCCAGATCATCGCAAAGGTTCACGGTGGGCCTCTGCTTCCCGCTAAGATTTTGCAGCTTCTCATGGAATTTCTTTGAAGTTAGAACCGATCCAAAAAGAGAATTTACAACAGATTTCCCGTATTCCTTGCGTCTTCGTCTCAATATAGTAACAATTTTGTTACGGAGTTGTTTTCCTGATCAATGAAACCATCTCGAAACAACTGGCATTTCAGCTTAATCAAATTTTTCACTGACTGGTCAATCCACGGTTTATCATTATCACGCTTGCTAACTTTTTAAGAGGAAAATTAGCCAAGTAAATACTAAACAATTCATTCATCAAGTATTCCGCCATTTCATTTCCGTCTGACATGTCATACAGTGTTTTCCAGGATTTATTTCTCAGACATGACAGGAAATCATTAACTGAATTCTCTGATAGTGGGCGGTATGAAAACTGGTATTTCTTGGGAACTGGTATTGAATCGTTTGGTTTCCAAATTAAACAATAGTGGTCGCTTTTCCCAACAGATGGGAGAACAACGGGAGCTCCATAGAAAGCACTACTAGAGGTTAGAATCAAGTCAAGCAGACTTTTTTCAGTTGTTTTTTGCTTCACGATTTGTTCAAGCCCTAACTGATTTTCAAGCCAACTGTGCTTTATATCATTAAAGTCACCCGCTATCGAAATTAAGCATCCAGGATATTTTGCACGGATCGTGTCAACGCAATTTTGCAGGTAAAATACA
Source organism: Branchinecta lynchi (assembly GCA_023053575.1). NCBI lineage: Eukaryota > Metazoa > Arthropoda > Branchiopoda > Anostraca > Branchinectidae > Branchinecta > Branchinecta lynchi. The sequence continues at coordinate 22,414,163 of JAKZAP010000016.1, read as the reverse complement.
AGATGGCGCCTATAACCTGCACGCGGAGGATAGTACACAGTCGCAAAAATGAGGCGGGAGGCGTGAAGGCGTGAAATACAATCATTAACTGAATTCTCTGATAGTGGGCGGTATGAAAACTGGTATTTCTTGGGAACTGGTATTGAATCGTTTGGTTTCCAAATTAAACAATAGTGGTCGCTTTTCCCAACAGATGGGAGAACAACGGGAGCTCCATAGAAAGCACTACTAGAGGTTAGAATCAAGTCAAGCAGACTTTTTTCAGTTGTTTTTTGCTTCACGATTTGTTCAAGCCCTAACTGATTTTCAAGCCAACTGTGCTTTATATCATTAAAGTCACCCGCTATCGAAATTAAGCATCCAGGATATTTTGCACGGATCGTGTCAACGCAATTTTGCAGGTAAAATACAAGATGGCGCCTATAACCTGCACGCGGAGGATAGTACACAGTCGCAAAAATGAGGCGGGAGGCGTGAAGGACGCACCATGACCCAGGTCACTTCAAAATTATCCCTTGTGAGTTCATGCAAGTCCAAAAATTTGTGAGTAATGTTCGACTTCACAAAAATGGCGTCACCCCCACCGTGGGAACAGGTAGTTCCGTCAGGACGAAGACGTGGCTTCGACAAAAAATTATAACCAGGAATAGAACAGTCGGCAGCCGTAGCGCTCCAAGTTTCACTAAGTAATGCTATGTCTACGTCATTTTGCACCATTAGAACACCAAGTTCATCTGACTTCTCGCGTCCAAGGTGGTGAGCTTGAACTTGCCAAGCAGATAATGGTAAGGAAGCTTCCCTTCCCCATTAATGATCCTAAGCGCTCGTTTTTGAATGTTTTCAATCTTATAAACATGCTCAGAAGTAAGCCAAAATGCCACACTGGACAAGCATACTCCAGTATTGGACGGATAAACGAACAGTACAGTTGGAGGAGATCCTTCGGGGGGCAAGAAATTTGTTTCATAAGTTTTAACAGGGAAACCGAAGGGGAAGGTCGTTTATGACAAATCCGTCGCTATTTGCTTTGATTCCTGGCACTTCGCCAAACGATGCGGATAGCTGGTAACAGGTTATTCGGTGTAAGTTCATAAACTTGTTTGAACTGGTAGGAACTGGCGCGAAGCCGATACTAGTGGATGGGCGAGACCGTAATCAGGACGGTGATTTGTTGAAATGTTTTTGTCTGTTTTGGTTAAAATGATGAGAAAAAGATCAAAATATAAACAAGCCAAAATTTGAAAAATAGTGCTTTTAGGAAATGGGATCTTCAACCTTGATTACCGTGGCAAGCGATAATCGGGCACTGGTTCTTGATATAGAAAAGTCTTAGCACTATAATAATAATAATAACTGTATTTAAAAGCCCAAGGGCCATGTACATAATACAACAATAGTACATATTACAAAGGAAAACAACAACAATAATGACCTACGGCTATGAAGCCTCACTACTAAGCTTAGTCGCTCATAGCTTCAACGCTCCGTCCATAAACTCGCACACCTTTGTTGTAACCCTTTCCGAAGTGCTATTCAGGATATCCGGAAGAAGCAAAACACTTCCCTTAAAATAAGATCCCCTTAACTCCGAAAGCTCCTGGCATCGATTGATAAAGTGATCCATGTTTTCCTCTACCCCTGCTTTGCAAAGTTGGCAATTATACCTGACATCTGGACCAGTCCTATGCCTATAAAAAACTCTAAATCTACCAAACAGGGGGAGGGAATTAGCTCTAGCCTGGATCCACAACTTCAAAACTTTTTGAGGTAGATTCATTTTAAAATAAAACCAAACACCTTCTTAAACTCATGGTAAAACTCCAAAGTTTCGGACTGACTTATTAAAGCTCTCTATTTTTGAATCTCTTGGTCATCCAAAATCCTAGTGTCTCTACGCAATAAATTATCGTCATCTACAGGGCCGCGGCCACTATGCCAAACATAAGATAGACCTAGATCATCAATCTGGGCTTTAACTCGAGATGGCCACGTATTTCTTTTCCCCATAATCAAAAGTTCATTATATGACGCTCTCACCAACCTAGTCTCATCTAACTTAATTATCTTTAACCAAAATCTTAAAATCTGCAATACCCTATCTTTATTCATTGAAAATAGGCCTAAATCCCCTTTCAGTGCTTGCGAATGTAATGTCGATTGTAGTCCGAACAGTCGTTTAAAATATTGTAGCTGGACCGACTCAAGCTGTTTCGCATCTTCAAATCCCCATATCTCCGCTCCATAATGGATCGTTGGCATTATTTTTTATTTAAAAATGTGTTTATGAATTCTTAAATTTTTTAATCCCATCAGATTAGCATTTCTAAATATGGCTGACGACGCCGCTTTTCCCCTTCTTACCATTTCTTTAATATGTGATTTCCAACTTCCGTTTGAATCTAAAACAAATCCCAAATATTTAAAACTGGTACCTTCATTTTTATAATAACATTTTCTTCTAACTGCCCCTTAATTTTCCTCCGCGTGAAAATTACTACCTCAGTTTTCTTTAGATTCAACACCAACTTTTTCATTTCCAGGTATTCCTCAATTAAATTCAGTAATATTTGGAGCTCAGACGCACTTTTGGCAAGCAGTGCCGTATCGTCGGCGAATAACAGTATTGAGAGCCTGATATTACCAAGCATCACTGTCGGGGCCCACTTTTTTTCTAAGAACTCTACTATATCATTAATAAATATGCCAAATAGCCTAGGTGATAATGCACTTCCCTGTCTCACTCCTTTTCTTGATGTAAATAATTTCGACAGCCCTATTCCAGCTAACTTTACAACACCCGTAGTAGCTACATACATTCTAACTAACAATCTAACAATACACACTGGAAGGCCCATTTTTATCAATTCCTCACCTAATAGGATACGGTCGACCCTATCAAACGCCTTTTGCAGGTCTAAGAATAGTTTGTGGCTTCCTGTTCCATATTTCTCTATTAACGCTCTTAAAATGAAAACTCTTATCACTTGTATTATACCCTGTCCGAAACCCCCCCTTGTTCTTCCTTAATCACCTTAATCGATTCTAACCAATTACCTAGTCTAACATCTAGCACCTTTTCTAGTATCTTACTTACTGATGGAACTAGGGATATGAGTCTGTAATTATCGTGTATTTTTGGGTCACCATTTTTAAAAAAGGGCAATACCAGTGCCGTTTTCCAAAGATCAGGCCAAACCATCGATAACAAAATTTTATTATATACCAATAATAATATTGGGATTAGTGTTGCTCGAAATTTCTTATAAACAATTGCAGGTACTCCGTCTATACCTGGGGCTGATCCGCCTTGCATTTTCTTAAGTGTCTCTTCTATTTCTTCTGCCCTCAACTCCTCCATCAATACATAATCATTTTCTTTCATAGGAAAGTGTGTTTGGTTACTACTTGTTACTCTTGTTACTAGCTCTTCGTGAAGAAATTTTAGAGGGTTCGAAGTTCCCTCTACCTTCTCAAAATGAGCCGGCCAAGAATCTAACTCAGGAACTTTTACACTATGCAGCTTATTATGACCTCTTTCTTCCTCCCTTATTTTTCCCCAGAATTCCTTCATATTACTATCATTATAATTTCTAACAGTATCATTCCTCAATTTATTTGCCGCTACTAATTTCTTCTTCTTCATCAAAACCTTATACCCACGCCTCTTAATTCTATATACTAACAATAATTCATCCTTAATTTCAACATTAGTACAACTTTTAACTAGTTCAAGCTTTCTAATTAAATCCTCTCTGTAATTCACACATTCATCATCGAAAAAAATAACTTTCTCTTGCTTTCCTTTTTTTGTTATTGGTCCTATAACTCTATGTATTAAACTATTAAGTTCCTTTAATGTATTTTGAGGATCAGAAAATGACGCCTGCATATCACTCAGCTGATCCCTAACATCTTGCTCCATCATCCGAGAATCTATAGCTAGTAGCTCATCCTTACTCCAATTTCGTCGGATTACCCGCCACACTTTGGCATTTGGGTTGCCACCACCATTAGAACGATCCAGGACTCGAACTTCTGATTCCTTAAGTGAATTCCTACTAATTTCCAGTTTGACCGGAACATGGGATTCGGAACATATATTCGCTTAAACACACTGGGCAGACTGTTATGGTGATATTAAAGTCAGAGATAGATTCTCAGCGATAATATTTTCACGCTCATTTTAATCCGTTAAGTCGAACGTGGACCTCATATTATCGCACTTGCGACTGCTCGTCACGAAGCCCGGGTGAAACCTCTTCGATGTCAGTATCTCTTTTCTAGATACTGGAAAAGGTTCTGCGCATTCTCTTCGAGACGAAGGATGTTTCCCAGGTGAAAAGCTACGTCCAGAGGCAGTTTTCCCGAATACTCAGTGGGGCGGCCCACCTTCAAGATTTCGTCTTTGCCAAAGAGTTTCGGGGTAGGAGCGGGTATAAACCCGGTGCATCTGTACCTGCCCTTGAGATTGCCAAGTAAGTCTGCTTACCCTAAGTCGACTGGGTAGATTAGATGTACGATACAACAACTCGGACACCTTAGAAAGGAATGCACGAATATAAACCCTAAAGTGTAATAAAGAGGTTGTTGTTAGGGACTTTTAGGTCTATTAAGCAAACCAAACTAATATGACGGTGAGCTATATTATACTTGTGATATTCTGTCGTACATCACTGTGGAAACCTCAATCGCAGCACCAGCTTGCAACTCCGATCAGATTTTCACGAATAAATTCACAAAATCAGATACGTAAGCAAGAATCTTTAGTTGTTTTTCCACAAGTTCATTTTCAAGCTTGAGCCTGAAGAGGATCCTTGCCAAGAAGGGCAGAAATGTAGCTTTAATAAAATATTGCTGCCGTATCCGTTTAGTAGTGTCAAACCAAAGCGACACTCCAGTTTTCGATGTCACTGGCATTTCTGACGGTAACGCAATCGGAGTTATTACCATTTTCAGTAAAGTTCTACCTTACCTACCGACCTTATCTTAAAGGAGGTAATTCACAATGCCTAAGTACTAATTAGCAGTAAATAATAAAAGCATAACATAGCATGTAATGGTTCTTATTACTTGCGGCTTATATATCTCTGCAGTTGGCTGGGAACCGACGAAGCTTCTATCCCACTTAGCAACTAAGAGCGTGTTCCACCCTACTTACCGTAGTTACCTCGCATGACTTCGCGGATTCTGGCTTCTTGCCGTCGAGGTGGAGCATTTTTATTTTATTTTCAGCAAAATATCGTGCCATGGGCTAATCGGACCAATCACGTGAAAGAGATTCGCAATTACCACGTTTACTACGCTCCCGATTGTGGTATGCAAATGCTATTAGTTACTAGTTCGAGAAGGCTGGAACGGTAAGCGTAGTAACTATCACGAGACTGGAACGGAAATAGTAACAGATAGTTACTATTTTTAGAAGGGTGGAACACGCTCTAAGTAGCTTGATCTTTGATGGTTGCCAGTATTCCCCGGAGACAACGCAGTGTTTAGCTTTTTCATGCTCACCAGGAGTTACCTTGTTTAAATTTTGTAGGTTGTACTGACTAGCAGAACCCCTAGTGATCTTTCCCTCCTTTAGTTATCCGTATTTTATTTGCGTGAGAATTCGTCTTTGCTATAAGAATCGATCTTGAAGGTCAATCTGTCTTGTGTGCCTTGGAAACGCTGCAAAAAAAAAGAATGCTCCTGTAATTTAATAGTATCCAGTGCGTCCTTTCGTCACTCTTCAGTAATCCTCTTTGTAGGAAACTAGCAGCTGTCGACCCTAGGGCAGAGCCTCGTAGCGGTGAGCGCGTTCCCTATGTCATCGTTTATGGATCTCCGGGGCTTCCCCTTATTCGCTTGGTTCGGTCGCCCCATGAAGTACTTAACGACCCCGCTTTGAGATTGAATGCTAACTATTATATCTCAAAAGTTGTGATTCCGCCTCTCAACAGATGTCTCTCGCTAATTGGCGCGGATCCGGCAAGCTGGTAAGCTTTTGCCATTTTTTTTTTCTTGAAACCCAACTGTCTATAACTGGCTGAAAAAGAAACACATTTGGCGTTTTCATAATTTAATCCTTGCATATCTAGGCTAAGTATGTTTATTGATTTATAGTTTATGCTCATTAATTTTGATAGATTGACGTTCTGTATAACCTCACATAACGACTAAATAACAAAGCATTTTTTGTTTCTACTTATTTTTTTTGTACGGCTAAAAAGAAGATGTAGTTTAGCTTTCGCAGTATATGGAGTCTTTTTCACTGTTGCTGCAGTCAGATCTTGCAGGTATCCAGCAAGGATCTTTATTTACAGCTGAGAGATTTTAAAATGCAAGTGTACGTGAGCTGTAGCGGCCTAAGGTCTTATCACTTTCTGGTCCTGAAAGACATAATTTCAGATCATAAAAACGTCTTTCGAAAGAACAGCTTTTAATCACGGTTGTAGACATGAACAAGAACAAACTTAACCTATAATTCTCTCAAACCCTTTTATATATAGGGTGGTGTTTTCGCGTGGATGGCTGTAGAGCTGAACGGGTGATCCCGTCCACGCGAAAATGAGAAAATCGATCGGGGTTGAGCAGCTGAGGAAAATGGGTTCCTTTAACGCGAAAATTCCCATTCAGCCAGATGGGTGCATATTAGTGGGAAGGTCCACACAGTATCCACGTTCAGCTGAACGCTGCCCTCTGAGCGGTGTTGAACGGGAGGCTTCCATCGAGCTGGATGGCCCGTTCACATGTATATCCGTACACGCGAAAATGACAAAAAGATCGACGGCATTCACGCGAAAATGTCCGTCCAGCTCGACGGGACCAGAGCCATCCACGCGAAAACGTCCCCTAATAATACACTAAAAGTTTCTCCGAGTAAGGATTAAAGTTAACTGCAGTGTTTTCTACTAGGATTAATCGTATCTCTACTCGGATAATACTGATCCGAATTAGAGATAATCATACCTCAGTAGAGACAAGATTAATCCCAGTAGCAAATACTGCAACAGTGTAGGAGTTTGTTTGACAAAGGCTGTAACCATTATGCAAAGCACCTGCTCCACTTATCGAAAGTATGTCATGACCATACATTGACGGAGAAGTTCAAAATTCAAGATGCAAGTGCTACCCTTTTGGATGTTTCCTCATCGCTTTAAAAAATCATGGACGACAGGGCCCAACCAGCACACGACGTCGTCCACTGTTTCCTGACCGAAGATTAAAAATTAAGTGTCTTTTTCTGTGTTTGTATGCGTTTTGTTTACTTTCTTCATTTACTCCGCCTTTCCGAAATGGCGGGTCATAAATAAATTACTTACTTACTTACTTACTTACTTACTTACTTATTGTCTATTGACTAATGAAAGTTAAAAGTGGCAAAATGTATGTCAGTAAGGGTTTTTTAGAATCGAGAGATTACGAGTCAGCTAAGATACGAGGGCTGTATCACAATGAAGCCATGTCAATTGTCGATGGCCAAACTGCAGAAAAGGAAATAAATAATACAAATAAAAATAAAACTCTCATAGTCAGCGTAGCTTACAAATGTACCAAGAAGCAGATCGGAATGTTTAAAATAGGAGTAGAAGCCTTGTTTTGTTTTTGTAAATTCGAGACAGACTTCAAGTCTACCTTTTAATTCAGGAAGAAAAAAAATACCTACTAATACATTGCAAGAGGTCAACGAACCCGGCTCCGACCCTGGGACTCCCCAGAGGCGGCAATGTAACCGGTAACCTTTCATGAAAGATAGCATAATGCTAAACACATTTTTCAGTTTTACTTATAAAAGACCCCTCTTGCTTATTCTGTCTTTTATAATATACCTACATCCCTTATGGTATTATATTTGAAATCCCCATCTCTCTCCATTATTCCATTATTTTGTGCCTACGAATTTTGAGTGCCTTTTCGGCCGTGCCAAGTTTTGCCCGTTACACAACCGAAATTTTGCCAGAATCTTCAGCGTCCGCTGACAACTCTTTCACACACAAGGATATAAGAATCTTCTGTGTTCAACTAATTCTACTTGCTTAGTTTTCGTACTTTTTATCCACGCTATCGTTCAGTTTTCAAATGTTTTGCGCCCAGCCGCCGCGTTCGAGAGCAGGAATGCTGTGCAGAGTCATCAAGCGCTAACAAGAAAATCGCTAAATTCAGATGGAAGGTAATGGTATTTTCGAGAAAGTTTTTTTTCCGATTCATTTCATAGTGAAATGGTCATTTCATAGTATTACCAATACCAATAAGGGTCGATAAACAGCAGGAAGACAACTAAAAGCTGAGAATTTTATATTCTATAGTCATCTGGTAAATTTAAGAAGAACAAGATTGATATACACTGGGTGCTGACTAGGTGTGTAGATCTCTGAACACTTATTCAGATTTTAGACAACCTTGGGCTTGGTTCAAGTTTTAAAAGCCCTGAAAATAAAATTAAATGGGAATGGTATGTAGGTTATAAGAATTCGAGTGAGCTAAGAGCCAAGTGTTTCAGAGCTTTTAGACTTTCGCTTTTTTTTTTTTTTTTATAATCCCGTAGCATCTTTCGTAATTTAATTTATTTTTATATTATTTAAAAACTAAGAAATCAGATTTCGTACTTTTTGTGGCTACTCCTCCATTCCTCAGTGACGTTAATTTGAATCTATTTTTACCCAATTTTAAGTATTCACATCACCTAGCTTTTAAAATTAAACCCACATTTTATTTACTATTCTTTCCCCTAATACTTGGAAAATAATTCTCTCATTTGTATTATGTAAAAAAAATTCTTTAACTACATTTCCTTTTTTTTTTTACTTATAATTCAAACGACTTTCCCTTTTTAGTCGAGTGTTTCATGCAACAATGCACTATTTCTGGGGCTGTAGCAGCTTTCATTTTTGGTTTTCACTGTGTTTTTTTTCAGCTCATAACTCGTAAACATGTGCAACTATCAAGTTCAAACTTGGTACACTTGTGGGACTTGGGCTCTAGCTGTGCAGTATGAGGGCCCCTCACTGCACCCACCCGGTTCAGGCGCAAATGGGCCAGATTGTGCAGTGAACAATGTTTATAAATTGGCCAGACCTGCACATAGGACGATGAAATTCCCTGTACCTGTAGATGCAAGGACTGGAAAATTTCCTTAAAGTTTACACCTCCCCCTCCCTCCACTCTGGGCCCAGATTACCCAGGAGTAAAGTTTGTTACAAGTGACAGGAATCAAAAGGTATCAAGTTGAAACTTGGTTGGTTTGTGAGCATTAGGGTCTGTATTTCCTTTTTTCAGGTCCCAAACTCCACTCCCACTTGGTTCAGGGGCAATTGGGCCCAGATTTTCCATTTTTATGGCACTTGCAGCTTTGCTCAAGTGCCATATACCAATCACTTTTCGGTCTGTCTAGTCACTGTTCTCGATCTAGGGTACTTCCAGAAGTGCTAGGACGATGAAACTTGGCAGGCGTACTAGCGCCCCGACCAAACTAATTTGGAAATAGTGACTGTCCCGATTCGACCACCGGAGGGAGGGAGGGGGAATCCGAATGTTGACGTATTTATAACTTTTAAACGGGGAATCCAATCTTAATGAAATTTGATATTTGGAAAGACCTCGTGTCTCAGATGTCACACTTCAAGTCGGGAATGGATCCGGTGACTTTGGGGGGAGTTGGAGGGGGGGACCGGGAATCGTGTGACATGTTCAGTGGAGGGATAGGGATGAAACTTGGTGGGAAGAACAAGCACAAGCCCTAGATACGTAGACATAGTTGACAAGACCGAACCGGATCCGAGCACTGCAGGGGGTGTTGGAGGGAGGGTTCCGGAATTTCGGTGATCCAGACATCAGATGCTTACACATGTGCTAGGACGATGAAACTCGACAGGAAAATCAAATCATTTTAACTTAAGAACAGTTGTTTCTCCGGCTTGACCATCCTAGGGGGAGTCAACGGAAGGGTAATCCGGAATCTTGAGGTATTTCAAAATTTTGAATGGATGATCGGATCTTAATGAAACTTGATGTTCAGAAAGAACTCTTGTTTCAGATGTCCCTTTTCAATGCGGACATGATCCGATCAATGTGAGGGGAGGTGGAGAGTGTTCAGGAATTCCGGAGATCCCGACTTAAGATGCTTACACATGTGCGAGGACGATGAAACTTGGCAGGCATATCAGGGACTCTTCAATTTTAACTTAAGAACTGTCGTTTCTCCGATTTGACCATCGTGATTTGACCATTGAGAACAAGCGTAACCCCTAGATACATCAGCGACTGAAAACGGACCGGATTCGATCACTCTGGGGGGAGTTGAAGGGGGGTCTGGAATTCTGATGGTTGTAATTTAAGGTACTTCCAGATCTGCTAGGACAATGAAACTTTGCTTGAACATTAGTGACTTGACAAGTTTGATTTAGACATTGCCGCTTCCCAGATCCGACCATCCCTTGAAGTACTCATCTTAGCCGCAATATACAAAAATAAAATTAAGCAAAATCTACATTTTCTTGATCCCCAAGAGCCCATGCTCGTTCTCAAGGGTTTTGCTTAGAAATGAGTTTCTAGCACCCTTAAAGTGCGCATCTTAACCGAAAAGTAAAAAAAATCCTTTTGACGAAACCAGATATATTCATGATCCTAAAGGGCCCAGGGTCATTTTTGCCTCGAGGGTTTTGATTACAGATCGATTTCTAGCGCCCTTATAGTGCACATCATCACAGCCAAGTGCAGAACAAAAATAAATCCTTTATTTTACCAAACGATACATCCTCGTGATTTTCGAGGGTCTATCGCCATTCTTATCTCAACGGTTTGCTTACAAATGATCACAGCAAACCCACAAATTGGCGAATTCCTACTTTCATCCTTTTTCCAAGCCTTGCAAGTGCCATATGAGTCTCCAGCTCTTCTTCAATGTTTTTAACTTGAATAACTGGAGATAGGGCGATGAAATTTCTTTGTGGTTTTGGATCATAGGTTGGGGTTATAAATGTCGAGTAGACCCACCTCCTACCCTCTCCATTCAAGGGCAAGGGGGGCCAATTTGCCCATGAGTTAAGTTTTTGACCCGTGGCTGGAATCAAACTCTAAGCTGGTCTAGTCGAGGATATTTAGGTCTAGATCTGCAATTTAATGGATCCTGCCCCCCCCCCCTCACCCTGCCGTTCGTCGATAACTGGGCCCAGATTTCCCTTGAGTTAAGTTTGTCCATGACATTTCCTGAGTTCAGCTCTTGTATTGCCTACTTCTGGATATGTATGTATAGATGCGAATTTTGGTGTAACAGCTGCTAGTTCAATCCTTAATGATCGGTTGGAAACTGGACGGTGTTCTCATATGATCGATGATATGCCGTTCTTAATGAAGTTGTGACAAAGGGGTTATTAAGATTTGGTCCATCGCACTTGTTACTACCTTGCTAATAAAAAAGAGGTATAAAGGGATGTTGTAACTTGGCAGTGAAAAAGTTCAGAATAAACTGAGCCAAAGGAAAAGATTCAAAGGAAGAATAATAGCTGGCTCCTACAATTTATTCTTAACTTAAATTACTATTACGGCTCAGCACTGTGCATGAATATTTGTTGTTTTGATTTTCATCATGTTCTTTACTGCTGCTCAAAGTTCAAATAAGTTTATCTCCAGTGTATCTTCCTTGGGATTAGTCGGGATGGTTATTTAACTTCAGGTGGTGCAGTTTGTTTTTACCAAGTGGATAAAATGGATTTAAGACCACCAGCCTAACAGGAATATCTGATTTGTGGACAGCCTATGCCAAACACATATTCATGATTTAGCGATAATTCACAAAATAGCAGCTACAGTATTAACGGTACTTGCTGCCTATGGCTACAGAACAAACAAAAACGAGATTTTCAGGGGGTTTTGTAGAGCTGATTTCACGATGTGATGCGAAGGATAAATATAAGTTCGTTACTTTGGCAGTACTTCCGCTACAACGGTCTTCAGCAAATAACAAACTAAAGTGCATACTCTTACAAAATAACAAACGAGTTTGTTTCTTGTATTATGAATGGTCATATTGGCTTTAAAGCTTATATTTGTCTTAAGCTCAAGTGCCATACGGCAATGGTTTTCCCATCCGTCTGGTCTCGTGGACCTGGCAATCTTAGAAGTAGTGGAGGGAGGGGGAGCATGCATAACTTTCGAAAAAATGATCGGATGAATGAAACGTCATAACTGGCAAGTGCATGTATCTAAGATATTTTATTTAAAGTTCGGATGGGATCCGACTATTGCGGTAGGAATTGGGGGTGCATGAGATATGTTGTGGCAGGCTTAGAGTGTAGGGATCGGGAAGGATGATACTTGGTAAATGGCAAGAACAAACGTCTTAGATGTTATATTCAGAGATCGGACCCAGAACCGGTCACAGTGGAGGATTGACAGGGGGGGGGGGGGGGTATCTTGTGGTACGAAGGGTACGTTTATATAGGCAGGGGCGATAAAAGTTGTAAGCTGTATTAAAGACCTCAACAGGTGTCATTTCCCTGAATTCCCTGATCCGACGATCCAGGACGAGTTGAAGGAGGGGAAACCGTAGCTTTCATACGAGTTGCTCGATCTGCATGATACTTGAAAACTGACTGGAGAACTTATCCCAGATGTTACATACGAGGTCTGGACTGATCAAAATACATTTTCATCTTCCCCATGGGCCCAAGACAAGTTGTACCTAGGGTTTTGCTCAGAAAAGATTCCAAACCCCTCCTTAAGTGCCCATCTGAACCACACACTCTAGCGTAATTTAGGCAAAACGTCATATTTTGGTGTTCCACAAGGGCCCACAATTATTTGTACCACGAGGATCTTTGCCACAATATCAAGTCAACCTGTCGTGTTTTGGTCGTCGCAAGACACCGTTGTACGTTGAGACATCTTATTTATACACAAAACGTACAACCAATTAAAAATGAAAAAGAAAGTAGATGTAATTTTAGTATACATATGTAAATATCACTATGAATTTACATAAAAGTAATGGGATTTAATGGAGCCACTTCCATTGCGAAGTGCAAATAACTAATCGATTAGCCTAATAACCCCTTCGTCGCAGCTTCAAAGAACGGCATATCATCGACCATTAACGAAACAGTGCAGTTTCCACATTTTTGTTAAGGATTAAAGTATATCGCGTGACCTTATTTGTTGCTCTTACACCTCAAGATCCACATCTATACATGGGTCGGGATCCATCAAAATGTATAAAGCCAAAAAAAATATAAGAAAGTCGGCTCTGAATATAATATATAGATGCAAAGTAAAGCGTTATTAACAGTGTGTCGATTTTGCATTTCAGTATTTGATTACGTTTATTTCTGCCGTGCATCCAGTACAGTACAACGTTAACGGGAGTGCAATGGAACGAATCCGGATTCCAAAGTACAACGAAGCAACACTACAACATTATATTCCAGTCCAACACTTTTTTCATGTGCAACACTTTTTTGTGTACAACGGAGCGCGTTCGATTTAGAAGTTTTTTGTACAACGGTAAAATGTAGCATAACGTTTTTCTCCTAAAACGTTTTTTTGAACACAACAGAATTTACAAGAGTAACACTTTTGACGAAGTAAACGTTTTATTACGGTCCAACGTTTTTGTCGCAAAACGTTTTTCTTACCACAACGGAATTGACGAGAACAACACTTTTGACGATAACGTTTTATTACGGTCCAACGTTTTTGGTGACAAATGTTGACAAAACGTTGTACAAAAAAAAAATTCTAAATCGAACGCGCACCGTTGTACAAAAAAAAAGTGTCACCAACCTGATGACAGTAGATTTTGTGCTTTAACAAAAAAGTAACACTTAAAAGGATAGCACGAAAAGTTTTGTAACACCTGCAATCTTCTGACAGTGTATAGTTTTGCAAAAATCTCTTAAAAAAATATTCTGTTCCAGGTATGAGAAAATGCAACGCCCTGCGGCTGTCAATTCTTTCTTTCAACCGGCAGCCGATAATCGAGCCGGCGAATCTTCGATCGCTTCGTTCTTCAAATCAATGCATTGTGTTGTCTGTGACGCCATTTCTGCATTGCCGATCTGCAGCAATTGCCGCGCTCAGCCAGATGTCACTCTTACGGCACTTTGTGCTAAGTTAAATATGCTGGAGAGAAAATATTTTGCCATCCTTAGGGTAAGTTTCTTTCGTCACAATAGCATTAGCATAGCCGGTCAAACTCAAATAATCTGCAACTTCCTTTTCAGAGAGTACGTAAATCAACTCGTAGGTTTAGTCGCGTCTGGTGTGAGAAAAATTATCGACTGTTTCCCGATAAGCTTAAAGTCTTGCCTATAATACTAACGCAACCTACTTCCATAATCACTCCATAAATTTATAAACTTGGAGACCCCAATTTCGTACGGTACATTCTAACTCCTCTAACAAAACCAGGCTGATTTTCTCACTTGTCGTTCTTTGCTACCTCGATGTGTATCACACTGTCGAGGATTGTCTGCGAGAATTTTCTCCATCAGAAAAACCGGATATGTAAATTCTTTCCCTGTTTTGCCACAAGTCAATGGGTCTCGGAAAAGGCTTAAAACAGCCAAAACTGTGGGTTATTTGTTGAAAGCACAGCCCAGTTTTAAAGTATTCAAATATTTTCAAATACTATAAGTGGAAGAGTAAAAGCGCGAGGGGTCCTTTAAGCGAATGCTGACATTTAATATATACGTCGGCTGTGTATCTCCCTTATGAATTCCACAATTGAGTTGGAATGATCCATAGTTTGCTTTATCTGATTGACCACAACTCTTTTAACTGATCCTTCGAAGCTTCTTGATAAGCCGGTTTAACCGGTCTTACTTCGGCTAACCTGACTAATTTCTACCAAAACCTTGCTCACTTGACCATCATGCATGTCTCCTTGAATGAAGTGTAAGGTAGAGTCAGATCTGGTTCTGCAGTTTAAAGGTCGTATCCAGATCTCGAGTTCGTACTCCTAATCCAACCTTCACTTTGTTCTGGGCAAATCCATCGTTTACTGCCGCTACCCAACAAGAAGAGACAATTTGTCAGGACATTTCTTTCCTACAAAGGAACACACTTCGAGCGAAAAAGAAAGTAAGAATGAAAGGAAACATTCAAAATTTGCACAAGGATTTACTGTTCGCAAGTTGATATTTAATACTCAAAAACGTGTCATTCGCCGATGATTACTATTCCTTTGGAAAGACGGAATCTCCGCGTCGTGAAATGCTCTAAACTAAGTTGCATCGGAATTGCATACAAGCGTGACATCACATCCAGTTCACCTATTTTATGTCAGAAAACTAAAAATTGTAGTTTATTTCTAACGGTGAATATATATGTTAATATGTATGTATAGAGCCGAGCGGCCACGTTTAGATTGATATCAAATCCTATCAATCAGATCAAATCAAATCTTATGTTGGCTCACTCGACTTCACGACTGTATGGAATTCTGATACAGTTTAGTGGACATACTCGTGGAATCAGGCAAAAATAGAAACTGGCGATGAGCACAGTGTTAAGAGACCCTAGAGTTAACAACGTGACGACGTGATTGTGTATTTTGGGATTTGCTTGTATGAAATATTGACGGTAGAAAAATTACAGGTGTCAGCAAAATGGGAAGAGCTTGCTTTGTGCAGAAACTGCGTATTTTGGTGCCGCCTTTATTTTAACTGAAAAGCCAACTTATTTTTGTATCATTTAACTGCACAAACTGCATTATTAGGATTGTGTTAAGGATTTGTTTTATTTGTCACTATTTTTATGGCACCTGAGCACACTCAAGTGACATATAGCGATCGTAATTTCTGTCGGTCTGTCCCGACTTTGCTAGTTTGGGCGCTTCTAGATAGGCTAGGACGATGAAACTTGGCAGGCATATCAGGGACCCGACCAGATTGACTTGCAAACAGTCACTTTCCCAATCCGGCCATCGTGGGGGGAGTGGAGGGATGGGGTATCCAGAATCTAGCAACAAGCAAAACTCTGGAACGGACAGCCGGACTTGCATGAAACTTGACAAGTGTCAAGAACAACTGTCTCAGAATGTTCAGTTTCAAATCCGGGCCGGATCCGGTAACTGTCAGGGGGGAGCACCAGAAATCTCGTGAAACGCTTTAACATAAGCTAGGACGATGGAACTTGGCAGGCATATTAGGGACCCCACCAGATTAACTTGGAAATAATCATTTCCTCGATCCGGCCATCTTTGGGGGAGTGGAGGGACGGGAAATCCGGAAACTAGTAACATGCATAACTTTGGAACGGGTAATTGGACATGCATGAAATTTGACAAGTGTCAAGAGCAAGTGTCTCAGATGTTCAGTTTAAAATCCCGATCGAACCCGGTTACTGGGGGGGGGGGGGGCAGGAGGGGATCAGCAGAAATGTCGTGAAACTCTTCCACATAAGCTAAGACGATGAAACTTGGCAGGAATATCAGGGAACCGACCAGATTGACTTGGAAACAATCACTTCACCAATCCGACCATCGTCGGGGAGTCGAGGGAATGGGGAATCCAGAAACTAGTAACATGCATAACTTTGGAACGGGTCAGAAACTTAAGTGTCTCAGATGTTCAGCCTCAAATACGGACCGGATCCGGTAACTGGGGGGGGGGGGGCAGTAGGGCAGCACCAGAAATGTTCTGAAACACTTCCACATAAGCTAGGAAGATGGGACTTGGCAGACATATCAGGGACCCCACCAGATTAACTTGGAAATATTCACTTCCTCGATCCGGCCATCGTGGGGGGAGGGAAGGGTTGGGATATCTGGAAAGTAATAACATGCATAACTTTGGAACGGTAATCGGACATGCCCGAAACTTGACAAGCGTCAAGTACCAGTGTTGCAGGTGTTTTTCAAATCCGGACCAGATCCACTAACTGGGGGGGAGGGGCAGGAGGGGAGCACCAGAAAAATTGTAAAAAACTTCCGCATATGCGAGGACGATGAAACTTGGCAGGCATATCAGAGACCCCACCAGATTAACTTGGAAATAATCACTTCTCCTACCCGGTCATCGTGAGGGGGGTGGGGCTGTAGGTGGGCACCGGATATCTTGTGAAACGCTTCCACACAAGTTAGAACGACGAAAATCTAGTAAAATGTATAGCCTTGAAACGGGTGATTGGACATGCAGATTGATATGGAAATAGTCCCTCCTCCGACTTGATCATCGTGGAGGGATTGTCGGATCTGATAACTGGAGAAGGGGGGGCACCGCAAATCTCGTCAAACGTTTGGGGTCGTCTTAGCTTCGTTACTCACGTACTGGTGAAATTCGGAAGTAAGTCTTTTGTATCGTATTGCTTTAAATTATCAACAACATCAAACCTATTTAAGCTGAGAGTTGTCCACGTCAATTCACTTTCTAATCTTTTCTACTTATTTTTACTTTTAAAAGTGCCAATAAAATCATATTCGATGTATACAATTCTCAACCAAAAGAATTCAATTCCAATTTCGCCTATTCTTACAAGTGCCATATCAGCTTTCAGCTCTTGTTTACTCTAGGATGACATTCAGAAATTCTACTATAATGCGTAAAATTTGAATCTTAACACAAACGTGGCCTTTCAGTGGCCAGAGTATCAGCCGGCGAAAGGTAGCTCACTGCGTGACCACTTATTTTTCGTAATTGTTTTCGTCAAGCATACAACACAGGTAAAAGCCGATAGAGCTACGACAAATCCGACAGAGAAATTCCACTATATTAAAATCGATTATTCGTCAATAGCAGAGCAACAAAGTAACGCAATTTCATCGGGTCTTTAGACTCTTTAAGTGAATAAGTGGTGGGTAACTAGGGGTACGTTTTCGCGTGGATGGCTGTAGAGCTGAACGGGAGATCCCGTCCTCTCGAAAATGAGAAAATCGATCGGGCGTTGAACGGCTTAGGAAGATGGGTTCCGTCCACGTGAAAATGCCCATTCAGCTGGATGGGAGCACATGAGTGGGAAGGTCCACAGAACATCCCAGTTCACCTCAATGTTTCCCTCGGAGCGGTGTTGAAAGGGAGGCGTCCATCGAGCTGGATGGCTGGTTTACCCTGCTCATCCGTTCACGCCAAAAAATGACAAAAAGGTCAATGGCATCCACGCGAAAATCTCCGTCGAGCTCGACGGGACCAGAGCCATCCACGCGAAAACGTCCCCTAGATTGTCCCATCTCAGACCTTTTCAGTTATACTTTAAAGAAGCTCTCGAGTTCGGGTATTCGTTTCGAGGTAGCCGAGGGGAACGTATGGAGAAGATGAAGTTTCTCCCGTAAGGTAGACGTGAATTACCGTTTTTGTCTGCTTTGGTTGTTTATACCGATTTAACTCGGTACCGTTCTAGGTGTGCGGTGCTTGCAGTGGTGACACTGCTGTCGGTCGACACTGCATGTCTCTTGATTGTCCCCTTCTGTACAAGAGGCGAACAGCAGAACATAATCATACTGAAGTGAATTTCTTAGACGGACTAGTTCAGAAGTACGTTGCTGAGTTTTGAATGGATTTTAAGCAACCTGAATCGTACGATATAGTGAGCGTGTTCCACCCCACTTACCGTAGTTACTATGCAATACAGAGATGCCTAGTTATCACGCTTAGTACGCTCCCGAGCATGGTAAGCAAATAGTTACTATTAGTTACTATTTCGAGAAGGTTCCCGATGAAAAATTTGTAGCCTGCGTAGTAGTATGGTATTGGTACGAAAACGTTGCATGTAAGACTATGTAATAGCAAAGAATACTATCATTTAATGTGACTGGTCCAATCTTATGTAGTAGTATCCAGTAGCATCCTGTCTTGCCAAAGTAGCATCCGGTCTTACTAACAGTAGCATATAGTAGGTGCAGTAATACGGTAGCCTTGAAGTGGAAGCATGTAGTAGGATCGTTAGTACTGCATACTACTTTTTCGTACTACTTCATAGTACTATTTTGAGATAAATTTTTCATCGGGTTGGAACGGTCAGTTTAGTAACTTTTTACGAGGCATGGAACGAAAATAGTAAGTACAGGCAAATAGCAGTCCAAAATCGATATGGCAGCCCTGTTCTATACATTATTTTGTACTCCTCAGTTCTGAGAGAAATAAATAAATAATGCATTTACAGGAGAATTAACGAACTTCGCTTGCCTGGTTTAAAGCGAAAATGTCACATTCGGGAATTTAGGGTGTTTTGAGATATGTCCTGTCAGGAGTATAGTAACACCGTATGAAAACTGAAAACGTGTTATCAAACTCATTTTATATTTTCGTGAAATACAAAATTTAAAAGGTTAGATAACACTCGACAACGTTCTCAATGTTACGTTTCACGAAAAGATAACATTTACAGAATTTTAAAAATTAATACTGTGGGAATCTTAGATAAGATCAACCCAAGGATGCCCATCCGTCAACGTGTGGAAATTTACCAGGCTTGTGTATATTGCTTATGTGTGTTTTTGTAGCATTTCTGTTATCTTTACGGAAGTAAACTTCTATTTGTGTAAAATGTTCGGTGAAGAACAAAAATAATAGAAGTAGGAGGAAACAACTAGCCAGCTAGTCAAGTGAAAAATCGCGTATTTCAAGGAAAGAGTGATTTCTCCCCAGATGGCAGATACATCGCATCTCACAGATTTGGAAGAGCTTCTGCCTTTCGTTGCAATTCCGACCTAAAGTCGTGCTCGGTAGTAAGTTCGTGGCAATGCAGCAAGAGTGGATTTGATTCTGTTCCGCGACACCCCTCCACGGGACGGGTATGCTACAAGGATTTGGACTGATGCCATCAAGCACCAGTTTTATCTGCTCCAAGATGGAGCCGGAAGATGAAGCCAGGCCAAACCTCTCGAAGTTCGGCTGGGGGTGCGGGGGCTTGCAGAGATAGATATTCCTTCAGCCCAAGCTGACTGCGAATCTGATTTCGCATTATATTTCGGCCCTTGCCAAGAAGGGCCGAAATATAGCTTGAATACAATGTAGCTAATTTATTCGTTTTGCACCGTCAAAAAAATAGGATTGCAGAGATTTAGGATAGTTTGAGTGTTCTTATTGGCTGGCGAAAAAAAATCTTGCAGTACTAACTACTGGGCTGAATATTGTCTCTGCTGAGATAAGATTATTTCTAATTCGGATTAATCTTACCCCAGTGGAGACAAGATTAATCCCAGTAGCAAATACGCAGTTAACTTTAATCCTCTATCGAAGAAACTTTTTACAGTGTATACATATTTTATGTAACCAGCAAATGCACTTGGCGACAGCAGAGTAAGAGAATAAAAGGAAATACAGGACAAAGAAAAATCAACATGAACACAGATAATTTAGACTAATCTAATTGTGCTAAAAATAATGATGGGAAACATCATGAAGACGATGAGGTGTGTGATGTGATTTGTATGTTAGAGACGCTGGCGTTCTCTCGAGTGACCGAAAGGTATCTTGGACGCCGATTTTCTGGAATAATTTAAAGGGCACTCTTACTAGAAATGATTTTTTCGTGATGGAATAGATCAGAAATACCGTATTTCAACAGTACCATTACTTTCCAGATGAAATTAGCGATTTTCCTGTTAGCGCTTGTCAGCTCAATCAGCCTTCCCGTTATCCCACGCGGCGACTGGCCGCAAAATATTTGAAAACTGAACGTGCAATGTTTTAAACGCGGGAAAAGCAAGCAAAAAAAAAGTTTTAAACAGAAAGTTGATCTGATGCTCTACCATCCAGAATGCAAAACAATACTTTGAAGCTTCTCATGTCCTTATGTGGAAAAGAGTTGTCTGCGGACCTTTGAAGTTTGCAGTGCGTTACTGACAAAACTGGAACTGACTGAAAAAGCGCTAAATACTCATAGGCACAAAACGAAACAATGGCGGAAGCGGGGATTTCAGGTGCTCACTTACCAGAAGGGAGCTAGGGATAACATGAAAGGCCGAATAACCAAGAGGGGTCATTCAAGGTTGCGACAGGAACAGAGTGGTGCGTTAACAATTTACAATGATTATAGTAAGACCTCTTGAAGACTTTAAAGTATTTTAAACAGGGACAGTATAAGATGTACGGAGCGCAAATGAGATATAAGTTCGCCCGTGCATCTGGTTGTAGCGACCTGAGTTTGGGCAAACTGTCAAAGACGGTTATACGCAAAGCGAATGAATTTGGGGTTGTCCTTCGCTATATTTATTTATTTATTTATTTAATCTAATAAAATGGCCAGCTTGGGCCATACTAAACAACTAACAATAAATATTAACAACTAACATGGATGTGGGCAAAAATATAAAAACAATAAGCTACCCAACATCAAATGCTGAATGCAGCTCACGGTTCCATGCCATCTACACAGGTAAGGATAGCCGCATGTTTGGGCCCGAGAAACCAGTGGATTACTGGATCGAAGGATCTGGGTCTGAAGAGAGAAGATAGACCGACGCCTGAGTTCCCCAAAAGAAGAAAGACCCTCACTGACAAACATCCCGGAAGCACTACAGTTCCAAGGTAGCCCATCTAGCCACCGCAATGAATTGTTATAAAGAACCCGAAAAGTATTCTCGCATTTCACAGATGTAGAGTGGGTTAGTGACAGACAATACAGTGGAGTACAGTAAGCCCTGAAAAGGAAAGTTTTAACTGAAGAATCACAACTAGAGAACTTTCTAATAAGGATATTAGCACGGACACACAGTGATCGGGACACCACTGACACATGGAGGTCGTCTCTAAGTGAACTGCAGAAAGTATATCCCAAATACTTAAACGACTGTACAAACACAAGCGGGACTCCAAATAGGATAGCAGTAGGTATGTGCTTGAGAGACATGCCAGGTAGGATGAACGCCATACAAAAAGTCTTATTTGTATTGTAGAATACATCATTAGCCACGGCAAACCTGTCACAGACAGCTAGAAGCTTGTTCAGGGCTGCTACAGTTTCGGCAAGAATGGCAAGGTCATCTGCGTAGCTAAGGTTATTAAGGCAAAAACACTGCACAAAGCAACCAACACCAGTATTAGCCAACGAAATATTTAGTTCATCCACATACAGGTTATATAATAAAGGAGAAAGGACACCACCCTGTCTAGCACCACTAAGAACAGAGAATGGCAGGCTTAGTATACCTCCCCACTTTACACGAAATCTCTGTGTTTGGAACCAATCAGCCAATGTACCAACAATGCGAGGGTCCGCACCCCGCGAGACCATCTTAAAAAGAAGCTTCTCGTGGTTGGCCCTATCGAACGCCGCCTTTGCATCAATAAAACAAACAAATACAGGGCTTGAAAACAACCAGAAATACTGTATAACTGTCTCCAAAATAAAAACACAAAACTCAGTAGAAGACTTTTCCTTGAATCCAAACTGATATTGGGATGAATTTATACTGGGTTGAAGCAAGTTATACAGACATTTCTCAAATAATTTTGACACTACTGCTGCCAGGGCAATCGGACGATAGTTAGCCAAAGCCGTCATATCCCCAGTAGGACACTTAGGTACAGGCACAAGGCAAACTTCAGCCAGAGCCCCATTTAAACACCCATTAAAAAGCAAAGAAAGAACACACACAAGAGACTGTCCAGCATGCTTTAAATGGTTAGCGGAAACACCATCAAGTCCCCCTATCTTTCTGCAGGAGAGCCCAGAAATCGCTTTAGTAACTACGTCAAGCGAAATCAGCTGCTCTCCAGAATTTAGGAGGGAATGATGTAGTTGCTGCTATATACTGAGAAGAATTAGATTTCACAAAACTGATATTAACTACTCTTCGTTAACTAATCTTCTCTCGCTTTTAAAAGTTCCTTTTCACCTTCTTCAGACTGGTATAGCAGCTACTACTTCGTCCGTTGATATTAATTGTTATTATAGCGAGCTTGTCCATTGCTTGAAATTGGCAGCCGATACTGCTGTACCGACTGAGAGAATTCGAGTTGGTACAAGGAAACCTATTTGGAAAGTCAGTCCTGAAGTTAAGAAGGCAAAAAACACGGCAAAATTTTGGCTAAAAATCTGGATTGCTTGTGGACGTCCAGGGAATGGTACTGTCTTTAATCTAAAAGCTAAAACGAAGCGTGAATACAAATCTTCACTTAAAAATGCTCGTTTGAATGGCTTCGATGCTCCCAGTGACAAAAAAGCGTGGCAAAAGGTCCTTCGTACAGATAAAGGTTCAGCTGTACCTCCTTCCACGCTAACGATGGCTGACTGGACCAGCCACTACAGTGGTCTATTCAGTGGTTACAAAAACCAGATTCAGCAGCACTTTGAAAATTTACTTCTTAAATACCTACCAAGGAAGATATTTCAACCTTCTGTTCTTCCCGTTACTTGTTCTTCCATCGAAATTGCTTTCCGAAAATTAAGAAGAACTGGTTCTACAGATTCTGATGGCCTTAGTGCCGATTTTTTCAAAATTGAGTGTCCAGCTTTAACACAACACCTTCAGCTGCTATTTCAAATTTGTTTATGCCAGGGTTTGGTTCCGAATAGTTTCCTCTTGGGTACTATAACATCGGTGATTAAGCGAGGGAAAGACGCGGACCTTTGCAAAAGCTATCGGCCAATTACAGTTTCTTGTACCATAAGCAAAATCCTGGAATACGTCCTTCTTCCAGAAATAGTTGAAAAATGTCGCTTTGGTTCAATGCAGTTTGGATTCCGTTCGAGCACCAGTTGTGCGCACGCTCATCATATATTGACAAAAATAATGAAACAGGCTACCCGCGACAAGTCTGCTATACATATATGTTCTATAGATATAGCTGGTGCTTTTGACAATATAACGCACTCTCAGGCCCTATTTTCTCTCATTACTTCTGGCGTGAATCTGTCTGTTGTCTATCTGTTAAAATTTTGGTATGGGCATTCTTCAGTAAGGTTCAAATGGCAAGGTAGCTTGTCAGAGATTATTCCAGTCCGAACTGGTGTTCGTCAAGGGGGAGTCTTATCTCCCTACATCTTCAAATCAGCCATATCTTCTTGTCTTGATTCTTTGCATCCTGCTTACTTTTATAAAGACCACGCCTTCAGCTACATAGCTTACGCGGACGACTTGCTCTTAGTAAGCCGTACCCGATCCACACTCACCAAAAATGTCTGTAAGCTGTCGTCGGAACTTCTCAAAGTCGGTCTTGAAGTTAACCTCTCAAAATGTGAGTACCTGCATTTCAACCCTTCGTCAAATCGTTTACATGCTAAAGCTTCTATCTCTCTCGGATCGTTCGTCGTCAGATCAACAGAATCTCTACGATGGCTTGGCATAACATTCAAATCCTCGTTGTCAAAATTTTGCTCTTCGGTTGTTCAAGAAGTTTCTAGATCAATCCGTACCGCCTATGGGCGCATCGTCCCCAACCGGGGGCGTTATAATCGTAAAGCTTTGGGGAAATTGTACAGCACCTTCTGCGCTCCTTCTATACTATTTCGTTCTGGTGACACTCATGTTCTGCGAAAGAAGGAGATAAAAAAGATGAGATCATGTTATTTTAAATATGCAAAGCACCTGCTCCACTTGTCGAAATTATGCCATAACCATACTTTGACAGAGAAGTTCAAAATTCAAGATGCAAGTGTTACCCTTTTGGATGTTTCTTCTTCGCTATCAAAAATCATTGACAACAGAACCCAACCAGCGCACGACCTTCTACACTGCTTCCTGGCCGACGATTGAAATTAAGTGTCTTTTTGTGTATGTTTATGTGTTTTATTTACTTTCTTCATTTACTCCGCATTCTGAAAACGGCGGGTTATAAATAAATTACTTACTTACTTACTTACTTAAAAGAAAACACCCCACTGAAATGGCTCCGCCACAACTCAGTGATTGCTAGAGACCCAACAGCATTCTCTACTCTATCAACAACCTTTGGAGAAAAGGCTGCTTAGACTTCGATACAGCCTTCCAAAAAGTAGTAAACTTTGCGGACTTAAGGCTATCCGCCAGAGCTCTCGCCCTCAAAATGGTAGATTTCCTTTTACACCATCGAAGGGCTCCTCGAAACTTACCATTAAGCGATCTTCGAATAAGGTCAAAATGATCTCCAGGCGACCTACCATGTAAAATCCACGTTAGGAAGGCCTCCTTGGCTGAAGGATAGTAGTACCGCACATGCGTATTCCAGCCAGGTATTATTTCATTATTACGGTTGGTTATACCAGAAGGAAGACCAAACCCAGGCAAAGTTTCGCATGCAGAAACTATAAGGATAGACACAATAGTAAAATACAGATACTCAAACTTCTTAGAATGATCACTACTCACACAGAATCTAGAAGAACAAGAATAAAGATATGCAATATCAAGGCCCAAAATCCTCCGGTCCACACGCTCAGCATAAGCCTTTAACTGGGACGTAGAGGCCTTAGCCCAATCCACTTTGGGAGGGGAAAACATTATACGCACTTCACTCAATAATAGATGAAGCGAATCAGAACAAACAACGTGATCTAACCACGATGCATTCCCGATCGGACTCATATATGTGAAAGAAGTAGGATCAAGGGACACCCGATCTGAGATCGTAAGGTTATTATGAGCCACAAACTCCTCAAGTTCCTTATTAAAGAGCGTATCACCAGTCGAGTTCGCATTGAAGTCACCAACAAAACAAACCAGGAAAAAACCACCGCACAAAGAAGAGGCTAGCCTACCAAGGTACAACCGGAATTCCGACAGGTTTTCCTGTGTGCACACAGGCACGTTGACAAAAAAAACTACTATTACCATTAATCAGAATATTCACTGGTTGGAGGCGGTCATCCGCAGGTACTGGGAATGACAAGCATGATAAAGCCAGCTCGACATAAAATCGCAAGACCGCCTTTTGGTCTACCACGCAGTAGACCGTCACCGGCACGCGACGCGGAAACACCAAACGCAATGAAATCAGCGTGTATAGCACTCGAAAATGTTAAATCGAAATCCATTAGCATAGTTTCCTGAAGAAAAATAGTATCACAACATTCAGAAAGTGCTTTCACTGCCTCCAGGTTGTGTTTAACTGAGTGGCAGTTAAACGACGCAAACCTAATCTTACTAGGCATTGGACTTGGAAGTAGGAACACCGGAGACAGTTGGAGCACTGCTACCAGGGTCCACTTTCCTAGGTTCGTAGAATATTCTTACAATTCAATTCAGTTCAATTCAAATAATTTATTTTCTCCAGAAATCGGAGAGTAAAAAACATATTAAACACATACATAACCGGCCAAAAATATAAAACGATAACTATGACATAACAAGGCCGTATCGCATACAGCAGATCAACAAGCAAATATAAAAAAAAAAAAATTTTTAAATAAAACGTATGCGTAATAACTCAACCATCAGCTACAGCCTCAGTGAGGTTGTGATGATTCGAGGAATTTTAGAAAGAAAATTAGCATGTTTTTTTATGATATCTATTGGGTTTTTTAATCGATATGTCTTCATCATAAAAGAATTTGACTCAAATTTTGATATCCGACAAAGATATTTGGCAAAGTTGAAGAAGGTAGTTTTAATGCGAGAGAATGTGAAATGTTAATGTTAATGTGAAAAAAGGAAGTAAAGGAGAGAAAAGAAGGGCCTGAGGAAGAGCAACAGTATTAAAAACTTCTGCCAGAGATCGGCGAGACAGATAATCGCGAAGTGATATTACTGCCCCAAAGCTTGCTGCAATCCTACACTTAAATGCTTTTGAAATTGAAGCACGGCACAAAGAAAGTGTGGGGCCATACGGCACTCAAGATAAATGAATAAATCTATTATTTATTATATCATTCGGCCTAGGGCCCAGAACTAGTAACTGACATTTTTCTGGTCGAAAAAGAAGGCCGTGGTCAGAAAAAAATTATACAAGAAAATTTACACTAGCTTGGAGGGATTTTACCGATCTACACAGAAGGAGTAAATCATCTGCATATGCTATCCAAGATAAAAAGGTATCCTTTACCATAAACAGATGTTGTTCTAATCTGATCAAGCACAGCTGAGACAGTAATATTAAAAATGATAGGCGAGAGAATGCTTCCTGCCTTAAACCCCTTTTTAGAACTATATTAAATCCACTGTAACTATTTTTCCATTTTATTCTCAGACGAGAAGAACTATACAGTTTTCTTAGGGTTAATACTATAGGGAGAGGGATGTTATTTTTAAGTAGTGCAGCAATAGCCCACGAATGAATAACAGAATCGTACGCACCAGCAAAATCTAGTGCCAAAGCATAAACCTTCTCCCTAGAACTACAAAAAGAAACAGTATGAGCAAGGAGTGTGTGGGCTATATTTTTCTGGTTTGCAGGACTATGGACTGCATAGTATTTCTGGTTCCTTTTGATAACCATTGGTGCTAGGAAGCGAATGGCAAATTCATTAACTTTCATTAGAAAACCATCTCATCTGATCTTACAACTTATTATTACAACGGTTGTAAGATGTGTTTCCGGGAAACGTGCGCCATGGCCGCGCAGCGGCTATGGCGCTTTTTGTCAGTAATTGTTAAATCTTGTCGCTAAAATCTGGGCTTGCCCCCCCCCCCCCACGAAAATGGGCTAGTTTCGCCACTGCCTCCATGACGTTTCCTCCAATCAGGCGCTGGTTTGCAGCGTAGGCCTTGGTTCGTAAAAGACTCGGTCGGTCTTCGACAAACAATGCCGAACCAAGACAAGCGGCGGCGGCGAATGAGAGTTGCAATGTCGTACTTCTGGTCACATCGTTGGTAGATGACCTTGTTTGGGACTCGGTCGCTGAGACGTATCCCCAGTATGCTCCTCAGGCATCTGTGTTCGAAAGTATTGAAGGCGTGTCCCTCAGCGGCTTTTAAGGGCCATGTCTCGCAGCCGTACAGTTAGACAGATCGGACTAGGGCGTCGTAAATACAGATTTTTGTTCTCCGGTGGATTTCCTTCCTCTTCCAAAGCGGCTTTCGCAGCTGTGCAAAGACAGCGGAAGCTGATGCAATGCGACATTGGATTTCTTCGCTACATCCGCCGTTAATGTCGATGTATGATCCGAGGTACTTGAATTTATTGACAACTTCATTCTGCCTTTGGTTCAGGGTTATAGGGGTGGAGTTTAAGTCCGGGGCATTAGGCATAGCTTTAGTTTTGTCAATATTAATCTCGAGTCCCATTGGGGCAGCAACTTCGTAGACTTTCAGAAGCATGTCCTGGGCTTCATCGACGGATTCGCCAAGAAGGGCAACATCATCGGCATAGTCCAGGTCGGTGGTACTGAAATCAAGGCCAACCTTGACTCCTCCGAAGTTTAGCATTGCTTTTTCCATTATCCAGTCGACGACAAAATTGAATAGCTCAGGAGCGAGTACACATCCTTGCCTTACACCGAAGTCGATATCGAATAGTGGGCAGAGTTCTCCGTTGACCTGGAGGCAGGCTCGTGTGTGTTGGTAGTAAGCCTGAATGAGTCGTATGATCTTAGGTGGGACGCAATCGCCTTCCAAATTCCTCCCCGGATGACTGAGTCGAAGGCCGTAATGAAGTCGATGAAAACAGCAACGGTGATTTGTTGATGTTTGGCTCTATGTTCAAAAATCTGTCTCAGGGTAAAGAGCTGGTCAATACAGCCCATGCCGGCTCTGGAACCAGATTGGTTGGGGCGGACTCTTTCGTTGCGGACTGTGCGGAAACGGTTAAGCAAAATCATTGCAAAGATCTTTCCAGCAATGCTTATAAGAGAAATCCCTCTGAAATTTGTGCACTCAGTGCGGTCGCCTTTCTTAAAGACTGGTATTGTAACCGAGTCTTGCCGTTCTTGGGGAAACCGTTCCTGAGACCAGATTGAGCAGAAGAGCTTGTGGAGTTTCTCAGCGAGAATAGGGGCAGCTTTGTAGACTTCAGCTGGGATAGAATCAATGCCTGGCGCCTTGTGATTCCTTAGCTTCTTGATTGCCTCTTTGATCTCTTGTATTGAGGGGTGGGTCAACATTGACGTTACTGTACGGAGTTGGCTGACTCGGTGGCACAGAGCTGGGGTTAGGATTACTCGGCTGCTTCCATTTTGTTGAAAGAACAGCAAGTTTTGTCCGGTTCGTTACAGTTGATGCAGCTCTAATATTTTTACGTACACGATTGTGACCCCTCTGCGCACCAGAACATGTAGCATAGTAGGTTATGGTGGTTAACGCGATCGAACGCCTTAAAACGCTTCAACAGAACTTAAAAACCGCGGAGTCGAGAAAAACAGAAAATAATCCACCACGAACTTCAGAAGGAAAATCGCGAAATCAACTCCACACTTATGTTTGAAGCCAAACTGACAGGGCGCAGTGATGAGTCACTGTTTCATTTGGTAAGCTAAGTATTTCTCAAAAACTTCGGTAGCACCTTAGCCAAAGCAATCGGTCGGTAATTATCAGAACTAGACGGATCTGTCGTTCTCGACTTGGCCCACTATCATCAGCGAATCTGACAGGTAAGCTTGTCTTAGAAAACCGTTGAATAGCACCGCTAGAATAAGAAAGTTTTACTTGATGCAAACCTCAGATACCTAGCCGAAATACGATCAGCTCCCCCGGCTGTATCATACCAATAGATAGGAGCTTGCGCTCGACCTCAGTGGCAAAAATAGGTGGAAAATCACAAGGAGTCCAAAGGGGAAAGCTAGAGCAATTACTGGGGATAGAATTAAACGGGGTTTGAAGCTTGTCCATCCAGTGCTGAGAAATCTGACTTCTCATGCTCATAAACAGGACCAAGCACTGGCCTCCCATCAGCAACTCACGTTAAACAAGAGCAAAGGTTTCAATGAGATCCCAAATATTTAATATTTATTGGACTGCTTGATCCAGACAAGCGAATCTTGTAGATTCCCCGTCTTCGTGAAACCCAAGGCCGTATCCAGGGGGGGGGGTTAGGGGGTTGACCCCCCCCCCCGAAACAGACAAAAATAATCATTTTATAGGCTTTTCCCTCTGATCTATGTGTTTTTTGTACTTTTTTGTCCGACCAGCAGCCAATAGACTCCTCCCCCCCCCCCCCGAAATAAATTCCTGGATACGGGCCTGGTCAAACCCGTTTAACATTTTACCATATCCTAAAACCAATTCGGATTCAGCATGCATGCATCTCCTCTCTAATTCATTCCAGACCAACGTGACCACTTGACCGAATTCCTCCTTTTAGCAGTAGGCTACTCTCGGCGAACTGCATGCAGAGCAAAAGAGCTGGCGACATTGAGAGGCGAGCCTTTCGATCCAAATTTCCGGGCTTTGGCAGATTGTGCCAGCTTATCCATCGAGGATAGAAAGTTCAAACTGGATTCAGCATGTCTCATTACCCCGATACCGAATCTCTCAACGATCTTTAGTATTTTCGAAGGCTGCAACGGCATGTATTGTCTCCTCACCCTATATCGACTATAACACTGGGTCTTAAAACTTCATGCTAAATATCCGGTTGCGGCCAGATTCCGGGCGAACTACTTGTCCGGCAAGACAAAAAAAATTTCGTATTCGGATTCCGCACGTCTCCTTCCTTACCTCTGAATGTAACCTCTAAGAAACTTCAGATTAAACTTTTACTTTTCACAGTTTTTCCGGTTTTGCCGGATTCTTTGTGAACCACTTGTACGGCAAGAAAATAAATTCGTATTCGGATTCAGCATGTTTCCTTAACCCTAAATCCAACCTCTAACAACTTCAGATTAAACTTTTACTTTTCACAAATTTCCCGGGTTGCCGGATTCCGGATGAACTACTTGTGAGGCGAGAAATAGTTTTAATATTCGGATCAAGTATGTCTCCTCACCCCAAAATCGACTTCATTAGCTTTCAAAAATATTTGTTTCGATATCCCCCCCCACCCACCCACCAACAAATACAGGGCTACAGAGCCGATCTTCGAACTTGACCTGAACTTTGACCAAAAGAGTCGTCATGCCAAGTTTAAACGAAATATCTCAACCCCTTGGAGAGTTATCGTTTTAACAGACGGACAACTTTTCCGAAATCGTAGGTCATCACTTACGTTCATGGATCCCAAAAAATGGCTGAACATCGTCACTCTGAAAAAACTCCCTCCCCCGCCCCCCCCCTTTGCATCATGTCAGCAGAAATCTGTGCAATAAACCTGGCACTTGAGACCCTACTACCACTCCCAACAATTCCCATGAACGTGATGATCAACTCCGACTCGATGTCAGCTCTCCAGTCGTTAGCGGTCCCGACATGCGAAAATGAAGGCATCGACCTCCACATGACAGTCTAGCTGATCAACGAGCTCTCCAAAAAAAGAATGCTCCATATCCCTCCAGTACATCCCCAGCCACATGTGGATACGGGGGAATGACATTGCCGACAAAGTGGCTAAGGAAGCGACGTCAGCCCGTCAAACAACCAACAGGCCAATCCCACTTCGAGACATTTCTCGCATCCGCTCCCAGAGCCTTCTGACTGCCAATCCCCACCCTAAGTTCTCCCCATTCCGGGGAAAAGTCGAAAGCAGAGTCTATCACCGGATACTTGCTGGGGCAAAACGATTGAACCACCCAGCCCACTCGTATGGATCTCAACACCTGACGGCCAACCCCCGGTCTCCCCTCTCTGCCGATTTGAGTCTTTGACTTTGAGTCGAACGGACACGCTTACTCCTTCTGCCTGAGGATCTGGCGTGTTTTGAAATAAAGTCATAAAGAGTATTCACCTGTTTCGCCAGTGTTTCGTCCTAGTTTCTTTGACTCTTTCATTTTTTCAATTACCTCTGCATGTCAACTCTTAGGAAATTGTGGCGCAGTATTCAAATGTTGACAGAAGTGTGTTTTTCAGGGATTGAATAGTGGATTGGTACCTGATTGGTACAGCTTCACACAATCTAGAATAAATCAAGTTGAAGAGGTAGGCTAAAGCTCATAAAGTTTTAACCGTGAAATAATTTTCTTTAAGGTATTGTTTGATTAGCCTAACAACCCTGAATTTCAGCTTAGAGCAAAATAAGGCTTTATCCTGCAGGTTAGGCTTAGCAGAGGCTTAGACTTAGGGCGTTAGACTTATTTATCCTGTAGGTAGGCTTAATCATCTAGGCAGTTCTGCAAGCTCGATTTATTTTTGGGACACAGCTTGGGAGCCTCAACCAGTACGCACCAGTACGCCACTTGCGGTCTGAGTTGCAACTTCTCAGTAGAAAACTTGGAGTCAGAGCAAGCGGTGTGACGTATGATGTGCAAATCTGTTGGCAAATGTATTGTGGTGGGTGCTTTGCTGGACTAATATTCAATCGTAAGAAGTTGGCATGCTGATGATACCAGAAGGCAACAGCTTTAATATGTGTTCAGATTAATTGAGGCAGTATTTCTAGAAAGTAATTAATTGTTGCAGAAAAGACTGGTGAAAATGGTTGTGTCGAATTACATGTTTAAGTGCTTAACCCGAGGGATTACTCACTCCGAAAAAAGGTGTTCCCCAGACCGTTTTGTGATCATAAGTAATGAAGCATTAACCAAAAATGAAAAATGTTTCTTTGGTATTTTTGGTACTTTTCAGCTTTTAAACATTACTCCCTACCCCAAGGACAAAAGAAGCCAATTTTTGTTTGGGTTTTTGACCCTTTCGAGGCCCACTGAGCTATTTCCCAAAAACACGAGTTGTTGTGATCAGCTTGGAGGATGGTTCAAGTATTCATTTATGGATTAGTACTAATACAAAACTGGACAACTTGGCTGAGGGGTATTTTACTATTGTGATGGTTGTACTATCCGGATATTTTACACTATCGAGATGTTTGGACCATTACAATATTTGTCTGTGTCATCATAATTTACACAGTATAGCCTACAGACTTACTGTATTGCTCAGTATTGAATCGCTTCTAAGTAAATTAAGGTTTCGGATTACAGTTAATCTTTGTGCTGTCTTTTTCTTTTTCAAGTGACCACAACAGCCTATTCTCCTACTCTGCTTATTCTGAGTTAAACAAAACACGACAAAGTGAGCCGTCCCATTTTCATGATATAGAGACACAGCCGAACTAATTAAAACCTAAATTTGGTTAAGAAAATTATCGTCCTCCCCCCTCCCCTCACATGCTACAGAGAATCCTACTCACAGCTGTATAGGTTTTGATCTTGTCAAAATATCAGTCCGCTTGCCAGAATTACGTAAAGGTAGTTACCAAACTTTGAATTTCACAGTCGGGCTTGTACCGAAATGTTTCTGAAAGCAGAGAGGCCGATTTTCTACATTTTTGTCTGCGGTGTATAGTCCCAACGTTTTTGGTTCTGTGCAAAAATATTTCGTTTAGCAGAGACGTAGGTTTAAAAAAAAATCATGCAAGCTAAGGTTTGGACAAGTATTGAGAAGGAGGTCTTTATGAAGCACTGGCCACAGACAAAACGAGTGATCTGTCATTTCGTCGGTAGTTCTTACTTTTGTTATGTATCCCAAAAAGACGCTTTAATCATACATATTTCAAGAAATTCAGCCTGCGGCGCCGTTTGTGGTATTCTTTATTTTCTGCCAAGGCGCGTCATTTAGTTGGGCTCTTAAACCAGTTTTAGGCTTGAGATTTGAGAAACATTAAAAGATAGAATATGCACAGAAATAATTAAATTTGGCAGGAAAAAGCGAACTTAAAAAACCTCGCCTTCGATGCTCATTTTAAGAGGTCGTGGCTAGTACTGGGTAGCCTACTGTAGCTACAAGATGATGCCGGGACGTCTCTCCAACCCGTTTTTATGGCAATTGCCCTTCGGCCAAGTGCCATATAGCGATCGCAATTTCTGTCCGTCCGTCGGTCTGTCGGTCCGGGTTTTGCTAGTTCGGGCATTTCCACATAAGCTAGGACGTTGAAACTTGGCAGGCATATCAGGGACGACAAATGATTACGTTGGAAATAGTCACTTCCCCGATCCGAGCATTGTGGGGGAATGGAGGGAGGGGGAATCCGGAATCTTGAGGTATTTATATCTCTTGAACGGGTGATCGGATCTTAATGAAACTTGGTATTTGGAAAGACCTTGTGTCTCAGACGATCCGCATAAAATCCGGACCGGATTCGGTCACTTCGGGGGGGGGGGGGGGGTTGTAGAGGGGAACCGGAAATCTTGGGAAATGCTTAGAGTGGAGGGATCAGGATGAAACTTGGTGGGAAGAGCAAGCACAGGTCCTAGAATACATCATTGACAGAACCGGACCGGATTCGAGCAATATGGGGGGAGTTGGGGGGGGGGGGAGATTTATGATTAAACGTAGCTCGGTACTTCCTGATGCACTAGGACGATGCAACTGGGCTGGGATATCAGAGACTTGAATAAACCGGCTTGACAATAGTCGTTTGCATGATCCGATCATCATGGGGGGAGTGGCTGGTGGCGGAATCCGGAATCTTGAGGTATTTATAACTCTTGAGCGGGTGATCAGATCTTAATGAAACTTGATATTTGGAAAGACCTCTTGTCTCAGACGATCCACATAAAATCCAGACCGGATCCGGTGACTTCGGGGGGAGTTCGAGAGGGGAACGGGAAATCTTGGGAAATGCTTAGAGTGGAGGGATCAGGATGAAACTTGGTCGAAAGAGCAAGCACAAGTCCTAGATACATCATTGACATTACCGGACCGGATTCGAGCAATATGGGGGGAGTTGGGAGGGGGGAGGGCGGATTTCTGATTAAACGTGAGTTCAGTACTTCCTGATGCACTAGGACGTTGCAACTGGGCTGGCATATCAGGGAATTGAATAAATCGACTTGACAATAGTCGTTTGCATGATCCGATCATCGTGGGGGGAGTGGCCGGAGGCGGAATCCGGAATCTCGAGGTATTTATAACTCTTGAGTGGGTGATCGGATCTTAATGAAACTTGATATTTGGAAAGACCTCTTGTCTCAGACGATCCACATAAAATCCAGACCGGATCCGGTGACTTCGGGGGGAGTTCGAGAGGGGAACCGGAAATCTTTTGAAATGTTTAGAGTGGAGGGATCAGGATGAAACTTGGTCGAAAGAGCAAGCACAAGTCCTAGATACATCATTGACATTACCGGACCGGATTCGAGCAATATGGGGGGAGTTGGGAGGGGGGGCCGGATTTCTGATTAAACGTGAGTTCGGTACTTCCTGATGCACTAGGACGTTGCAACTGGGCTGGCATATCAGAGAATTGAATAAATCGACTTGACAATAGTCGTTTGCATGATCCGATCATCGTGGGGGGAGTGGCCGGAGGGGGAATCCGGAATCTTGAGGTATTTATAACTCTTGAACGGGTGATCGGATCTTAATGAAACTTGGTATTTGGAAAGACCTCGTGTCTCAAACGATCCACATAAAATCCAAACAGGAACAAGTGACTTCGGGGGGAGTTGGAGAGGGGAACCGGAAATCTTGGGAAACGCTTAGAGTGGAGGGACCAGGACGAAATTGGTGAGAAGAGCAAGCACAAGTCCTACATACATCATTGACGTGAAATTAAATACCTTATTTCTAGGTCTAATCCTAGGGGTGGTTGAAGGGGGGATTTTGTGACATTCTCATCTAGTTTCTTGTACCACCTACTCGTAACAAGTGCCATATGAGCTCGTAGCTCTTGTTATGTCTTTTTAAGGTTTTCTAACTGAGAAAACACTACTCTAGCGTTTATAAGAAGTACCGTCCGAAGTCGGCCCATACATGGGGCGACTTCGATAAAGAATGTGAACCAATAATACGTTAAATCACCCAATTTAGCGGGGATTAAAGATTTCATAAAACGGACATCACACGCTGCCCCATATATGGGGCGACTTCGGGCAATTTGCCAGGGTCTGCTTTAAGTACGCTTGCCAGAAAACTAAAGAAGGAGGGAGTTTGAGAAAAGCAGGTTTACAGCTGAATGTTTTATCTTTCCAATGAGCCAAAAACGAAAGCCAAGACTTTGTCATGGATCATGGCCCTAATCTGCTGGTATTTGATTCAAATAAAGACATCCTCATTTTAGGGCACAGTGCTCCGATGTTTGAGCATGCGCCAACATATGAGCCCTTGCTCTGGAGCAAGGTCACAGTACCGTACTCCTCAAAACTGTTTTTATGGCACTTTATGGCACTTTTCGGTCTGTCTGTCAGGCCAGTCATCTAGAGTTAGGATACTTTCAGATGTGCTAGGACGATGAAACTTGGCAGGCATATTAGGGACTCTACCAAACTAACTTGGACATTTTTTATTCAAACAATGTTTACAACAGATACGTCAGCTACGATTCTTCATCAGCGATATTTCGGCACTTCTTGGCAAGGGTCCTCGTCAGGCTGTCAATCCTTTGGTTCAACTTCTGTAAATTATCTTCACATACCACTATAGCCTAATGAAAAAACTAGTCCGGAGATTTAATTTTTGACATGGACGCTGTTTTTGCTGCACGATTGGGGCGATGACAGGAAAGTTTTTTTTCCATTTTGGTCAACTTCGGTTTTATTTTATTAATAAAGGGCTGAAAACTTAAATATTATTTTATTAATAACCTCTCTACGTTTCTATTATGGAGTACTCGCCTGTATCTATTACTTTGAATAATTACTGAAAAAAACTGGTGCTGAGATTTAATTTTTTACGCGGCTGCTTTTTTGCTGCACGATTGGGGCGACGGCAGGAAACACTTTTTTCTGCATTTTGATCAACTTCGGTTTTGTTGTTAGTAAAGGACTGAGGCTTACATTTTTCTTCCTTTAATAACCCCGTTCCACGTTTCCGCTAGCGAGTACTCGCCTCGGTTAATGCCTGCTCAGTTTTATGGCACTTGAGCTTACTCAAGTCCCATATAGCGATCGTAATGTCTGTCTGTCTGTCGGTCTGTCCGCATTTTGCTAGTTTAGGCACTTCCACATGACCTAGGACGATAAAACTTGGCACGCGTATCAGGGACCCAACCGGATTAACTTGGAAATAATCACTTGTTGGTTTCACATGGGGAATCCGGAAATTAGTAACATTCATAACTTTAGAACGGATAATCCGGCGTGCATTAAACTTGACATGTATCAAGCACAAATGTCTCGGATGTTCATTGTCAAACTCGGATTGGATCCGATAACTGGGAGGGGGACACCCGAAATCTCTTGAAATGCATTTTCTAGTTTTCGTCAAATCCCTGCCCCTTTCTTCGCACTAGTATAACTCTGCGCATGGATGAGTCATCTTTCATCACGCTAGTACAGCTCTGCTCGTGGATGATTTGCTAAGATTCGTTCGGAGAGAGCTACATCAATCGAAGGTCGAAGGGGTTGGCAAAATATGTTGTTGAACCTTAGTAGGGGTTGATATAGCAGATAATCGGGCGTGCATTAAACTTGACAGGTATGAAGAACAAATGTCTTGGATGTTCGTTGTCAAATTCGGATCGGATCCGATAACTGGTGGGGGCTAAAGGGCTGGAGAACTTGAAATGCTTTTTCTAGTTTTCGTCAAACCCCTACCCCTTTCTTCGCACTTGTATAGCTCTGCGCATGGATGAGTCATTCTTTCATCACACTAGTACAGCTGTGCTCGTGTTTGAGTCATTCTTTGTTAGAATTCGTCCGGAGAGAAATAGATCAATCGAAGGTCGAAGTGGTTGGCAAAATATGTTGTTGAACCTTAGTAGGGGTTGATATAGACTAGGGGGTGCTAGGATGATGAAACTTGGCAGGCGTATCAGGGAACCCGACCAAACCAACCTAGTAATAATCAGTTTCCCGATCCGACCATTTTGGGGGAGTGGAGGGTGGGGGAACCCGGAAAATTGAGTAGTGTGTCAACTTTCAAACGGGTGATCGGATTGAAATGAAACTTAATTCCTGAATAAACGACATATCT
This sequence comes from Branchinecta lynchi, assembly GCA_023053575.1. Taxonomy (NCBI): domain Eukaryota; kingdom Metazoa; phylum Arthropoda; class Branchiopoda; order Anostraca; family Branchinectidae; genus Branchinecta; species Branchinecta lynchi. The sequence goes on along the minus strand of JAKZAP010000016.1, from coordinate 22,376,458 downwards.
CTGATGTTCCATTTGAAGTCCGAACTGGATTCGACAGCTATCGAGGAGTTGGGGGAGGGGGGAGGGAGACTGGAAATCCCGAAAAAGGGTTAGAATGGAGGGATCGGAGTGAAACTTGCTGGGAATAACCAGCATCTGCTCCAGATAAATCGTTTACACATTTGGACTGGATCCGGACACTTGGTTGGAGGGGGTAGAGGGGTGTTTCCCTGAATTCCGGTGATGGCGGTTCTAAAGGATTTTCATGACGAAACTTGGGAGGCGTATCAGGGACCTTATCAAACTGACATGTAAATAAAAATTTAGTCGATCAGATAGTCGTGGGGGAGTAGAGGAAGGGGGAATCCGGAATATTGAGTCATGCGTAACTTTGGAACGGGTAATCGGATTTGAGTGAAATTTTGTAATTGAACAGAGGACATGTCTCTGTTGATCTTTTTCATGTCCGGACCGGATCCGACAACAACTGGGGGGGGGGGGGGTATGTGACCGGCTTAGACTGGAGAGCTAGGGATGGAACTTTGTCGGAATAACTAACAGATGCTCAGGATAAATCATGTACAGAACCGGATTGGCTCAGGCGACTGTGGGGGGAGTTTAAGGGGGAGTCCGGAATTCCGGTGATCGCGAGTAAAGGTACTTCCAATTGTGCTAGGACGATGAAACTTGGCTGGAATGTTAGAAATTGGACAAGATTGGCTAAGAATTCGCCACTTTCCAAATCCTACCATTCCTTAAAATACCAATCATGACCGCAAATTAAGAAAAATACTTTTAAGCAAAATAAAGCATTCATTATACATAATAAGCATTCCTTTTTTGCCTTAACAGTTTTGCTTACAAATAAGGTGCTAGCTCCCTTAAAGTGCGCATCTTCACCGCAAGGTCGAAAAGTACTTTTTATCAAACGATACATCTCAACCCATTATCATTTGTGCCACAAGGGCTCTACTTTTGACCAACTGTATATATCAATGATCCCTAAGAACCTGCTATCAATCAATCAATCAATAATTTTATTAACCCGTATAAAAATGGCACAGAACATGCCCATGTTGAGTATATGAAAAACAATAAAGGAAAGAAAAAGATGAGACTAAACTAAACGAAATGACTATACAAACGCACTATAATACTGATGACACCTGTCTAGAGAAGAATCAAACTCGGCACGGCGTTGGGCTACAGCCACAAACGGATCAGTAACGCCGTAAAGCTGCGTAACTTTGCGGTTACGAGCCCATGGGGGAAGGCCGAGTAGGTACTTATAATATTTATAAAACAATTTACGAATGGTCCTTAAATCAGTTGTGCTAAATAACTTCCAAAAAGGAGATAGGGCTAGAATGTGGGAGATTGTGTAAGCTTTGTAAAGTCTAGCCAAAATAGGTCTACTATAACGAGTTTTAGCACTGACTAATAGACCGTAAGCTGCTCTAGCCTTCGCACCGAAATGTCCGAGTAGTCCAGCACGGGTACTTTTCAGGTTGGTACCAAGTGGTAGACCGAGATAAGTTAGGGACGACGAAAGCTGGATACTGGAATCACCCAAAGAAACTGTAGCGCTATTGGAACCTGGTCGATTACGAGTAAACTGGATGCATTCACTCTTACACGGATTGAATTTTAAACCGATATCCTTATACTCCTCACTTAAACTGGCAAAATTCTTCTCTGTCGAAGCCAGGGTTTTACTCAGGTTAGAAATATCATCAGCATAATTTAGTAGCGACAGGTCCAGACCTCGAAAAATAAAACTCATTTCAACTTTCTTCTGGGCATCGGCCACACTATTGTTAAATAGCGGGGGTGAAGTTATAGCACCTTGCCGAATACCTTTATGTACTGGGATGGATTATGTACTTCTGCCTCAAGGGTTTTGCTTACAGATGCATTTCTAGCGCCTTTAAAACGGGAAATTATGCAGCAACAATTTAAAGAAGAAACGTACTTGATATAAGTGTCGAAACCATATTGAAGACCATTGAACCGCCCAAAGAAGAAGAGGAGTTCTAGAAATGCAGTAAATGCTAAAAAAATACAGTACTTTTTACTTACTAGTGTAAGTAATTAAAAGTACTTACAAATTAAAAGTATTCATTCATTCATTCATAATAAAATAATATTCGACTCTGTACAAAACTCCCAAACAAAAAACTCCCGCCTACTCCTGCAAGTGCCATATGAGCTTTCAGCTCTTGTTCTTTATCTCAACGGCTTCTCGAATGGTTTGATGGAGTCCAGTGCAAGTTGCAAGAATTTTGGCTTTTTGAAAATATACTGAATGGGATGGGTTTTCGAAAATATGTTCCGCAAGTGCAGATTTGAAAGTATAGTTATGACGGTGTCCGTTGGAGAGGGCGTGGTCAATTTCTTGCTCATGCTTGCACGACTTGCAGAGATTTTCCCATCCGACTACCGTGGGGACAGTGGAGGAGGGGAAATCGGGAATATTGACGTTACCGTACTTATAACTTTTGAACGGGGAATCGGATCTTAATGAAACTTGATATTAGGAAAGACCTCGTGGTCTTGACTTGAACATTAGAATCATGACAAGATTGGCTTAGAAATTGTCACTTCCCAGATCCGACCATCCCTTAAAGTACTGATCTTAACCGCAAAGTACATACATACTTCTAAGCAAAACCTACATTTTCATGACCCCCTTGAGCACATGATTATTTTTGCCTCAAGGGTTTTGATTATGATGATTACAGAAAGGAAAAAAAAATACCAAACGATACAATCTCGCGATTTCCAAGGGTCCAACGTCATTCTTATTTACCAAGTCTTGCAAGTGCCATATGAGCTTCCAGCCCTGGTTTCATTTCAGATTACCAATTCACCAGATGTTTAAGTTGATAGTATGGCCTTGCTCCAGGCCATGGTGCCCCAATATTGGGGATTTGTGCATATACTAAGTCTTCCATAATTTCAGATTCTAGAAATGACCTGAAAGACATAATGAACTTACCTGCTCGGATGGCGATTTTGTAGTTGGTAACAAGGAGCAAAGCCAAGGATGGATCAAGTTGTGAAAGGTAAGCAATTTTAGTGGTTATATATCCATTATTGTATTACTTTTTCTGCTGGTATTAGGAAATATGCCTAGCCTGCTTTTATTTGTCAAACAACGTAGTTGATTGACATAAAAATCAAGAAACCTTTGCCCCTATTTATGGCCCCGATTAAGTAAGACTGGTTAGAATGGCTGCTGACAAACCACCTAAGCTCCAACCACCAAAAGTGTCATCCTTGACGGGAGGAGAAAAACGTCATCCCCTCTTTCATAAGGCGTTACACCGGTAGTTCTGATTTGTTACTGGAGACCAGTTCTATAACTATGAATGTTTCGATAATTTTTTATTTTTTTTAGGATTATATTTTTTTTTTCGTGATTTAAGACGTTAATAGGCCACAAACTGAAATGTAGATTTTATTATTTTTTCGAATGATTGAAATCTGATCATCGGCTGCATCCGGCCATGGTTTTTAGAATCAGTAGGTTAATACTACTGAGCCTGGTTGAGGATTAATTATGTTTGCTGGGAGCTATGGTGAAAGGGTTAATAAGATAGTTCCTTGTGAAGAAGGCCGTTGTTACCGGCAATCCAGCAAACGTATGGTATTTAATGCAGCCTGTCAAACGTATAGCCCACCTTCCTTAATAATTTTAACTGAAGTGTAGTAGCACTTCACTAAACTGTAGTAGCAACGTCGACTTGTACCCAACAAGGCATATTCATTGTTTGCTGTCAGCCGGGAAAGGATCCCTGCTGAGGGAGAAACGTTTCTTCTGTATGGGGGGGGGGGGGTTGCCCGACCCAAAGATGACTTGCAGTAAAAGCTTGGCTTTGGAAGACGTTCCTCATTAGGACTATAGGGCGATTCTGGTGGTCTGGAAAGCTCCGCGAGCTTATGCGCCGGCTCTCTTTTGAACTTCGGCTAAAGCTCGCTTCGCTTTCCAAAACTGTTCTTGCGTCCCCTTTAGTTTCCGCCTGCACTTGGAAAGCGAATCCACTTCGTGAGTGGAAAGTGATTTCGTCAGCAAGAATTTGTAAAGGTGCAAGCTACTTTCCGCATGTTCTTGCGTTCGGCGGATTCTCGCTTTGCTTTTCGGAAAGCGAATCCAACAGATCACCAGAATCGCCCTGGTATACCGCAGGTGGTATGCGCGTATGTCTCAGTATCCAGCGCGCTCTCACTTCTTCGTTATTTAAAACCGCTTCTCTCGTCTAGTGATTCACGTGAACATCATACCTGAGGAAACGTTAAAGCCACCTCCAGCCAAAAAAATCAGAAGGTACAAGGATATTTGTTCTTTAATCAGTCAGTTCGCTTCCATCCCTGTTTACTTTGTATGATATTCGGTTAGTAAGTGTGATATGTATGCAAGATTAACTGTTCAGGGGGGTATGCTCCTGTCAAGAACTAAACGCACACCTCACTCGTCGACAAAGCGATGCTGACTCCATTGCAGTGTTTAAGATACAAAGTTCAGTTACAAAATGAATATACATGGAGGTCGCCGGATACACTAAGTTGAATGACAAGAACCCGGAACAATAATAGAACAAATCTAATATACTTTTGGATTTGAATATTATTTTAAATTAGGATTGTCGGCGCAGGCACTTAGGGTATGGTTCCAACTCCGGACTAACTCTCTTCCATTACGGTACAGAAAGAAAGTTTTTGATAGGCGAAAACAGGTCGGTGAGGAGAACTACAATTGCCCACTTTGTTGCACTGGGCAAGATACCATTGACCACCTTCTAGGACAGTGCCAAGAGCTTCCTTCATTGGGTTTAGTTGGGATGGCTGGTGGTGTTCTCTTCCCTGGTATCTTAAAGTGGACAAATAAAAGTGTAATCCGTGAGGTAGTTTCTTTCGTTTTGAATGCAATGAAAAGAAGAAAATAGTTTGTGTTTCATTATTAGTGTTATAAATTGTTGTTGGCGCTTCAGGAATCTGTTGTATGGCCGTATTAGGCTTTTTCCAATAAATTATTAATTATTATACATGTTAGGACCTTTGAGTCATCGATCGGGACTGAAAGAAGCATGTTGATGTAGAACGTGAGAACACCGACAAGAGCGCGAAAGTGCTAGAAAACAAATACTGATATGGAACATTAGTTTTCTTTCACACAAAAAAGTTAAATGAAGCTACACCTGCTAAAAATAAATATGTAAATTGGTGAGTGTTCTTTCTGTTGTCGTGCGTGCCAGCTGTTGAACAGTCTACCCGAGGAGACTGTTTCACTGCCAAGTTCGCTTCCCTTTAAAGGCCCCCGTTTGCTTATTCTACCTTTTATCCTAACCCTATCCCTTAGGGGTTATAAGCTTCTGAAATCCCCGCCTTTTGGCACTGTTTCGTTTGGTACCTGCGTCTTTTAGCGCTTTTCCTGCTTGGCCGAGTTTGGTCAGTCACACTACGCAAACTTTGCCGAAAGTTTCAAGGTCCGCCGAAGCTCTTTCACACATAAGGAACGAGAAGCTTACAAATATTGTAGTTCTTTTTTGAAAGCAGGTATTTTCAGGTATACATTCTTTTGTGGACTTTTTTCTTTCGGTGGATTCTCCCACTTTTTAACCACGGCAGGTTCAGTTTTCAAATATTTTGCGTCTAGCCGCGTCCTCGGAGAGCAGGAAGGCTGGGTAGAGTCGGTAAGCGCTAACAAGAAAATTGTTTACTTCACTTGGAATGTAAAGTTATTTACGAAAACGACATTTCTGTGCCGTTCCATCGAAAAAAGATAATTTCTAGTAAGAGTTATGCTTTAAGGGACACCTTGTCGAAACGTCGTCAGTTGTAACGTGTACGCCATTCCTTTTTATTGTGTTCATCGATTGTAATCCAAGCGCAACGTTCAGAATAATACTCCGATGCACATACGATATCAAGACGAAGGCCTTCTTAGATTTTTGAAGGCCTTCTTAGATTTGGCGACTGGTTGTGCGAAGAAAAGTGGGAGGACGTACTGGCAGCAGGTAGCACGGATGACAAAGCGAAAATTTTGCAGGAAAAACTCCTAAAAAACTACAGATATTGTTTCCCAGAAAAGACATCGAAACGGTACTCAACTGACCGGCCGTACATCACAAAAGGAGTCAAGGAACTGATTCGCGAAAAAAGACGTTTGTTTCGTGAGGGTAAGCTGGAACAAGGTAACAAACTAAAGAACAGGGTCCGAAAAATGACCAGAGAAGCAGCGAAGGACTACTATAAGAATAAAGTTAGCGAGCTGTTTGAATCTAAGCCTAGCCAGTGGTACACTAACATTAAGCAAATGGTTGGAAAAAATAAGAAGGGTGTTGATTTCAACCTCGATGAAAGTGAGCTCAATATTGCAAATAATTTAAACGCACACCTTGCTAAAATAGTACAAACCCTCCCACCTCTTAGCGAAGAAGAAATCCCAGATGTCCCGCCCGAGTTTAAGGATTTCCCCTATATTAACCAGAAGGAAGCTGCTAAAAAACTGGGTAAACTTAAAAGAACTAGTATAACACCTATTGATATCCCCGTTGTACTCATTAAAGCATTTCCCGATAAAATAAGTGGCCCTCTTTCACATGTATTTAACGAAATAACAAAATCGAGGAAGTTCCCGTCCATTTGGAAGAATGGATATGTTACCCCAATTCCCAAAAAAGATTCCCCAAATGACTTCAGCGGTGTCCGCCCAATAACAATGACACCAGTATTTAGTAAAGTATATGAGCAGTTCCTTTCATCGTGGTTGAAAGAAACGATTTTAAAATTAGTAGATACGAAACAGTTCGGAAACTTACCGAAAACTTCGACTTCGCATTATTTGGTGAGTTTAATTGATAAAATTCTAAGGGGTTTAGAGGTCCCTGGCCATTGGGTAAATCTTATTGCTATTGATCTTAAAAAGGCTTTCGATTTAATCAGGCATGCCAAACTTTTGGATAAGCTCTTGACAAAATTTAATGTGGAGCCATTTTTAGTAAGAATCGTTGCTAGCTTCCTCTCAGATAGGACGCAACGTACCAAATATAAATCAACTTATTCTGAGAGTCTTCCAGTTTTTTGCGGTGTACCACAAGGTACTATTTTAGGTCCTTTGCTGTTTCTCGTCATGGTTAATGAGCTAGCAAGTTCATTCCCTGACCGATGGAAGTATGTTGATGATCTCTCGCTGTTGGAGGTTTGTCGGAAAAATATCAAAAGTTCTGCTCAAGTATTTATTGACAACATTTGTGATGAAGCTGCTGCTGAAGAAATGGTGGTTAACATGGACAAGTCAGTTGTACTGAATATTAACTTTTTAAAAAGCACTCCAGAGTTTTCCCCGAATGTTTCAGAAGCTCAGCATGTTACTGAAATTAAGCTCCTAGGGATCTACATTACAAGTGATATGAAATGGGATAAACACGTTGCTGTAATGCTTAAGAAAGGTAACATGTGCCTTCGATCGCTTAAGCTTCTGTCGCGGTATGGGGTCTCCACAGATAAACTAATACTTTTCTTCATTTGTTTCATCCGCCCTATCCTTGAATATTCTTGTCCCGTCTGGCATTTCGGGATCACCGGTGATCAGTCGGACGCGCTGGAAAGAATTCAATATCGTGCTCTTCTTGTTTGCTCGAATTCACCAAAAGTCCCGTACATTCAGCTTTTAAAGGAGTTTAATTTAGATTTGCAAATCGTCGTCTCAAGTTATCGACAGTTTTTGGTACTAAAATCCTTAAGAATCCCGTCCTCCGTGACATCCTCCCTCTGGATTTCAGCGCTGAGAGAGTCAGGCCGGCAAGAGCGGTCGCTTTACCAGTGCCGAAACTACAGCCGCACACGCACACCCACACCCGTTACGTGAATAGCTTTGTGCCTAGTTTCGTAAAACTGTATAATAACAAAAACGAATTGTAAATGACTTTAGTGTTGTTGTTTGTTAGCTTTCGTAATTCTATAGTATTTGTATAAAGTTTTTTTGCACGACTATGTATTTTTATGCTATTTTTATACTATTGTCAAGTGGACATGTTTACTGACCGAGCTGTTGTCGGCTGAATTTTTATATCTTTTCTATTTTATTGTATTATGTTGATGTGACACGAAACCTACTAGTCGGCTTGTCCGTGTTATGGCTTTCTTAAATATAATTGAATTGAATTGAATTGAAGACGCGACAAAATTGAATATTAATTCTTGTATTTTCTGGAACGAAACGATTCGAAAATTTCACATGTTTGTAGGTAACCTACAGAACCATTCATCCTCGAAGAGATTTTTCCTTGCAAAAGAATAGTAATTGATGCGTGAGTGTTTTTTGTAAGCAGAATGTTTGTTGTATATGTGTGAACCGTGTATGAATGGCATTTAGAATAATGTAAAAATAGTGTTACCACATGATGTAGAATAGAGAAGACTGCCACCTGCGGCCAACAAACCCTCTGGGGCTTTCTTAGCAGGTGCTGTAAAATGTTTTGTATATATGGGTAAAATAAAATTTAATCTAATCTAATCTAAAAATCGTCGATTTCCGACTGTTTGGTGGGAGAACCCTGACCTAAGTGACTTTTCTCACTTACAGGCGAAATCGAAATGGGATCGTTGCAAAAGGAAGTCTGGTTGATATGATGCCAGAGAAAGAGATTGAACCCATCAGTCAATGCAGCATTTGCAAAAATTACATCTCGACCAAGCATTACCAAGTAAGTCTCCTGCACATTTTATAGGCTACTTAGAATAGTGATTTTAGAATTTTACTGCTTCCTGGCTGATCTCTCTGCATGTTCAGCATCGTCATTACGTTTTTACCGGGAAATAGTGATTTTTTCAACTTCGTCGGCCAGAAAAGATGAAAATAAGAAAATCCGCGAGGGAATCATCTCTCCGCACTAAGAGCAGAATAAGAAGGACTTTCTTCTGAATTCAATTTCGTTCCGGAAATTTAAAATTCTTTCCCTGTGACTGTATGGGACAGTCAATTTTTCTGGGTGGATTTTCGTTTTCAGGACTTTCATCCGGAACAGTTGAAACTTGTCGCACGGAAGTGGTGGTGCGGCTGAAATTCCAGAATGTCTTCACTAAGCCTTATAAAATAATCCCGCCGAGTCCAACAATGAATCGAAAAATGCCTTTTACTTGGGAGAGTTCTGACCAGTCCCTGGTTTTGCGTTGTAGCGGTTTTTACCTGTCGCGGTTTGAACTGGATGTCATACTCGTCGTTTTGTTTTCAGCCCGAATTCCAGTCGCTAACGACTGGGCAAATAGAAGTAGCGAAATTGTAAAAAGCCTAGGACCGAATTGTCGGTAGACTAATCGAGCTGGGAAAACTCTCGGGTGATAATTTGTTATTAGTCAATACAGAAGTCCGTATTTGGATACAAAAATCGCACGGTATCTCTGAGAGAAAAGGGACTTCAGAGAATGATTTTTTTTTTGTAGGAACACATGGTAATTCACCACCCTGTTCTGGCCACCCCCTCTGCTTATGGCGTCTATCCGTGTGAAGTCTGCAAGGGGTGCTTTAGCCGACGTTCTGACAAGGAGCTGCACTTCCGCCACGAGCACCTGGCCACCCCATTGTATTACTGCGCAGTTTGCCATAGTAATTTTCTGCAGAAGCAGGGTTTTGATCTTCACCGCTGCAGCAGTCTCATGCCGCAGCTATTTTATGTCTGTGGCTGCTGCGGCACTAAGTTTACGACGGCAGATTTGTTCGGGCGACATGTCGCTACGGCACACAAAACAAAATTGCAGCCGTTTCATATGAGCCAGGTTCGTACTTTTGCCTTTTTTCTTTCTGTAGTTGTATGGCCAGGGTTGCCACATCAGAAAATTTTATAGAGTGACTTTTGGCTGAAAAATAGAGTGAATTGGGAGTGAAATTTTATTTTCATGAAAAAAAAGTGAAATGGTCAATTTTGGTCGGAATCACTGATGCAAAAATGTATTAAGATCCAGTTTTTGTGTTCAGACCTCCACATATAACTCTGTATCATATAAAGAATAGGCTGTCCAGTACCATAGGACTAAAATGATGCCAAAGCGTGTCCAAAGGAAAAGTAGGTGTACGAATACTTTATTCCGACGTGCTTCCAGTTCACGTTATAGTACGTAACACGTAATCACCTCACTTTACAGGAAAAAGCAGCGATTCGGTTGATCAATGCAAAACGTATAATTACGCTGCTGACATGCTTCAATCTGTTGGAGACTCTTGCGCATGGGATAGCACTTTTCTTCTCTCCCACTGAAATTAAAATCTAACTCTTTTGTAGTACAGACAGAGTGGACTGCCTCAAAATTACTTGCATTGAGTTGAATTCCGCGTTTATTTTTGTATTTTCCGGGATTGTCACACTATTGTGCGACAAATCTGGACATCTTCATAAATAGAGTGAATTTTATACTACGGTCCGACCTTGGTAACTGGTCGTGGTATCTGAAAAGTCATCTCACTTTCGTCAAATTTTGTCTGATTGGTGAGAAAAAGTTTAGCAATTAGTGATGTAACTGGATATCTGTTTTTCTTTTGGGATGACTTCGAAAAGTGCTATTTCGGCAATAGTCGTTTTTCAGAGCACCCTGTATCAGATACCACAATAACTGCCAAAACGACTAGCTGCAGATCCAGTTACCGTGGTAACAGATACCATGGTATCAGCAAAAACGCAACTAATATTAGTTTTCATAGCAGCAACAGATTCCTAACACTTCCCTTGTTGCATTTTCAGGTGCCGTCTCCAAAACCCGTGACATGTCCCAAACCGGTACAGAAAAAACTAGAGGTAGACAATGAATTAGACCCGATAATTGGAGATGATGATCATGAGGAATCTGTAGTTGTTAAAACTGTCGCTGGGCGGCGTATTATCTCTAAGATGAAAAGGTGGCAAATCAGGGAAATAGAGAGGAAGCGAAGGAAGAAAAGGTTAGTCTTTGGTAAGGCGAGTCTGTTGTTGGTTGTTGCCTCTTTTACCGCCACGAAGGGGCTCGACATACCGCGTGATATGGGAACTCGTATACGAAGAAATCTAGTTCCGTCGCAGTTGATCTTCAATTTCAAAATTCCTTCCGTACTGAGTCCGATAAAATTTCGCATGCGAAAGTATTACCTTAATTCGCATTTCGGATCGAATAAGGTCCATGATGGATCTGTTGTGCGAAATGTGAAATTCGCATCACTATATGAAAACCTACATTTGATGCGCCAAAATTCAGGAGCGAAGGAGGAAATCCGCACCCGATTGCGAAAATAGGACTCTTGTGTGCCCGTACCTTAAGGCTTAAGTGGAGAATTCATGCGGCTTATTGACATGATCTGTCTGTTGTTTAGACGAAATGACATGAAAACCTCCCAGAAATTATCGAAAGAAATAGACACTGCCGAATGTTTAGCTGAATTTTCTGCTCTTTGTTCATGCACCACCTAATAATTTGTGTCTCTTTGTGCTGTGTGATAGGCTACTTTGACAGAGGTTAGCCCTGTACCTTTGAATCGCGCCACTAGATCATCTCACGGTCGCACAGAGTACTGGTTAGAACTAGGGTTTTTAATGTAGGTTTTCTACACATTACAAATGCGCGAATGCTTCCGAATTCACTCCTTAAAGCACAACTCGTACTAGAAATGATCTTTTGCCTCTGAAAGGGATCAGGAAAAAAGTTTTCCAAATATACCATTACTTTCCAACTGAATTAAGCGGTTTAGCGCTTGTCGACACGATCCAGCCTTCCTGCTCTCCGACGCGTTAGGTGGGAGCAAAAGTTTTGAAACCTGAACACGCCGTGGTTAAAAAGTTGGAAAACTAAGTAAATAAAAAGTAATAAACAAGATTCTCATATCCTTATGTTTGAAAGAGGTGTCAGCAGACATTAAAGACTCCGGCAAACTTTGCTTTGTTTTACGGGCAAACTTGGCGTGGATAAGCTTATAATTGCCCTACGGAGCTAGGTATAGCATAAAAGGCAGGATAAGCCAGAGGGGTCCTTTAAGTACGAAGCGGTGAAACATCTGTTGAAATTGGAAACGCCGTTATTGATTTCAATCTGTTTTTCCTTATCTTTATTAACCTTATGTTTTTGTGTCACTTATTTGCGTAGTCAATATTTCTTTTCGCAATTTGTCGCAGGTGACAAGATAAATAAAATAGAATAAACGAGATTTTCGGTTTTTATTTTTCTTGATCAGCTAGTTTACCCCTCCAAGATGATGTGCGAGGGATAAATAAAATTTTGGATATTTCGGTTGCACTTCCGTCAAACCGTCCTCAGCGAAAGAAACAAAACTAAATCATAAAATCCACCACAATCACAACAGGAAAACGATGCTAGACCAACAGACAATAAGACGACATGTAACCAAAACCAGAAGAACGATGCGGACCGAACGACATGCAGATAAAAATAAAATAACGAAAGATAAAATGTGCGTGTTCAAAGTGTATATGTACAAATCTGTGACTATTTAAAATTCTGAATTCCGTGGATATTTACAATTTACCATCCGTCTGGGAAAGCGCAGAAGCTTTTACCCAGAAAACGGCTCACTCCAAAAAAAACCCCGAAAATCTTGTTTTTACTATTTTATTTGAAATGAATGGTCAGCTTGGCTTCAAACCTTATATTTGGTAACAAGATACTACAAAGTAACAGCAACAGCCAAGAGATGATTCTAGACAGTTGGAAAAAATGGACTCCACAGAACCTAAAACGAAATTTTGGTAACTTTTAAAGGCGCAGAAGTACATCTGATACCATTTCTCTACCGCAATCCCAAGTGCAAAAATTGAATGATAAACTCAACTGAAATAACGAACAGAATTTTGTAGAAAAAATAGATGGCAGCACTTTCGGACCCGTGGGAAAATGCCACGGGTTGTTTCTGTAAATTTGTGTATTTATCACTCAAAGAAGATATTTTGGCTGTGGGGCCGGGCAACTGTCCCACATTAGCACTTCAGATTTTAGTCCATCATCAGTTTGTAACTGGTCTCTGCCTGATTGTCTGCTAGAAGGAAGCTTTTCACTCGAAAGTAGAAACATGGTTTTATGAAACGACAGATTGGCTGCACAGCTTCAGATAGTCCTCTCTGACATAGGCTCGAGGACAAGCAAAAAACCATCCCTTTGGCCCCAGGCAAGAGCTCTACGGAGCTTTCCAATATGTAAAGTCATACTCATCAATCTGGCCTAAGGTCAAACTTTCCGTAAAAAGCGCAGAGGTTAGACCCTTACCACTTTCTAGTAATAAGCTGAAATCTGTGGCATAGAAAAAAAAGAAAAAAAAACGGGGCAAAACCAAAGTGTTGCTCTCGCCAAGACAATTCAGGTAGCCTACCAAACCTTGCTGTCCTGAAAAGCAACCCTTTCGATGAGAGAAATTTAAAATGAAAGAAGACACACATTTCTAGCAAGCATTAGCTGTTTACATGTTTTTGTTTAAAAATCTTTTTGACTCTCATCTTAAAATGTCGCCTATGTCGAATTTGGTATGTTGGACTCACGTGGAAAGACACACTCACTCTGGACAAGAACAAAAAGCCAATAAGCCTTCTTTCCGTGACAGACTGCCGTGGCAGGACCTGTGTAAATTTTGGGAATTTCCGGGCATTGTTGCCACTCGACCAGCACCTCTTCGTGGTACCGACCTCGTGAAAACGCGGTATCCTTCAACTAAAATCTCTAGAAATCGCGGTATGACCGAAAGACGCGAATTTTTATATTTCTAGAAGAGTAGGTGTCAAAATGGCATTTTAACATGAATTTGACGTTTGATTTGATTTGATTGATTGATTGATTTGATTTATTGTGTAATTCAGTTACAAAATTTCGTGGTTGTCCAACCAAATTGTTTGACCTTTGTCTCGTAACAATTGTTAAAATCAAATTCGTAATCAAAATAAAAGGTAAACCATTGAAGTCAACACCCGAAATAAAATTTATAACAAAATAACTAAGACAAAACAACATTATTGTAAAAATCCACAAATTTCGGAATGAAGCTATTACAATATCTTTCCCGGTTACATGCGATCGGCATGAGCTTCGGGACTTTGGTGGATACTTGCCTTGGTGGCCTTGGGCGTTCAACCTCAAAATCAGGGGGTAAAAGGGATCGTGCTAGCTTATCTAGGGCATTTGTGGTACCGAAGGCTTTTTTCAGTCTAAGCTTTCAACTTCGGCGTTCATCGCAATTAGGTTTAGAAGAACAGCTATATCCTGGTTAAAACGGATCTATTATTGCTGTCTCTTGCATACTTTGAAGTCGAATTCCCCAGCGCTGGCATTCCCTTCTCACCTTTTCTTGTTACAGTTTCAATATGCGGCATAATCATAATATATGCGCTATTTCCTCCAGAATTGGGTTGTCGTGGACACCCGAGCAGTGTTTTGTCACTTATCTGAAATCTGAGGGAAATTCTGCGTACTGTTTGATTATACCGAATACCGCAATTATACCTCGAAATGGTGAAAAGAAAATTACAAGTATTGGCGAAATTTAAGAAGCAGCTATAACAGATCTGTCTTCACCAGGATATAGCTTTTCTAAACCTTATTGTGGTGAATGCCAAAGTTGAAAATGGACTAAAAACAAGCCAAGTTACCAACAATGCCCTAGCTAGCACGTGTTTTATCGCATTTACGGTAGATTTTACCGCATTAAAATTGAAGGAATCCATTAAGCCTGCCGCTTCTGAATTCTCAAATTTATGCCCAAATGATATTTTTTTTACTGTTCACACCTACTCTCCCAGAAAAATAAAAATTCGTGTCTTTCGGGCATACCGCAAATTTTACTGCATTTTGGTTGGAGGAGGCCGCGGAAATACCGGCGCAACATCTTGCATCAGGGCCACTGCGTTGGGAATTTACTAATCTAGGCTGAACTTACTTACACACATCGTTTGGGGAACAGGTATAAATCAAGCACTACGACGACATTTCCTTTTCAGCATCAAAATCAAAGTCGTCTCTACCTCGGACAGCCTCTGGTACGACCCGGTGTCCCCCCTTCCTCCTCCTGAACCCCTACCTTTGGACGAGTTCTTCCTGCCATCTGAAGTTAAAGTTGTAAGGCATTGTCGATCCATCGGTCGTTTGAATTCGCGCCAGCAGATAGCAGCGCCAGATGTAATTGAGATGTACCAGCCATCGGGGATGCTGCTTCGCGTAAGTACCCTTATGCCCAGGCCATATTCAGTCACAGCTGTACGTAATTTGTTACTTTAATTTTTTCAATCAATCAATCAAGTTTTATCCGAATAGCTAAAAGCTAGAAAAGGAATACAAATTTACAAAATACACAGACACACAAGAAACAAATTAACTAATACACTTACAAGAAATTACCAGAAATAAATGATGGAATGAAACTACGAAAAAATTGGGTAGAAGAATTAGCGGGATATGGGGAAACTTATTGCCAGTATTCCGCTCGGACCGACGCACGGAAGACGGGAGGGGAGGGGGGAATAGATGGGTCATCTGAGGCAACACGTTATCTTAGCTCCAAATTTGTTTGAAAGAGTATTTCTACGTACAGATAATTTAGGAATGTCAAGTTTAATGAGAGCCTCTTCGTATGTAATATTATGATCACCCAGAATGATTCTCATGGCTCTCTTTTGGACATTTTCCAGGCGATCAGAGAGCTCTGCAGAAAGAGAAGAATGCCAAACCGGGGAAGCATATTCTAAATGAATATGAATAATTTGGTTATTACCCACTCTTACGTTTCCCCTGAGCCTCGTTTTTGTTGCATGCTGCAGGTCCACTTCACGGGCGATTCCGGACTCATTCTTTCTACATCCGTTTTTGCACTGCAGTGCTTCCTAGGAAGACGGCAGCGCTTCTCGAAAATCACGGACTTGCTCACTGACCAAGTCCGTGCTTCCCTGCAAGGTGCTGCAGCGCTGCCGCTTCAACCAAAGAAAGTGAACCCAGAAACGCATAACGTGCAAAAGCAAATAAGTGCTGCAGCAGCGATGCGGAAGCGCTGTTGCAACAAAAGGTCACACCTGGAACCAAGAAATTCAAGACGTATTACCACCGTCATCACTCAAATGTAAACAAAACTGGCTAAAGTCAGTGACTCCAGTCTGTGATTAGTCCAAACACTCAGAAGACACGTTTAAAAATGGGAGAGACGGATTTTTCCATCCCGACAATCTTAAGTTTTCAGCGTCTTTTCTTCCCAATTTCCACCGTAAGGCGGTCTTCTTACCGGCAGTATTACCAGGTGCGGCTATAGTGGGGCCCGGGCATTAATATTTTCTTGTGTTGGTCGAAATTCGTCCAGCCGTTTGTAGGTTATGAGCGTGTTCCATCCTACTTATAGTAGTAATCACGCACGACGTCACGAATTCTGGCTTTTTTCCGTCAAGGCTGGAACGATTTTTCTATTTTCCAGCAGAATATCCTGCCACGGGCGAATCCGACCTATCACGTTACAGAGATGCTACGCTCCCGAGCATGTAAGCAAATAGTTACTATTAGTTACTATTTCGAGAAGGTTGGAACGGTCAGCGTAGTAACTTTTTACGAGGTTGGAACGAAAATAGTAACTAACAGTTACTATCGGTAGAAGGGTGAGACACGCCATATAGGCGTTTTTCCGCGACCCAGCCACACACTCCTGAGTGTTTGTCGCGGAAACATGATTGTGTGCAACACAGTCGAGCCACAAGTTGAAACTCGCGGAAACGCCGGTTTGTCTATTTTATTGGCGGTAATTTCAAATATCTTATAAATAAAAATAAAATTCATGCAAAATCTCAGTAAGTAGAACTCCTGGCTTATTTCTTTATCATTTTGTACAAAAAGCATCCTCAGTTTGAAGTCTATATGCTTGAATTAAGCAGTTAACTTTATTCTTTAGACACTATTTAGCTGCTTAATTGAATTTCCCGCCAGAATCGAGCCACAAAGAGCGTGTTCCACCCTTGTACAAATAGTAACTATCAGTTACTATTTCCGTTCCAACTTCACCAGTAGTTACTACGCTGACCGTTCCAACTTTTAATTAAATAGCTAACTTTTTTTAAATAGCAACTAGTAGTAACTACTGCTCACTACGCTCGGGAGCGTAGTTAGCGAAGTAACTACGGATTTCTGTAACGTGATTGGTCGGATTCGCCCATGGCATGATATTCTGCTGGAAAATAGAAAAATTGTTCCAGCCTTGACGGAAAAAAGCCAGAATTCGTGACGTCAAAGTAGGATGGAACACGCTCAACACAATCACCTCGCCAGTTGTTTGTCGAATTTGAGCCACAAAGCGAGCCACGAAAATCTTGTTGGTCGCGGAAACACACTCGTGGGTCGCACGAGAGACCGCGGAAACACTCTTTTTGAGCCACAGCTTCGACCCACAAATGGTTTGTGGGAGCGCTGAAAACAAAATCATCTCTTCGCCTTCTCCTTCTGTAGCTGTGCACTTATTGTGCTAAATTGAATTGATTGATATCACTCAGGAATTGGGAATACTCGTATGGGTGGAGTTGACAGCGTGGTTCACTTGAGGTTGTTGACCGCTTCAGTATTAATTATGTTTTCGGTATAGCTGTTGCAGGGTCCAGCAACTCGGTTCTTGGGCAAGATGACGATTGTCCAGGCCTGAGAAGTATAAAGACGTAATCGACATGTCGTTATTTTACAGGACAGTAAACAAACTTCTGCCACACTTTGAGATTAGCTGAAGGACATAGCAGACGTATTCTCAATATGTAGTAACGTAATTGATTAGACAACTTCTAAAACCCCTTTCTTGTCTTTTCCGTTATGATTTTTTTTTCAGCGCTGGCTGAAGAATGCCTAAAACTTCGCTGTCTCTACTTAAAACCATCTCGTGATCGTGATAACCCCTTTACTGACCGTCTGTTTGCAACTTGTCAACACCGGGATTATTAATTTCCGTCCATGAGCATGATGAATGGCCATAAGATAATTAGCAGTGTAACATCTGTGAATTTTAGACATAGTCTTACAAGTTCATCCTTGCCTTTCCTTTTATGTCTGTTCTTGCTCAAGATTGGTTACCATCTAGGACACGATTATGTCATCAGTGAAATGTTGGCTGGTACCAGTATTGGCCGACAAGAGATGGTAGGTTGTATATCAAAACCGGGACATATGGCCTAGTCTTAGTTTAATCTTCAGTTTCTGTGCGACATTTACCTACCCGCACTTGTGGAGC
Organism: Branchinecta lynchi; assembly: GCA_023053575.1. Lineage (NCBI taxonomy): Eukaryota > Metazoa > Arthropoda > Branchiopoda > Anostraca > Branchinectidae > Branchinecta > Branchinecta lynchi. Next base: position 22,358,280 of record JAKZAP010000016.1, on the reverse strand, counting down.
GCCATCAATCTGAAACCAAAATTTCAGCCATGAATAATTTTTGGCCCACATAGCAAATAATTTCGAGCAATTCCTTGTAGAAGGTTTTATTTGAAGTGCTTGACAATTACTGATGGATTTTTGGAATTGGTGTTTTTGGGGGTGAAAGCTCCTGCGCTTACACTGTAAAAAGTTTCTGCGAATAAGGATGCAGTATTTGCTACTGGGATCAGTCTTATCTCTGCTGGGATAAGATTAACCGAATTAGGGGTAATCTTATCTCAGACAAGATTAATCCCAGCAGCAAATACTGCAAGATTTTTTTTTACAGTGTACCCAGGCGGACGATATTAGGCACAAGCAGTTAGTTGTTAATATACACAGAATTCAGAATTATAGATAACCACAGCTTTGTACATATACACCTGGAACACGCACATTTTATCTTTCGTGATACTTGCGTGTACGCATGAACAGGGGAACGCGCCATCCACCTCGATGGACGTCTCTCGTTCAACACCGCTCCGAGGGCAGCGTTGAGCTGAACGGGGATATTGTGTGGATCTTCCCACTCATATGCTCCATTCAGCTGAATGGGCATTTTGGCGTGGGCGGAACCCATCTTCCTCAGTCGTTCAGTGCCTGATCGATTTTCTCATTTTCGCGTGGACGGGATCACCCGTTCAGCTCTACAGCCATTCGCGCGAAAAGGTCCCCTAGCTCACAGGTATCTGACAGTTATTACTGTTATTGCTAACAGTTTATGTCAGCGCAGGTCTTAGTCGTACGAAAAAGAAAGAAAAAACGTTAGAAAATGCACAGTGGTTCAGCAATATCCTTGATAAATTATGTTAACGGATATTCAGCCAAATGCTTGATCGCCTTGGATGCTGCTTGCTTTCGTAGTGTCTCTCATTTTATGCTCGGATCACTTTACTGCTGATGACCTGCTAAACTCTTAATCTTACTATTACTATTTTGGGGATAACTGCATTTGGGTCGGTTGGTTAGTGACGATACGGCAAATAGAAAATTTTTTGTTCTATACATTTTTTGTTTCTTTTTTCTTGTTTTTTGGTTTGTGTTAAGGCGAGTTTGAAAGAAATAGGGCCTATTACCTACCACAGGAAATTTATTTAGTGGATTTGTTTTGAACTTATTCGTTGGAAGTGATTTATTTTGTTGTATGTTTGTATTTTAGTGTTAATTAGTGTTAATAAGTATCTGTCTATCTAGTACGCCCTCCCCTGTAGATAAAGATATTGTTTAATCGCAATAATTTTCTTTTCTTCTTTTTCAGGATGTGGATCATGTTGAGCCACTGCCTGAAGACGACGACTTCGTTCTTGATGAGAAGACAGGCATCCTGCACGGTGTTGATGGCATTATAGTAGACGTTGAACCCGACCCTGCCGATTTAGAGCCGTTTGTCGACGAGCGGATAGCGCAGGAATGCTGTGAGAGGCTTTTGGAAGTTCTAGATCACAGAAATGCCTTGGTGAGTTTATTATGTTTTCACTATCGTCACGATGGTAGTTAGTTAATATAGTTGCCCCCCCCCCCCCTTCACCGAATGTGCTCTGACATGACAAGGGAGACAATTCGTACGGAAAATCTCCACGTCGAATGCCATTTTACATCTCGAATCGAGGACGAAAAGGCATTTTTCGTAGCGAAATGCGGGCGAAAGTATGGCGAGGACGAATATTGATGACGAATTATACTTCGACCCACATTTTCGCTGCGAATGTGAAGGCGAAGGAGAGGGAGATCTCATGTTTGCTATCGTGTTTAGTAAAGGGCGAAGGCGGATTTCCCTTCGACCTTAGTTTTTGCTGCGAAAAAGATGGCGAAGGACAGGGCGATTCTACCTCTGGCTCATATTTGGCGAAGGGCGAGGGTGTATCAAACTTCAGCTTTGTTTTCGCTGTGAAGATGGTAGCGAAACTTCCGGGAGATTTCATCTCCGCCTCGTTTTTTGGTGAAGTGCGAGGGCGACCTTATAGTTTCACTGCGAAGTTGCCATCAGGTGATAGTAATTGACGAGATGCAGAGGCAGTTGCTTTGGGTGAGCAATAAGAAAGTATATTTGACGGTGCCAAATAAATAAGTCAGTTATATTTTATTAGAGCTATATTTCGGCCGCTTCGGCCCTTCTTGGCAAGCATCCCCTTCAGGCTCAAGCCGCACAAACTGGAAATTGAACAGTCATTTTCCAGCTCATTTTTCAGAATTTTCCAGGCAGTTCATTTTCCAGCTTGAGCGGCCTGAGCCTGAAGATTACCCTCGCCAAGAAGTACCAACATATAGCTCTAATAATATTTAGTAGACTTATCCGTTTTGCACCGTCAAATATGATTCGCAGTCAGCTCGGGCAAAAAGAATATCTATAGTGAGACTAATGAGAGAGAAACTACTTTTGAGCTTTACGTTTGCCAAAAACCGAGGAGCAAAGAGCAATCGAGTCCGATTTTATGTATCACTATATTTATCAAATCGAATCTACTGAAAATGGTATCCCTAATTGCTTGTTTCGAGAAGAAAAAAAAAATAATTGTAAAAGCCACGGAAATACTTTAATTTAAACCATGCCATCTATAGTTTTGAAAATATTGCTGTACTATGAATTCAGAAAATTTCAGAAGCAGCTTCCGAGTTTGAACCTTGTTCGATGGTGCAAAAGCACCACTAAACAAATTTCGAGAGTCACTAGTCCTAAATCGATAATTTGGGGAAACTTGTTATGTCTTCTGTATTCTGTCTGGACGTACACAGTTCTATAGTTGATCACTGATCGTTGATCAGTGGAATACGAATTTCTTATTCTTGACGAGGGCGCTTTTTACCAACAATAACTGGTTTAGACCTCGTAATGCTTATTGCGAAAACAGGGTCGTTTTTCTATCAAATGCAGTGCCAGACATTCAAATGTACGAGGAGGATTCGCTACCAAATGAGGCGAGAGAGAAAACGAAGTAGTTTCTGTTTCAAATGTACGAGGTCGTTTTGACCAAAATTTGAGGTAAAAGGAGAGCGAATAGGCAGCGAAAACGACCTAGTTTGTGTTCAAATGTACGAGACCGTTTTAACCTAGATTCGATGTGTAGATTTCGTGCGGCAATTCCCTACCAACCACCTGTTTCCCCGAAACCTACCCTTGCCTAGTGGTGTTACGTATAGGCGGGGGCAAAGGGGGCGCCTCCTAATGTTCTCGATTTTTCGTAAAACAGCTGATTCAATTGTCTTGGAAACAAGTCAATTTTTATTCAAAACAGCCGGTTTTTCGTAAAATCAGTCGATTTTCGTAAAAACAGTCGGTAGAAATGACCAGCCAGTCGGTAGATACCTTGCACCCCCCAAACATTTTGGCTCGTGACGCCTCTGCCCCTGCCAAAAGACAAATTCATTCAGTCTAAAGTCAGTGTTCTTTTACTTCGTGATGAATCTAGGTCTTTTATTACTTTTGTCCTTGAAAATTCAGTTAAAAGGTGAAAAAGCAACCATATATTAATCAGATGTCCTGATCTGATTGGAGTTCAGTGCTGCGAAGTGTAAAGTACTTCACCTTGGACCTAAGAACCCTCAACATACATACACCATGTCGAATGGATCCCAAAAACTCATTGACCTAGAAAGTGTGGATGAAGAAAAAGACCTGGGTGTCATAATTGACAACCAGTTTAAATTTCATCCCCTCACTCGCCACCAAGTTGTTAAAGGAAACAGAGCATTCAAAAGGACCATCACCTCTAGGAAGCCTGTGATCATTATAAGAAGCTCTTCACTGCGCTTGTGAGACCCCACCTTGAGTACGGCATGATTGTTGCATCACCCCATCACAAAATGGATGCCAAAGCCCTAGAGGGAGTGCAAAGAAGAGCCACTAAGATGTCCCCGCAAGTAAAAGCCCTAGAATACCATGAACGGTTTAGGGTACTGAAGCTTCCCAGCCTCTTATACCGACGTAAACGTGGAGACTTCCTGATGGTAAAAAAGCTGTTAGACTCCGACATTATCCCTGGGCTATTCGAGAGCTCCCATTCAAAGTTGACGAGAGGCCATTCCAAGAAGCTCCAACTGACCAGCTGTAAACGATGCGAGCGGCACAGTTTTTTCTCTGCACGGACTGTTCCACTCTTGAACAGCCTTTCCGAAAAAACCATCAACGCTGCTACCCGGCTTCAAAAAAGGTGTGGACGAGGACTGGCGAAATGCTGAATGTCGGCTGCACTGGGATTCCAGTGAGCCGATGTGGCAACAACATCTACCAACCAATGAATGTTGGCTACACTGGAGTGCCAGTGAGCCGATGTTACAACAACGATCTGACAATCAAGCAGCCAACGAGCCAGAGACTCTACAGGAGGATCACACCACCTTATCTCGCTGGAAGTGCGATTTAAGGTAATTATATTCGACCTCTCGCGAGATGGCTCTCCGTGCGTACAGACGCACACGACTACTACGTGCGTCCGTTGACAAAGTGTCATGTCTTACTTTCAGCAAGAACCGATAACTTCATAGGAAGGTTACTATCATCCTTTTTATTTACAGTGCTAACCCGAATCACTACGTTCTTACGCACGCCGGGCGCTTGTACATTAAGCCGCTTTCACATTGACGCGTTGAGCCTTTCACACTAAGCTACGCAACCTCTGCGTCACGCTTGCGGCACTGCGGCTGCGACGCAACGCAGAGCTTACGCAGACAGATAAAACGCAAAGCAAGTATAAGTGTTAAGCCGCTTTCACATTGACGCGTCATTGCGATGCGCTGCGTATGCGTTTATTATGCGCTGTGTACAGGTTGCGTAGCGTATCTTTCGCACCTGCGCGACAAGCTTTCATGCTGGATGTGTATTTACGTTTCTTATGCTGATTCCCTTTTCTTGCATCAGTACTGAGTTTTTTATTTTTCGCCGACAAATCTGATGCGGTTATCGTTTTATTTGTCAGCGTAAGCTCTGTGATATGCGTTGGCGCAAGCGCGACGCAGAGGTTGAGTAGCTCAGTTTGAAAGCGGCTTTATTGTTGTGTCGCGTCGACGCGTACGCATCAGATTTTTTAGTGAAAAAATTGAAGTTTTGAAGAAAAACTGGAGAAGAACCTACTACTTATGAAGAAAAAACTTACTAATGATGAAAAAAACGAAAATTCAGCAGAAGAAACCGAAAAAGGAGAACGTAAAACCGCATCCAGTGGGAGAGCTTCTCGCGCAGATGTGAAAGATACACTACGCAACGCAAGATAAACGCGTACGAAACGCATCGCAACGACACGTCAATGTCAAAGCGGCTTTATCCTTAACTTGGTCTCTCTCGTCTGTACCAAAGGAGCTGGCTCGTTTAAGCACCTGCTCAAGTGTTTTACTCCCAGCAAGGGGTCGATTATTGTACTGGTTCTTTTATTTTTCTGCATTGTTTTTCGATCTGCATGGAACTGGAAATTTCCTGTACCATTGAAATGCACGATTTTGGTGAAATTCAATGCATATTCTGAATGTCACAACTAGAGCCCAAGATGAAAAAAAAAACAAATTCACAAAGGGCTTTTTTGGGAATACATTCATTCATTCCTGGGTTAGAAAATCCACAGACGGAAATCAGAAAGCATGGTTCCGAATTAGATAGCGTCAACCGAAATTCTGGACTTGAATTCGAAGAACAGCCAAAAAAGGATCTACTGACTATTTTGTTTGTCGTCATGGTGTCGGAAAATTCAGCAGATCCTTTTTAGTGATTTTTCGGCTCTTCCTGGTGGCAACGCTTGTTATGCAGAACATTTCAAACACACCAGACAACATGCGAAATGTTGTCTTTTACGCATTGCCTGTTGTAACCGCGCATCCTTTTGTTTTTTTTATGAAACTTGTCACTGTGTAGATTCCACAACTGGAAGACAGTTGTGGTAGTTTATGTTCACGTCGTCGTGAGTTACGGAATGTCCGGATGCTAGTAAATGCTCTAGCCGTCTTCAGCTCTGGGAACGCCGAATGTTCTTATGTATTTACGCCAAAAGGGCAGATACCCGATGAAAAATCTGTAGCCTGCGTAGTAGTATGGTAGTAGTACGAAAAAGTGGCATGTAATACTACGTAATAGCAAAGAATACAATCATTTAATGTGCCTCAGACTGGTCCAATCTTATGTAGTAGTATCCAGTAGCATCCTGTCTTGCCATATTAGCAAATAGTAGCATATAGTAGTATGCAGTAACACGGTAGCCTTGGAAATAGAAGCATTTAGTAGTATCGCCAGTACTGCATGCTCCTTTTTCGTACTACTTCATAGTACTATTTTGAGATAAATTTTTCATCAGGTAATGATCCTCTCTTACTTCTCCGAGGTCGTGATGACTTCTAAGTTAGTGAAGGATCATATTCCCTTACGTCATGTAATTACTCGAATCTTCTCTGTTTCTTCACTTAATTAAGATCTAGAAATAGCTGAGGATCAGGTTTAGTTCGCTATTTCCGGATAATTAGTGACACATTTGTGAAAGAGACCGACACAACACCACACCCCGTCCTTCCACACACGTAGGTTCGCTGGGCGTAGTATCTGGTTTGGGTTAGTACCCCAATGAGCCAAAGCCTGGCGGGATTTTCCGCAGACCACAAGTTTCCCTCTAGCAGAACAAAGTAACACTAGGGAGTAGCGCCAGTATTTGAAAAAGTGACACTCACTCGAATAGCAGCGACACTAGCACCACCAGGGATATAGAACGTCCCTACTGAAACTTAATCAGTCGTGCCCACCGCTGGCTCTAATAACTTAAAATTCTGAACACAGCAAAAAAAGATACAACTTACTCTGTTTCTTCGATGTGTGCAGACGGGATTCCGATGCAGCTTTCCTAGAAATTTTTAAACCCGCAAGTTTGCTTTGCTTTAAACACCACAAGTGTAGTGGGAGGCGCTACAACTGTGTCCAGATTGTGAAGCAGTGAAAGCATAGGTCGTGGCCCTACTACCTAGTCTTATGTTGCTCTGCCCTCTTGGTTACCTCCTATTCCGGTAGTAACGGGGTTATGTTTCCTGTAGCCCATCTTCATCGGTTCTCAGTCAGTAGAAGCAGAGCAGCCTAGTTCCATTTCGCACGACTTTGAGCCAACCCTTGAACAACCAGACTTCAACTCTTATCAGCTGGACCTAGGCCACCGTGGACAGAGCGTGAGAGCGAAGCGAGCCCACGGACAGCCGATCAATAACTGTAAAGATCAACAACACGTTGGTTCTTTCAAGGATCCGAGCGCTGAATTCATACTTGACAGCGAAGATGAAGTCTGCAGTGACGACCAAGAGGTTGGCTCAGTATCGATAAATGATCAGTATGAATACATTGGTCATGATCAAGAAAACAAGGAGGGGGAGCAATCGGGAAGTTTTCGAGAATCAGGAACCTCGCTCAGCCATGATGACTCCGAACTGAATGGTGATAGTGCCGATCGCCATGACGATTTTAATCAGGAAATTGTGGACGACGAGAATAGTGATGAGGGGAACAGAGTGAATGAGGATTTTGCGGAAGGAGAAAACCAGGCCGGCGATAGCGCGGAAGATTCAATGAAGCGAGTTCAAGTCTTCTCGGATGAAGAGGGGAGACTGATCATAGTCCAGGCGAATGGGGTGACATCTGTGGCTCCCGCGGGAAGTCAGGTAAGACCTTGTAAACTTTTGTTTTTGCTTCTTTCTGCATCGCATGACACCAGCATGCGTCATTACTTGATTTTGCGATTTGTGTGTGATACTCCAGTATTATGTTTGTTAGCTTGGGTATTTTTTTTCTGAAAAATGGAATAATGTAACAATTCCATCCGTAGTGTCAGTGATCGAAGAAATCAGAAATAGCGGTAAACTAAGTGCTACGTCTTCTAGATTAGAAAAGCAAATACTATGAAAAGTTGACGTCACTGTTTGAGGTAACTGGAGATAGCGACGAAGTAAGTGTTATTTCTTCTAGATTGGAAAAGCAAATAATATGGAAAGTTTATCAGTTAGCTAAGATTAAAACATTGATTTCGGGGGGGGGGGGGAGAGAGAAGAACCAAAATATGTGCCTCTTTAGTCATTTTTTGTCTCAGTCCCGCGGCATATGTTGATTCAGTTATCTATAATTTTTGTGGGAATTTCTTTACGCCTTGTCGCAACGGTGATCTTATTAGCAATATCATATGTCATTAGACCATCTTCGCCGTGACAGGATTCAACTCTAAAACCCGTTGCCAAACATGGGGATCTGAAATAAAAGGAGATGCCCAAAGGGTTTCTTGAATATAGCACTTCCAGCGAAACTAGTAATCCAGGAGCTGTCTGTTCCTTTAAGTCTTGGAGGACAGTTGCAGCTAGTAACAGTAGCAATAACGGTCATATTACAGCTAGTCAGATTTCGTTTAGCTACTTAACGCACAACCCAAGTACTCACAAAGTGCGTGGTACAAGTTTGACAACAGTACGCCATATTGTAGGTCTGACACTGTCTGGCACCCTCTATATGCGTTATTTCTGTCTGGGTTTCGTGTGAAGAGACAACTATGAAGCAAGTTGGAAATGACAAAGAATTATGCCGCAGGGCTTTTAATAAGACGAAAGGGTTCCGTTTGGTATATCTTCTTGATCAAACTCATAAATACATATTGGCAATATAAGAAATGGATCTTAATTAATCGGGATGTCCGGCGGAAAAAAAAAGAACTTGTAGTTAGACATCGGCAGCTGAGTGGTTAAGGCGTTGGGCTTCAGACTGGGACCTGCTTGTTGCCCTAGTTCGTTTCCTCTTCGGAGCGGTCGTCATTCGGCAGGACCAGTGATTTGGCTCTGTGTTTATTTTGTTTTTATTTTGTTTGCACAATGCCGCGTAGTATCTTTTCCGTTCTTCCTGTCCAGTATGATTTGGCCAGGTGACTACGCTTCCATTTTCCCTCGGTGACGCCGATTTTGAATTATTTATTTTTTTCAGTGACCGACCTATGTCCTACACTTTACTCTATCTCTACGTTTAATTTTCTAATAATCTATCTTATATCCTCTTTTACCCTTATTTCCCATTTTACCATTTTCATCACATCTGTAAAACGTTAAAATTTCCTTTACTATTCCTTCTTTAATATCTCCTTTCCTTAAAATTTTCTTTCATTTAAAACTTATTATTTATAAAAATATTATCCTTACAGACTCGTATGTAAAACGGGTACCGCTCTAGGGTAAAGCGCTGGAACCGCCATATGGTTTTCCTCAACCACGCATCGTAGTCCCGGTCCACGGCAAACAAAGGACTAGAACTGTTCTACGTGAGCTTGTGGTTTGCACGTGGAAGTTGATTTTTGGGGATCCCAAAAGGTCATGACATCGTAAAGTTTGTTTTGAGATATTTTGTTCAAGTGTGACTATCCTTTGGGTCAAAGTCCACGTCAAGTTCACATGTGGGCTCCGTAGCCCTATATTTAGGGGTGGGGGAGGGTTCCAAATTAAAGGGCGAGAAAGCTAATGGGATCGTAAATGCAGGGTAAGAAGACATATATTGAAAGAGTCCATATATGAAAAATTATTTTCTCGTTGGACAAGTGCTTCACCGGAATCCGACCAAAAGCGGAAAATTAGTTAAAACAAGGAAATTTTGTAGATTCGAAAAGCGAAACTTTTAAGTCAGATATTGTGATTGTTTATCGTCGGAAAGTCTCAACGTAAAACAGATATGGTAAGTTCAGCCGTTAGAGTGTCAGACTGCAGGTGGAGAGATTCTTGGGTCGCCTGTCGACGTCACCAGCTCTTTTACTATGCGAAGGCTTCGATCGAATCCTAAAGATTCAGTATTTATATTTACTGGGCTATTTATAAGGACCAGACAATCGGGTGTTTTACTTTTGTGAAGTCTTTTACTTTCTTAATGCCCAGGCAGCTCGAGCTCCCAGTTCTCAACACCACTCTATTAGTTGATTTTTTGTTCTGTCTGCCTTTACGCCTGGTTCCTGCTTGATAGAATGGTGTGTAAAGTTGTAGAAGTGCTTCCTGTTTGGGAACTAAACACATTTGTTTGAACCAAGCCTTTCCACGCCTATTATACAGTGTCGTTAAATTATATAGAATATATCAAAAGTGGTCCGGGAAATCATTGTCTGGACTAGTAATGTGCCACCTCAGTTGTGAATTCTCATTTTATTTTGGTTGTAACCTTGTGCCGTAGCTGGGTGGGAACCCTTGCAGAAACGACCCAAGATCGAACCAAGTTAAGATTCTGTAGGATTTTCTCTCTGGTTTCCTATAAATGCCTTTGTTTTTCCTTCTTAATTGTTGCACATTTTTATGGCACTTGCCTTCCAGCCAAGTGCCATATACCGATCACTTTTCTGTCGGTCGGTTAGTCCGGTGTTTGCGAGTTAGGGTACTTCCAGATATGCTAGGACGATGAAACTTGGCAGGCATATTAGGGACCCGACCAAACGAAGTTGAAAACTTTGGAACGGGTTATCGGATCTTGATGAAAGTTGATATTTGGTGAGACGTCATGTCTCAGATGTTCCATTTCAAGTCCGGACCGAATCCGATGAATGTGGGGGGGGGGGGCAGGGGGGACCGGAAATCATATGACAAGCTTAAAGTGGAGGGATCGGGATGAAACTTGGTGAAAGGAACAAGCACAAGCCCTAGGTACATCATTGGCAGACGCGGACGGGATTCGTGCACTGGGGGGTGGGGGGACGGAATTCCGGTCATATGGAGTTAAATTACTTTTAGGTGGGCTGGGACAGTGAAACTTGGCAAGCGTACCAGGTACCCGACCAAACTAACTTGGAAATAGTCGCTTCCCCGATCCGACCACCGTGGGGGGAGTGGAGGGAAGGGGAATCCAGAATCTAGAGGTACGTATAACTTTGGAACGGGTGATCAGATCTTAATGAAACTTGATATTTGGAAAGACCTCGTGTCTCGGATTTCCCATGTGAAGTCCGAACCGGATCCGATTATTGTGGGGGGGGGAGCCGTAGTCATGTGACACGCTAAGAGTGGAGCGATTGGGATGAAACTTGGTGGGAAGAACAAGCACAAGCCCTAGATTCATCACTGACAGAACTGGATCGGGTTCGAGCACTGTGGGGGGAGAAAGGGGGGTCCGGAATTCCGGTGATCACCAGTTAAAGTACTTCCAGATGTGCTAGGACCATGAAACTTGAACATTAGAGACTTGACATGATTAGAATATTTTTGCCTCATGGGTTTTGCTTAGAACTGAATTTCTTAAAGTACAAATGATACTTTTGATTAAAATATACATTTCATTCTCCCGATGAGCTCATCATCATTTTTGGTTCAAGAGTTTTGATTACAGATGAATTTCTAGCGCCCCTAAAGTGCGCATCATCACAGCCAAATGTCTTACCAAACGATACGTTCTCGAGATTTCCAAGGACCCATTATCTCAAGGGTTTTGCTTACAAATAATCATAACAAACCCACGAACTGAAGAATTCCTACTTTCATCCTCTGACCCAGCCTTGCAAGTGCCATATGAGCTTGCAGCTCTTGTTACTGTTTTGTTCCGCACTTTGGTTCCATGTGTGCAAGAGCAAACTTAGATTTTTGTTTTGTCAGGCTTGGTTCTGGTTCACTCGGTTGTGCTTGGTTTTTGCTCCCTTTCCGCTAACTCCCGACTTTGACACGCGCTATGCGTTGCCCGCCTCGCTTTTTGGTAACCGGGTACTGCTGCGGTTTTCCCGGCCGGATTTTCTGCACTTCCAGTCTCAGCTTCTCTGTATGGAGCTGATGATGGTGCCGGAAATCCTTGAAGGAATTCCAGTCGGCGAACACCTGAATCTGGTCTGTCCAGGGCATAAATTAGCGAAACTAGAGTTAACCTTTGTAATGGAGCCTTAATTACGACTGTTATTGGCCCTTAAACGTTAACCCACTGTGTATGCAACGCTACTCTGTACATGGCCCCCGAGCTGCGTGGAACATGCTCAACGGTACAAAGTAACGTGCAAACAAACTAGTGTTTCAGTTACAGAAAACATAGATGTGTATTTACACTTGAGCAAAATAAAGGTTCAAAAGGTTATGTATACCTCACTTAACTTTCCATGTTCTCCGGCAACGACCTTCCACAGGTCCAACTGAAAACGAACTGAATTAAGCTTCTCCTAATTCTCTACCTCAAACTTGAATGACTGAGAATAGTCATCGCCAGGAACCTAAATGTTACCTGGCGGATTAAACTGAAAGAACCAAGGTGTAGCCAGCTCCCTTGTGAAAGTACACCTTGATTACACCTTTTCCCAGAGGACATATCCTAAAGTATGATGCACCTTCTAAACAGAATTCGCCTTATTCCATTTCAGAGCTGCCATCTGCAAAAATTGGCAGATGGAAATTACTATCTGAGTTACAGTCATTTGAAATTCATTCCTGCCACAGTCCCAATCAAGTCACCAGACCGATTGGTAAACCGTCAACGAGGTTTACTAGAAATTATTTGTGTGTGGGTTAATCAACGAATAAAACAAGCGCAGCTGAAAAACACAATAATGTCCTGTTTACTTTAGCAATTAAATCTTGTCTGACTTTGCTGCCTCGAGTTCACGTCTCAAGACGGCTCTTGGAAAGTGAAATCTAGCGAAAGATGGCCGGTTCGAAGCAGAGCAAAATAAATCTAGGGAGTATGCACAAAACTTTATAAAGTGACACAGAGTCGAATTGTAGCGCCACAAGTAGCAGAAGACTGGTCCTAATGAAACTCGTTTGCTTTCACCAACGCTGGCTCCGTGCGGAGCTCTCAGCAAACTTATCGCGTTGTGAGAGATTGAGGCAACAGAATTTGTGAATAAGCGAAGTAGTAGGCCTTGCCCGTGATAAAGTGGGAAAAATTTGTATTGCGATGTGGGTTCGATCAAGCATATGACTTTTTGAGAATTAAGGCGTACGAACAGTCAGTGAATGAGTTTTCCAGGCTGATCGCACCATCCATCCAGTTGTTAAGTTATGAAAGGTACTGGAAAATATAGTAGTCATGGAATACGACAGAAGCTGTTGGGAACCTGGACTAGTTAATCGATCTTGCAAAATAGTAGCAACCTTGGATTTTCCCTTTCGATGCCCAAATTTACCCTAAGAGAAATTGTTGACTTATTTCTTCCGAATGCGCTTCCATTATTGGGTGAAATTAGAAAACTGATCAATTAATTAGAACGATCAATAGTAAGACCAATGATAGAAAATGCTAGGTATGATTAACAATAGTTCTGCTCCGGCATACACCTGAAAGGTTAGTGTCAACTGAAATTGGATTCATGCATGGGTATGAAACGGTCTGATTTTTTACTGTAAATTCTTTATTCAGTTTGATTTTGAAATTATCAAAGTTGTCTTTCGACGTTATCAAGCTATTCCTATCTTCAAGTTGTTCCGTCTTCAGGTTTTTAGTTTTCTTTGACAAATTTGAAAGTTCTTTTTTCCGCTATTAAACTCGTGGCGGCATCAAGTTGCTCCTAACGCAATACATTTGTAAGGCTCTCATAGGCATCACAAGGGTTTTTTATCTGTAAATAGCCATTTATCCACTTCTTCTTTTTGCTGTTGAGCGATACTTCGAGAAATGTTTAAAGGTTTCGTTTTTGCTATTAAGTTTGTGGCGTAATAAATTTGTTCCTAACGCTCGTATAGGTAACACAAGGTATTATATGTGGGTTTCCGATAATATTTTTTTTGTCGTTTTACTCAAGTGGAGAGTTGCATAAAATGCACTTATAGTTATCACGCTTCCTGAATAACTTCCATTGTCGCAACACAAAAGAAAAACCTCCCCTGTCTCCTCGTTGTCCACACTGCATCATAGCGGTGCTACATTTTTCTCAACCCGCCCCTGCACGAAAAGACAGCTCGCTGAAGTTTTAACGCCTCGAATGCCTTGATCGTAATGGGAGGAGCTGTGACTATGACCCGTTTTCAGTAAATGGGAAGCATACAGCTTGTCGATACTCCCGAGAGTTATTTTGCTCTGCTTCGAAGTAACGCTCTTCCTTGTGCTCCGCGTAACTTTTTGACAAGCTGGAAAGGTGAAAGTTACTGAACAGTAACTATTTAGTACAGGTTTTGAGAGTGAGGCAAAGGGGATTACCAGAAATGAGTCCGCTCGGAAGCACATAACTGGGACATGGCGAATTAGAATAGTAATGCTTGTTTATTGAGCCAAAAGGCCATATAAGATTTAATACACTTCACAAATAAACTATTACACCTCTACAAATACTATGCTACGTGAACTATGCTAAACTTTCCTTCCTGAGACTAAATCCTTGGTCACATATTTACAAACATCTACGATACATTTGGGGTTCCTAGATTTCAGGATACGGGGAAGCGATACCAGCCCACCCCCAACAAATGTTATTCTCAAATGCGAAAGCTCTTGGCACTCTAAGAGGAAGTGGTTCAAATCCTCCTCCTGCAACTTGCAAAGAGGGCAAATGTAAGTCTCTCCCGTGCCAGCTTTCCTCCTATTGAAAAGTTTATTTTTACTGAGGATAGGCAGACTGTTAGATTGGAGCTGGAACCAAGTTTTTAATGTAGCAGGATCTAGTCCTAGCTTAAAGTAATATTCAAAACCAAACACATCTCTTATTTCAGTATTCAACTTAAGAGTTTCTGAAGTTTGGAGTCTAATGTGCCAATCTTAGATTTCTTGGTCTTCAATTATCTGTTCATACTTCCTTAAAATATCACCTTGATCTTGTGTCGGGCCTAAGCCCTCATTCCATGCGTAAGATAATCCTGCGTGGTCTAAGAGAGCTTTTACTTGAGTCGGCCACGATCTTGCTCTCCTTTCTTGTAATATGTCACCTCTGGGCTTGTAGAGCCGATTCAGTCTGAAACGTTTGTGTAGTATATTTTGAAATAGTATGGCGCTGAGGCTTGGAGTTTGGACGAGTGAGAGCTTGGTCACACTGGGCTCAAAAAGCCACCTATTCCACAAACAACTGGAAATCCCTAGGGGACGTGAGATTGGATGAGCTTTGGGATAATGAGCAGACTGCAATTAGCGTAGCGGTCAATTAGGGTTTCTGTAACATAATTATACAAGCTTTTTGCACTAATTGATCTCCTGAATTTAAAATGACAACATTCAGAATTAGTTGTATCTTGTTCTTTTTCTTTTTTCTACTTTTGCAACCGAAAAGCCAGGAAATGAGCCAAGTGTGACCAAACTCTAGAAGAACTGTAGAATAACTACTAATAAAAGCAGATGCATGAATGGTATAGATTATATTTATATGTGTATTTTGGGGTTGTGGTGCGAGTGAATTGCATGGGAATTCGGGCTTACTGATAACTGGTGATCATTCTAATTTTCCCCGGTTTCGAATCGTCCCCGTTCCAAATCGTCACAAATAAATAAGGGGGTCAAGTCGGCTCTATCCGCCCACAGACAGCAAGCTGTATCAAGACAGCGAATGGCCGAAAGTTCTCGTTGGTCGCTGCAACTCTAGCTGGTGTGTCCGATTATCATAGATCTACGGATAAGGTATACGTTTTGTTGTGTGTTTTCAGATTCTTTTCAGCTTTTTGGGTGCCCGGCTTCAAGGTATACGCTTACTATTTGGGTTGTACTCCTAACTCGTTTTGGTTGCAGATTTGTCGTAGTTTGTTTTTCAGACTCTTTTCAGCTGAATGGGGTTGCTTCTTTGTTAGGCGTTTGGGCTTTACAACTGTAGTGTTTACGAAGTGTAAATTGGATCTTTGTCTGTCTCGTTTTCCCCAAACATATCTCTGAAAGAGCGTCATCTTGTAGGTTGTTCAGATCGATACTGGAGAATTCATCATTCTTCAGCCGACAGAAGATGGTGGCACCGTTGCCGTCCCGCTAGGTGGCGAAGGTACAGGGAGTGATAGCCATCTTGTTGATGAAGTACATGGAAGTGTTGCTGTTGTAGGTGAAGATGGAACAGTTAGGTTTCTTCTAGAGGACTCCAGTGAGCATTCAGTGCAAGGAGGTTATTAACTGACGATTTTTTTTTTTACTCGCGAATTATTCTGATTACAAGTTCATCAGTCTGAAATATTCTAGGTTGGGTAAAGGTTCTAGGTTCAAGCGGTTTTCGACAACAGATTCACACCTGGAGGAATTACATCAGGTTAGTTCACAATAAAATTCGCCGCCAAGCCAGGAATCTTTGCTCCTACCGGCTTAGTGAAAGACCCATGAAAATGCTCTCTTTTGGGGGGGGGGGGGTAGCTATCTTTTTAATTATGAAGCTCAGTGGGAGTTTGTTTGAATTCCTTGTAGTAATCACGTGTTGTATTACAATGAAAAGATAAAAGAAAAACACGAGACTAAGGGATTCTTCGGTAATTAAACAAGATAAGACAGTTTATGTTTGCGATGACTTGTTTGTCCCTGAAATCATCCGATACTAGATTATGAAGAGGCAGTCCTTGAACTGTAAGCCAATTCGGATGATTGCCTGCTTGGTAAGACACATTTCCTCTCTAACTTTAAGTTCTCAGTATAGCTTATGCGACGACAGTATTAATAACAAGAGCTAAGAGCTGATTTGGCGCTTGCGGGTGTAAGTAGAATGTATTTCAGCAAAGGCTCACAGACTTACAAATTGAACACTGACGGCATGACTATGTTCTCGTCAGCTAGCAGTCTCATCCGGATAGGATCATGCGTTTTCGAGTTGTGCTGGTCAGAAGATGTCGAGGAGCCCCCCTTCAACTCCACGACAGTTCCCTAATTCTTTCTGCAGATATGGTATCTGCACGCATGGCTTGGCAATGTCCTGCCCGCCAAATCCTGTCCCGAATTTTCCAGTCCAAGTGAGCCACAATATTTCCGGTACCCTCTCCAGTTCCACCGATAGTCGCGGGATCCAGTCCGGACTAGACAAAAATATGTGGGGCATGTATTCTTGCCAACTGTAAAGTTTCAGCCAGAGGGTTACTTGTTCGAAAGTTATCCATGCCACCAGATTCCCGAGAAATTTCCGATACTTCCGTCGAGGACCCCCTTCCCCCCACTGAGGTCGGATCCGATTCGGACACATAAATGTGTCACATCCTTCTTGGCAAGGGTCTTTGTCAGGTTGTTGAGCGCTAGGGAATGGAAGAAACGAATATTCAATGGCTATTTTCGTCGTTCGATTCGCCGTTCCAGCCATCGTTTTACTGTAAGCATTCTCTTTATAACGTCGTTCGTGAACGGCGTTGGACTGCCGGGAATAAATAAGTTTTCTTTGCTCGATTGAACCGCCGTTTCATACGTCGTTCGTGGAACGGCGAACGGAGGCGGAAAGTCAGTTTCTACATCTCGGTTCAGTAATTAGGCGCGAATTAAAAAAATTATCGACAAAACTAATTAAACTTGTAAACTAAGTTTTAAAAACTATACTAAATCCATTTTTGTACTTTATTATAGCTGCTGTTTTAAATACTAAGGTAGTTCGAGTATTGACGTTTTCATGTTAACTTCGTTCGCGAAACGACGTTTATAGAAAGTGCCTAAGAAAACACCTATGAAAACATTTAAACGACGTTCTTGGTACCGACAACATCGCACGACGAAAACGAACGCGGCATAATCGATCTAGATTACAGGTTCGTTTTTTTCGGGTTCGACTCTAGCCAAGAATGGCCGAAATATCTCCGCCAATCGTAGCTGACTATCCGTTTTTTTTATCAATTGCTCGAGTATGTGTTCCCCAGTCAGTCAAGAAGCGTTTCATGTACCCCCCCCCCCCAAATCTCCCCACCGAGGCCGGATCCCGGACCTCAAAATAACAAATCTGGGATCTATGACCATAGTACGGTCCAAGTTCATCCCCGTCCCTCCATCCTTTTAGACTCTTATAATATTGCAAAATCTCAGACCCCCATCCAACTCCATCCGCCGTTTTCGGGTGGGATTCAGACACTTACTTGTCACCAGGGTTGCCACATGTCGCACGTGAATTGTCACTCTATTTTGTTTTTGTCACTCCTGTCCTACGTAGGACATAAAAATCACTCTATTTCAGAAAATGTCCAAATGTGTCATTTTTGCAGCAGAGATTCCGACCAGAAGTGACTATTTCAGGTTTTTTTCATGAAAGTAAGATTAAGATGTGTCACTTTTACAGAGGTGATTCCGATCAAAAGTGAACATTTCCTGAAAGTAAACTTCACTCTGTTTTGGGCCCAAAAGTCACTCCTAAATATTCTTGATGTGGCAACCTTGCTTGTCACATCTAGGCCATTTGATTTTTCCATATAACAAGTTTACATTAATTGAGGCACTCCCGTAAATTTCCCGACACCTCCCTCAACTCCTCTGCCGAATCCGATCCGGACCTCAAAATCAAATCTCTGGAACCTTTTACTTTTTATCGTCCAAGTTTCGTCCCAATCCCTCTAACCATTGGTTCCCTACACATTGTATAACACTTCCGACCCTCCCCCGCAACTCCCCCACCGTGGTCGAATCCAATTCGGACACATACATGTCATATCTAGGGGATGTGCCCTTTCCACCAACCAAGTTTCACACGTAATTGAAGCAGTTTCAGAAAGTCCCCGGCACCTCCTCCACCTGTCCGGACCTCAACAGTAACATATTTAGGGTCCATCACCTTTAAGCCACTACCTGTCCAGGATAGTCGGATCCAGGAAAATAAGGTTCCTTTGAGCATCGGTCCCGGCCCCTCTGTGCTTGCCATACTTCGTCGTTGTAGCTTAAGGGAAAATACCTTAACTAGCAAATGCGGGATAGACAGACATTAGGATCGCTGACAAAGTGCCCTCGTGGATCAGTTAAAGAGCACATTATCGGAAAGAGTGATCGGGAGCCTGATACATCTCGTAAAGAGAAGAAACGTGGTAAGTGTGATAATCTGTGTAATGCCAATATGCGAGATAGGATGCGCTTACGAACTGTACAATTTTGGGAACGAGAATGGATGGAAATACTACTGAAAGAATGAATGAATTACTGTAATAAGTACGGCGTGTCCTTCAACATTTTTACTAAACTATATGGATAGTAATAGACTGATGCGATTCCGGACAGGAAAAATAACATGTTAATACGAAAATATAATGACTGAAAAAAAATGTCAACGGAAGCTCAGGAAACATTTGAATGGGTATGGTACCGGTGTGGCTCCTTGAAAACTTTAGGTAACCCAGAAAGTCTGCATTTGAAAGCGACAGTCGTGTGCATCGCTACGGAACGCACATAAGGCGTATTCTCGCCGTTCCCCGAGGACTCCACTTGAGGATTCCTCGCGTTTTAGTTTGTCCCGAGGGCTCACTCCCCGTATTCTCGCAACAGACGGGGAGTTCTCCAATTATCATCACCATCATCAAAAAGGACTCCCTTCCAGATTTGGAGGGGAATCAATTTTTGCTGGTGTTGGTGCAATGTAAAATTAATTAAAAAGAATCAGAATAAACAAAACCAAAAATAAAGTGGATCCAGACTAATTTCGACAACTGCATATTTTTTTTTCAAACAAAATCCATTTTAGAAGCATTCCCCATGTTCTTGTTGTTTTCCTAGGAGGAGTCCGCGTGGAGTGAGTCCCTCTATTCTCGCCGTTCTCTTCGAGGACTCCTCGGGGAACGGCGAGAATACGCCTATAGACCCCACACTGAAAGTATCGATGCAAATTCTGTAGTCATCCAGATTCTATTAATATCCTCCCAGAAAAAACTCTGAACCCATGATTCAAACCAGACACACGATAAGCTCCAACCACTTCCAGCGTCAAGCGATTCACGTAGAATATCCAGCATTCTTCAAAGCTACAGCGAAGAGATTTTTCCTTGCAAAAGAATAGTAATGATGCGTGAGTATTATTTTGTAAGCAGAATGTGTGTTATGTGTATGAACCGTGTATTAATGGCATGTAGAATAATGTAAAAATAGTGTTATAAGAACCCGTGGAATAGAGAAGACTGCCAACAAGCCCTTGGGGGCTTTCTTAGCAGGTGCTGCAAAACGTTTTATATACACGTGTAAAATAAAATTAAATCTAATCTTAATCTAAACAAAATTACAGTCGTTCGCATCTCTTGTCACTAGTCTCATTAAGAGGTAGCCTATTTCATGTTTTATGGCACACGCCCTTCGGCCAAGTGCCACATAGCGATGGTAATGTCTGTCCGCTTTTTTGTGACACAGTTTGTGTACTCCCACATGATGAAACCTTGAAACGATGAACCTTGGCAGGCACATCAGTGAGAAATAGTCACTTGCTCGATCCGACCATCATGGGGGGAGTGGAGGGATGGGGAATCCGGTATTTAGTGGCATGGTTAACTTTTGAACGGGTGATCGGATGTGAATGAAACTTGCCAGCAAGAGCAAGTGTCTCAATGTTCCATTTTATGACCGGATCGGAACCTGTAACTGTGGGGGAAGTTGGAGAGAGGCACCTGAAATCGTGAAACGCTTAGTGTCGAGGGATCGGGATACAAATATGCGGGAAGAACAAGCATAAGCTTAAAGTTTAGTCGGAAAGGGCTAAGATAGTTACCCATGACTTATTCACTTAAAGAGACTTGAAGAC
Source organism: Branchinecta lynchi (assembly GCA_023053575.1). NCBI lineage: Eukaryota > Metazoa > Arthropoda > Branchiopoda > Anostraca > Branchinectidae > Branchinecta > Branchinecta lynchi. Next base: position 22,337,764 of record JAKZAP010000016.1, on the reverse strand, counting down.
CCGATGAAAATGCGTTACTTCATTGCTTCGCTATTCGCCAATAATCGATTCTCGAATAGTGGACCAAGCGCTCACCACTGCCCACTGAAAAACCGCGTGTGGGCTGAAATTCAAATTTTCTGCGACATAGTAGAATTTCAGATAGTGAAAAATCAAAAAATCTACCCGGATAATCGAGTGTATTGAACTAAATGGTACAAAATAAGTTGGCTTTTCAGTTGAACAAGTGGAATGGTAGGGGGTTTCCCGGAATTCCGGTGATCGCGAGTTAGGGTACTTAAGGATGTGCTAGGACGATGAAACCTGGTTTGCGTATTAGTGATATGACCGAACTAGTAACTTTCACGATCCCGCCATTCCATTCCCGGAAGGGGAATCCGGAATCTTGTGGCATGTATAACTTTCGAACCGCTGATCTGATCTGAATGAAAATTGATAATTGACAAGAATCGATTAAGTCAACAGGCAAAGAGATAATTGCCCGTCTCTGATGTTATATTTTGAGGTCTGGACCGGATCTGAGAACTGTTCAAGGATTGGCGAGGGAGGGGCCGGATGTTAACTACCGTTAAAAGTGCCATATGAGTTATCAGTTCTTCTTTACTTTCTGTTCAGTTGGTTTTGCCCCCGTTTTTGATTGTCTTACATTTGGTCATGTTTAGGGTTTTATCTAGTGGCGATTCTCTATTCATTATAAGCTTAACCTCAAAGTTTAACTAAAAATGGCTAAAACTGGACAATCTAGCTACCCATCACTTATTCACATAAAGAGGCTCGAAGACCCAATGAAAATGCGGTACTTCTTTGCTCCGCTATTCACGAACGATCGATTTTCATATAGTGGAAGTTCCCTGTCGGATTTGTGGTGCCTCTAGGCGCTTGTACCTGTGGTATGCTTGATGAGAAGCGATTTACGAAAAATAAGTGTTCACGCAGTGAGCTATCTTCCACGAGCTGACCTCTGGCCACCGAAAAGCCGCGTTTGTACTGAGATTCAAATTCTCTGCTTCACAGTATAATTTTGTGTTTTGAGGACGGCCGTAGATATTCGGAACATGATAATAGAGCAAATAGTGAAAAGAAAGGAAATCCCTAAACATAATCCAAACAATGCAGTATATTTATTTAAATAAGTATTCCTTCAGCCCAAGCTGACTGCGAATCATACTTGATAGTACAAAACGGATACCTCAAGTTGGAAAAGCAAACTTGTGGGAAAAACCACAAGTTTTAAGTTTTTCCCACAAGTTTGTTCTTCCAACTTGAGTGGTTTTGAGCCTGACAAGAGCCTTCACCAAGAAGGGCCGAAATATAGCTCCAATAAATCTAGCTGACGTATCCGTTTTGCACTATCAATATTTAGTTAAATGATACTAAAATAAGTTGGCTTTTCAGTTGAAGCTGTTCTGAACTGATTCTTGGTATTTCAGAATGGCCTCCAACGAGTGCCTTCAAAGCCGTTGGTACACTAGTGATGTCGACTTCTACGAACTCACTAGGCAGATCACGCCCGGAGATCTGCTGGAACTAGCTCCTCTCTCTGACGATACAAACTCCTCCTGGTTAGTCGTTGTGGAAGCTGAGCAAGTCATCAGACTGGAAAAGTCGCTTACAAACTATACCATCGTCAGTTTGGACCTTTCGGATGTTTGGGAGAAAAGAAAGCTAAGGATTAATAACGAAAATGACGCCAAAAACGACCCATTTAGTAGTGATTTCCAGCTTTTCTGTCGAATTGCAGCGAGCCGGGGTATCTACGAAAACCCAAGTCTGTACGGAGTCTCGGCGAATCATGAACACCAGTTTGCAATATGGATTCGAAATAAGCACTGGGAAATGGCCCCCTTTCTGCCTACACTGCCATCTAACCGCGAATGGCGGAGCGAGTGGATCATCAAAAGCGACGAAAAAGCTGTGGCTGCCTTCAGACAGAAGTTAAGCATAGGAGATTTAATAGAGTTCAGTCGAGGTTCCTACAACCACTGGGCTGTTTACATTGGCTCGGATCATGTTATACACTTGAAAAACATGCGTCATCCCGACTGCGGAATCAATTCTATCAGTGCTCGAGTGTCTGGTGGCAGAAGCGCTGCTTTGTTCTCGCCATCTGGCGGTCGAATCCTCATGCAAGAGCTAATGGCGAACAAAGTTTGGCAGCCAAATGAAAAGGCGAGGTGTAATAATTCAAACGATAGTAAAGAGGCAGCATTAGCCTGGTTTCATATCTTAAATAATGCAGTGGAAAGCATTATGTTTGATGATGGTGATGTGTACAGTCTGACAAGGAATAATTGTGAACACTTCGTTACGAGAATGCGATACGACCGCGCTGCCAGTAAGCAAGTAACAAGAGCAGTCAAGAAGGGGGTCGGATTCATTGTCGGCATTATCATTCTGGTGAGATCCTGTTAAAATGTTAATTTAGTGAAGTATTTTTAGGGTAAGAGAATTGTTTATGGCTATTAAACTAATAACCACCTGGGTTTCACCATTTTCCTGATTTTCGAAGTGCCATTTCTGGCATTGTGGGAGGGCCACTATGACACAGCTTGTTCGCAGTGTACAATGAAAAGCGTCTTTCAGCTCTTAAAAGATTTCAGGTTGGCATAATGCATTATTGAAATTTTGCGTTGTGAATCTTTTTAGTAATAGAAGTTTTTCATCGTAAAGGTTTTTCCTGTGACAATCTGAATTCATGCTGTGAATTTTGAAGGAAAGAACTTCGATGGAGTGAGTAGTCGGATACTATTCAGAATTTTCTTCTTTGAGTTGATTTCCGTAGTTTTTAGCTCTGTATTTTTCAGGTATTGACTTTGGTACTTTGCTTGGTGTACCTGACGGCCACTGAGATAATGGAGGCTGAAGAATCTTTCAGTGAATCAACAGATTTCGCATCTGTCACGCCTAGACATTGAGTGAGACTTCACAAGGTATCACGGGAATTACCTGCTTGTTGTTTCATGAACATACCCTGCACTACAGCATCTGGAAGAATGATGTTTGCAGGAGAGATCGCCTTCTTGCCAAAAAGGATTCAAGGAATCTGAGGGTAGCGCGGTATTTTTCCACTGCCAAATCTGTCAGTACCCTTCCATCCAAGAACTCTACCATCCGTGGGAGCTACGAACTTTATAACCAATGCTAACACGGTTGCAAGTGTGTACTTGCAGGGGAGTGTTTTAGAAGGAGACGTTCGTAACCTACTTGCGAAAAGGGTCCTGAAAATAGAGTGATTCCTTCACTTCCCAATCTTCCGATATCAGCCGGTCACATTTCAGTTCGTTTTAGAGCAGAACCCGCTTTTCACGGTTGCCCACTTGGTCAGAAGCGACGATACGTCTCCGAAGAGACTGGAATACAATATTTGCTTATTTACTGTTCACCCGATCCGTTAACCCAATAAAACAGTCGTGTTATATCGTTAAAACCAAAGCCACAGTCATGTTCCAGTGTAATACACGTACTATAGGAGTAGGTAAAGGTTCGACTAAGAGTAGGTAGTTTCGATGAAAAAGACTGTGTAGTTGTACGAAAAAGTTGCATGTGTTGATATGTAGTAGTATGGAATACTTTGATTTAACATGCCTCGGACTGGGTTAATCTCACGTAGTAGTATCCGATAGCATCCAATAATTGCTGTAGTAGCACTCAGTTTGCTAGTAGTAGCACTCAGTTTGCTAGTAGTAGCATGCAGTGGCAACAGTTACTACTGCATGCTAATGTTTCGTACAACTCCATACGACTAATTCTCGAAAAATGTTCATCGGGGGTGGTTCTGGACCTCTTGATAGGAATAGTGTTTTAATCGGCCATACTTAAACAGTTTCGTTAATCTAGCACAAACTGGCATGAGTAAATTAAAATATCGTATGATATGGTAAAGTCAGATACAGGGCAATCTTGTTTTGAAGCAGTGTTAAGAATGTGAGATCCTGTCATTTTTCACTTCTTAGCATTATGTCAGAGCACAGACCACAAAAAGTGCTTTAGCTACTCGGATGTTTCTGTCGAAATTTCTTTCTGACTATAATTTGTTAATATCAAAGACACACTGTAGGCGTCAAGAAATTACATCGTCGCGATGTTCTCTGCCTTCGGATACCCATTCAGGATCTTTAATGAAGTACTTCAGGTTGTTAACAGTGCTTTCACGAATAATAGTTGTGGTACAATATAATCATAGTATGAAAAGCTGTTTCTGCATTAAGAAAGATACAAGCCGTGCGCACTATATCTGGGCAGTATACACCCTCAGTCGCCTGGCATGCAGAGAATCGATACCTCGAAGAAACTGCCGAGACGATAGTCGGAATTCTATCCAGTCGTTCCATCAATCCACTCATCCACACTGACTCATTAACTCGCTCTCATTCACATTTGAATCCAGGTTCTCTTCCTAGATCTCCGCTTCCTAGATGCTAATAACGTAATCTAGAAAAATTTACAATTTTTAAGAATGCTTCTAAATACCCAATCTTGGAGTACACTCACAATTTCATTTTAAATATCATACTTTCAAAAACAGTGATCCTATTTCTAAACTTTCAGACTCCGTAGAAAAAAATGATATGCTTAGAGAGTCCCCTGCGGGCGTGTGATGTTGTCAGACGAACCACTCTTCCTTTGTAGCAGTCGTGGCATCACTAGAAAAAATAAGTCTTGGATAAGAAAATTATTTCACCTTAGAGATGCTGGTTCACATACGTTCACTATAAATGGCAGATAAAGATCAGATTGTCCCTTTCTTTATGGTTAAATGTCAGTACCGTCATTATTCTAAGTTTACAGACTAAGTCTAGCCTAGTCTATTCTCCCTTATCGTTGTCATACCTTAATCTGGAACCCCTTTCCCACCCACAAGTATAGGCCCATCTACCAACTTCACCAATGAAGTTTCCTCCAACCAGGAATCAAACTTTTGTGGAATCCTGTATGATCAGAACGTCTTTTGGATCTCAAACGAAAGTAAGGGCCTCTTAGCACGGATCTGCCCGTCTGTCTTTGTTCACGATGAATCCAGAGTTCGACCCTTTCGACAAAGAAGTAGATACTGATAAACCAGAAAAACAAGACCAAAGGTTTCGATGAGATCCCAGAACTTTATTATTTGATCCAGGCAGTTGGGTCCTGTAGATATTCGGTCTTCGACAGACTACTTAAACCTTTTAACTTTTAAAATTTAGAAACAGATTAAATTCAATGGCAATCATCAGAGAAGACCAAGTTCAGAGATGGATTCAGCATGTATGTCGATAGCTTACGTCGTATCTTCTTTGACGAAATGCAACACAAGTTACTTCCTTAGTCCAGCCAAATTTCCGGTTTCGGCCGAATTTTGGACAAACTACTTGTCTTGCAAACAAACTAAAGCTCGAAAACGAATTCAGCGTGTCTCCTGACCCCGACACCGAACCTCTAATCAACTTCAGATAACTTTAAAAAAAAAAAATCCGGTTTCAGCCAGATTCCGAGCGATCTATACATCCGGGAAGAAGATGATTACCGTATACGTATTCAGCATTTCTTCTTACCCGCAAATTAATACAAACAAAACTTTTACTTTAATCATACATTTTCCGGCTTTGGCTGGATTTCGGCCGAACTAATTTCCGCCAAGCATTTCTCATCACCCTATATCGACTATATATTGGGTTTTAAAACTTCACGCTAGATTTCCATTTATGGCCGGATTCCGGGCCAACTCCTTTCCGACAAGAAAATAATTTTCATTTTCGGATTCAGCAAGTCCCCTTAACTAAATCAAACCTCTAATCAACTTCAGATCAAACTTTAATTTTTCATAATTTTCCAATTCTGCCTGATTCCGCAAAAAAACAAGAGCTGTAAGCTCAAATGGCACTTGCAATTCTATGTAGTAGGTAAGGACTCTGTCAGATTGATCTGGTCCCTGGTATTGCCTGCCAAGTTTCATATTAAAAAACGCCATCACAGGAATTCCGGAAGGCCTCTCTCTACCCCTTCCATGTGTCCGGATCCAGCCCAACTGTGCAAACGATTTATCTAGAATAAATGCTTGTTCTCGCCAACAAATTTAACTCCGATCCTTCCGTTCTAACCGTTTCTTGAGATTTCCGATCACCCCTCCCAACTCCCCCATAGCTGTTGAATCCGCTGTCATAAGCTGAGATGAAATCATTTGATAAAAAGTACTTTTCGACTTTGCAGTTAATATACGCACTTTGAGGGAGCTTTGACTTCATTTGTATGCAACACCCTTTAGGCTAAAATGATAATGGGCTCATGGGGTCATTAAAATGTATATTTTGCTTAAAAGTATTTTTCAAACTTTGTGGTCAAGATTGGTACTTTAAGGAATAGTCGGATTTGGAAAGTGGCGATTTCTAGGCCAATCTTGTATAATATCTAATATTCCAGCCAAGTTGCATCGTCCTACCACTTCTAGAAGTACCTTAACTCGTGATCACCGGATTTCCCCCCCCCCCCCCTCAAACTCCCCCACAGTCGCCGGAGCCAATCCCGTTCTGAAAAAGATTTATCCAGAGCCTTTGTTTTTATTCCCACGAAGTTCCATCCCAATCTCTCCAGTATCAGCAAGTCACGTATTTTCAGGTCTCTCCACCCCCCTAAAAGATGTCGGATTAGGTCCGGACATGAAAAGATCACCAGAGAAACGTCCTCTGTTCAGTTGTTAAATTTCACTCAAATCTGATTACCTGGCCGTTCCAAAGTTACGCATAACTCAATATTCCGGATTCACCTTCCCTCCACTCCCCCCACGACTATGGGATCGAGTAAATTTGTATATACAAGTCAGTTTGATTGGATCCCAGATATGCCTCCCAGGTTTCGTCGCGAAAATCACCAAAATTGACATCCCCGGAATTCAGGGAAACTCCCCTCCACTCAAGGGTCCGGATCCGGTCCAATTATGTGAACGATTTATCTGGGACAGATGCTTGTTCTTCCCAGCAAGTTTCAATCCGATCCCTCCATTCTAACCGTTTCTCGATATTTCCGGTCTCCCCCCCCCCCCCAACTCCCCCGTAGCTATCCTTGATTCACTCATCTAGTTTCATTCCAATCCGATCACCCGTTCCAAAGTTACATACTACTCAATTTTCCAAATTCTCCCGCCCTCCACCCCCCCCCCCCCCCCAGATGGTCGGATTGAGAAACTGATTGTTTCCAGTTTATTCAAACAATGTTTACAACGGATATGTCAGCTACGATTCTTCATCAGCGATATTTCGGCCCTTCTTGTCGTAGCTGACGTATCCGTTCTACGTAGTAGTACGAAAACGTTGCATGGAATACTATGTAATAGCAAAGAATACTATCATTTAATGTGCCTCATACTGGTCCAATCTTATGGAGTAGTATCCAGTAGCATCCTGTCTTGCCATAGTAGCATCCGGTCTTGCTAATAGTTTGAATAAATGTTTCAAAGTCAGCTTGGTCTCAAAGAATATTTATGATTGTTTCCAAGTTAGTTTGGTCGGGGCCTGATATGCCTCTCAATTGTCGTCGCGAAAATCACCAAAACTGACATCACCGGAATTCCGGCAATCTCCCCTCCGCCGCCCCCCCCCCCAAGGGTCCGGATCCAGCCCAATTGTGTAAACGATTTATCTGAGGCAGATTCTTGTTCATCCCCGCAAGTTTCACTCCGATCCCTTGATTCTAACCGTTTTTCGAGATTTCTGGTTCCCCCCCCCCCCCAACTCCCCCATTGCTACCAAATCCGGTCCGAAGTTCAAATGGGACATCAGAAATGTCCTTTATCCAGTTATCAAGCTTCATTCCAATCCGATCACCCGTTCAAAAGTTACGCACTACTCAATTTTCCAAATTCCCACGCCCTCCACCCCCCCCCCCCTCCCAGATCGTCGGATCAGGAAACTGATTATTTCCGAGTTAGTTTGGTCGGGACCCTGATATGCCTGCCAAGTTTGATCCTCCTAGCACATCTGGAAGTATTCTAACTCGAAAAAGTGTGACAAACTGCCCTATATTTCTCAGATTCCTCCGCCCTTCACTCCCCCGCGGGAAACTGATTATTTCCAGGTTAGTTTGGTCGGTTCCCTGATATGCCTGCCAATTTTCATCGTCCTAGCACATCTGGAAGTAGCCTGACTCGAACAAGTGTGACAAAAAGTCCAGACCGACAGACAGAATTGTGATAAACTAGTACGGCAAGAAAATAAATTTCATATTCGGGTTCAGCGTGAATCCTTGGCCCTAAATCAAACCTCTATTGAACTTCAGATAAAATTTTTACTGTTCACAAACTTTCCGTTCTTTACCGGATTCCGGGTGAACTACTTGATCGGCGAGAAAATAATTTTCATATTCGGATTCAGCATTTATTTTTCCGTTAATTTCAGACCCCTCCCCCAGCCTTAAATATAGGACTACAGAACCCATCTTCGAACTTGACTTTTGCTTTGACCCAAAGAGTGTCATGTCAAGTTTGATCAAACTATCTCAACCTTTTCAGGAGTTATCGTGCTAATAGACGGGCAACTATTACGAAGTCACAGGTATCCCTCCACTTACATTTTGGGATTCCAGTTGAACTACTTATCCGGCGAGACAGTAATTTAAGGTCTAACGGTGCTTTTAACACGTTGCCTTAGTCATGTACCTCTCGGTGAACCAATCCCAGATATCTTTTGTCTTCCAGTTTGACAAAGTTGCGACGGTCACTATCCCTAAAGCACAACGCGACCCATGCAAAATAAGACAAATGGTTTCGACGCGATCTCAAATATCGAATATTTATTGGACTACATGATCCAGACAAGGGAATCTTGTAGATGTACGGTCTTCGCCAAAGATTTTTAAAATTTTGCCATAATCTATAACCAAGTTCAGATATGGATTCAGTATTCATGTTTATTCCAACATCTCATCTCTAATCGACTTCAGACCAACTTGATCACTTGACCAAATTCCTCGTTTTAGCAATTTGGGATCAGTTGTACCAATCAAAATTAAGTCCTTCCGAACTATTTTATAAGGATTTTTGTGTGGGAATGATTAGAATAAGTTGTTAATTTCTCAAATCCTATTCCTGAATAAGATCTTTCGTCTTTCGTCGTCTGTTTCTCAAGACAGTATTGACATTAAACATTGCAGACAACTTTGTCAGGTGATGAAATCAAAGGTCGATCCCAAGCAAAAGAGTAGATCAAACGGAAATTTCTCAAAGCCACGTGAATACAGAGTAAGTAACCGACCTTTGTAAGTAAGCAATAGATAAATATCAGATGTGTACATGGATAAAGGGACGAGATTTCGTGGTGCAATTTAGTTTAATGTTTAGTAAGCTAAAAGGGTATACTGCAAAAAAACAAATACAAAACAAACGGTTTCAATTTCATCAATATGTATACGTATTTCGAAACTAGACGACAAGGTTTGCGGAAGGGTTGCTCACTCCCAAGATAATATGCGTACCGTAAGTGCCCAGCTAGCAGGGATGTCCCGAGGCTTTCTTCATTGGGGGGGGGGGGGGGGGGACCTGGTAAAAATTGACCGAATCGGTACCTGATATTGACCGAATTTATATATTTTTTTTTTCTAAAACACAGCGAGTTGCCTTCAACAAAGCTATAATGTAAAAAGTTGCATAGTATGTAAGTCTAAAGAGAAAATTTGGCGTGTTTTCACGCTCTTCCACTTTTTTTTTTTTTTTAAGGATACGCCGTCACTAGCCTTTTACCTTTGGGAGACGTCCAGTTTTGCCAACAGGACTTGAAAATGTGCCGGAAAAAAAATGCAGTTGCTGCCAAGCGACAACGTCGTAAACGGCTGTACGCATGAAAATGAAAGCGCCGCACAAAATTGAATCTGCCTTTTTTCTGTCAAATTCTAGCTTTTAACGTGGTTCAAGCACCCCAAAATTCCAAGCCTCAAACGCCAACTAAATGACGTACCCTTCTTCTAAACAGTGGAGAGTGTTAAATGTGCCGCAGGGGAAATTTTTTGGAAACACTCATGATCAAAGTGCCTTTTTTGTGATGCCAAGGCTACCTATTAAACCACATAGCTGCCTGGCGAAAAAGGGTCCATCCAGTAGATGTAAAGCACATTTGTTCTGAATTTACAGCAAATAAAAACAGGCTAGTTTTCACGTCAGGAGACTTCTTATTCCTGAAGTTCTGCAATCATTAGAGGTATAAGTTAAGTAAGGAAGGGAAACCAGTTGAAGATACCGTTAAATGGTAAAGAACAAGAGCTAAATAAATGCCACTTAAATTACCAAGCACAGTAACTGGGGTGAACCAAATAATGAATTCGTACTACCGAAAAAATAACTAAAAAAATAAGGAGCAGATCAGGAGCGGTATCCGAATTCAGGAATGGAATGAAACTCTTGGTAGAACCACCTAAAACAACCGAATGGGGTAAGTCTGGTAACAGACGCGGACGAAACAAAAATCAGGTGAAATACCGAATTTCGTAACGAATTAGAACCTAATGATTCTGATGAATCACCGAATTATGAAATGGATACACCGAATGCGATAGAACAGAAACGGACTTGAGAAAAGTCAGTGTGACCAAATAAACCCAAATATATCCAATTTTAAGGTAGTTTCATCCCATCATTTATTTCTGGTAATTTCTTGTAAGTGTATTAGTTAATTTGTTTCTTGTGTGTCTGTGTATTTTGTAAATTTGTATTCCTTTTCTAGCTTTTAGCTATTCCGATTAAACTTGATTGATTGATTGATTGAATGATAAATACGGTGAATCACCGAATTTACGTAGGGACGTACCGAATGTGGGGAAACCGACTCGGACTGAACAAAAGTTGAATGAATTGTTGAATTCGGTCACGAATCAGAACCAAATGAATCTGATAAATGACCGAATTATGAAATTGACTGACCGAATGCGGTAGAACAGATGCGGACTTAAGAAAAGTCAGTGTTACGAAATAAATACGTTAAGTCACCGAATTTACGTAGGGAAGTACCGAATGCGGTGAAATCGACTCGGAATGAACAGAAATTGGATGAATTGTCGAATTCGGTCACGAATCAGAACCAAATGAATCCGATAAACTACCGAATAATTAAATTGACTGACCGAATGCGGTAGAACAGATACGGACTTGAGAAAAGTCAATGTGACCAAATAAATACGTTAAATAACCGAATTTAAGTAGGGACGTATCGAATGCGGTGAAATCGACTCGACCTGAACAAAAGTTGGATTAATTAACAAATTTGATAAGGAATGGGAGCCAATAAACACGTTAAATTGCCTAGTTTGGAAATGTGGGTACAAAAGATTTTGTAAACAGGCATCACGGCTTCGCCGCGATGCCCGTTCTGACCGAATTTTCGCCCTCGGGACGCCCCTGCCAGCTGGTGACATGAAGAACGTACAGTCATCCAGAACAAGTGAGCAACCCCTTGGTTTTTTTTTTCTCTCGAATGAGATTAATTGTTCCCGTGATGCTCTGATTAGACGCTATATCACTCAAAACCCTGTGTGTGTACATTGAAGGCGGTCCATGCGGTCCTTGTCTCGTTTGTCTGCTGTTTCTCTTGTGCTTGCAGTGAAGTTAGTTCCGACGTTTCACGCCATAGCATTTTGTTTATGGGTATTTATCCTATCTAGTTCATTCGAGTCGGAGTTGGATCTAGTTCATTCGAGTCGGAGTTGGGATTGCAGTCCGTGGTAAAACAGAACAAGACAAAAGATGTCGATTGGATCCTAAAAAACTAATATTTGATCCAGACAATTCGTTCTTGTCTTCGCCAGATCCAGTTTTCGCCAGGCTAATCATCAGAGAAAACCAAGTTCAGATATACCTCTATAAGCCATATCTATTTTGACGATAGGCCACTGACCGAAACTTCCTGCTTTACTTCTGCCAAATTTCCGGTTTCGCCCGAATTCGGAGCGAACTACTAGTCCAGCAAAAAAAAAAGAAAATTCAGAAACAAACTTCTTATAAAAACTTCTTATAAAATTTGACTTATCAAAAAATTCCGATTACAACCGGATTCCGAACTAATTATATGTCCGGGTAAAAAATTAGTATGATATACAGAGTCAGCGTCTGAACTAGTTGTCCGGCGAGAAAATGATTTTCGCCATCGTGTTCAGCAAGTCTTCTTACCCCTTAAATCGAACATTTAATCAACTTCAACTGAAACTTTCCGGTTTTTGACGGATTCCGGACAAACTACTTGTCCGGCGAGAAAATGGTTTTCACCATCGTGTTCAGCATGTTTTCTTACCTGTAAATCGAATGTTTAATCAACTTCAAATGAAACTTTTACTTTTAACCAACTTTCTGGTTTTTACCAGATTCTAGACAAACCACTTGTCCAGCGAGAAAATGGTTTTCACCTTCGTCTTCAGCATGTCTTCTTACCCGTAAATCGAACGTTTAATCAACTTAAAATGAAACTTTTACTTTTAACCAACTTTCCGGTTTTTGCCAGATTCCGGACGAACTACTTGTCCGGCGAGAAAATGTTGTTCACCATCGTGCTCAACATGTCTTCTTACCCCACAATCGACTATCACATTAGCTGTTTACAAATATTTTGTTTGTCCCTTAACTGGAACCCCACCCCTAAATGTAGAGCCAGAGCCCATCACGAACTTGACCTTCCCCTTGACCGAACAATCCTCATACCAAGTTTCATCAGAATATCTCATTCTTTTCGAGAGTTATCGTGCTAACAGACGGACAGACGGACAGACGGATAACTTTTGCGATGTCATAGAGGTATTCCTCCACTTCCGTTTTGGGATCCCAAAAAGGGCTTATAGTAAATCTCATGCGATGGCTATGGTATAACAAGACCAAAGGTTTCGATGGGATCCCAAAGATTCAATATTTGATCCAGACAATTGTGTCTTATCTTTGCCAAATCCAGTCTCCTTGAACATTTTTACTATTTAAAATTCAGAAACAGATTAAGGCCAAATACCTAATCATCTGAGAAAACCAAGTTCAGATATGGAGTCAGCATGTGTGTTTACCCCTATAAGTCATATCTGTATTGAACTACTTGTCTTGCGGAAAAAGAAAGCTCAAAAACCAACTCAGCGTATCTTCTTTCCCCAATATTCAACACCTAATCAACTTCAGATAAAAATGTAACTTATAACAAATTTTCCGGCTCCAGCCGGATTTCGGTCGAACTTTATGTGCGGATAAAAAATTATTGTCATACAGGGATTCAGGATCTCTTCTTACCCTAAATCGGATATCTAATCAACTACAAGTAAAACTTTAACTTTTAATAATTTTCCGGTTTCGGCCGGATTCCGGGCGAACTACTTGTCCGAGTAGAAAATTGTTTTCACAGAAGTGTTCAGCATGTTTTCTTACCCTAAATTGAACATCTAATCAACTCCAAATAAAACTTTTACTTTTACCGGGCGAACTACGTATCCAGCAAGAAAATGGTTTTCACCGTCGAGTCTAGCATATTTTCCTACCCCTAAATCGAACATTCATTCAGCTTCAAATAAAACTTTTACTTTTAACAGACTTTCCGATTTTGGCCGGATTCCGGGCGAAATACTTGTCCGTCGAGAAAATGGTTTTCACTGTCGTGTTCAGCATGTCTTCCTACCCCTAAATCAAACATCTAATCAACTTTAAATAACACTTTTACTTTTAACAAACTTTCCGGCTTTGGCCGGATTCCGGACGAACTATTTGTCCGATGACGAAATGGTTTTCACCATCGTGTTCAGCATTTCTTCTTACTTCATAATCGACTATCATATTATCTGTTTAAAAATATTTCATTTGCCCCTTAATTTAAACCCCCTCCCCCACCCGTAAATGTAGGGCTACAGAGCCCATCTACGAACAGGACCTTACTCTTGACCAAAAAAAGCCTCACACTAAGTTTCATTAAAATATCTCATTCCCTTGGAGAGTTATAGTGCGCACAGACGGACAGACGGACAACTTTTGCGATGTCATAGGTATCCCTCCACTTACGTTTTGGGATCCCAATAAGAGCATTATTTCGTAATGCAGTCTATGTTAGATTATTATTTTTTGTATGATAATAATTATTATGGAAAATCAGCTATAACCTTGGTCCTAGCTGGGTTTCTTTACTACCACGGTCAGCGTTTAAAGAAAACTAATACGGCACTATTGTGACCGGTGTAGCCAGTTTTCGGGACTAAATATTCCGTACGGGCTGTTAAAGTCCAAGAGATCCTACTCCCTATAACGTGTGTTTTGACTTGTTAGATACTAGCCGATCCGGGCTTGATTTATTGAAGATTTAATTTAATGTTCAAAAACGGAATTGCCAAAAGAAACAATAGTTGTATTGGGCGCAACAACTCTGGTTCATGTTAAAAAAGATTCATATGATTGAGTTCTTTGATCAGACCGAAGTTTCATCCTTTTTATTGGGTAGGCTACGACCGTCAAGTAGTAATCAACCTCGTTAAATTGAAAAAACAAATTCTGCAGAATAATCACCGGTTTCCTTGACGCGCTGCCTGCGATCAGCGCATGGCCTTGTTTGTAAAGAATTATTGATCCTTGAACAAACAGATGCGGAGAGGAGGGGGAGAGACGATTAAAGCCAATTTAGTCTATGCCGCTGCCATTATAAATTCTTCTGCGGTGTGACAAAATCTAATCTGTTTTGTTCTGAACTTGTGCGCCGAGCTTGTCAGTCCTTGGTACAGTGATAGCGCTCAGATTGGGAATTGTATCGTTGAAGGAATAGGATGTCCACCGCGACATTCTACCGCCTTTTTACACCCCTGAACCATCCGTCGATACGCGGCAAGCGAGTAAACCCGATTTCAAGTCTTCTCAGCGTTTTTTTAAATCCTTTGTACCATATTTCGTATATAATTATAACAAAGCAGTGTTTGACACTCAGTTTATTTTACTTTGCATTAACCGTTGTTTTCTTATTTTCAAACCATTTTGTTTTGACGTACAAGGCTATTTTTGTTCTACAGAAATATTATGTGACTCATATTGACTCATTTGAAGAATGACTAGAAGGGTTTCCGCTACCATGCCCGAGATAGCATCCCCCTTATAAACTTCCTTGTCTCCCGCTAGATGAAGCGCAGCTATGGCAAAATTAAAAGCTGCTGAAAAATAGATAATCTAGTTGATGCAAGAAATATGTGCTTCCATGACTTCCTATCAAACAGGAGGTACCCTGCTGCGCCCCACACCACCAAAATAACGCCTGAAAGTCATTGCGACGGAGAAAATAACAAATCCATCCACCACAATAAAAACCTCTTTTTTTCTTTTTTCTTTTTCCAACTCAGTGTAATATGATGGGAGATGGATCAATCTCTCGGGGCCGGATGTTTCCTTGACAATGATTATTAAACTTATTTGATTCAGTGACGGCGTGTGCGTGAGGGGAGGGGGAGCAATCTTCCTTGTCTAAGTTGCCAAGAGCGACGTGGTGATCATCTAGAATCGAGTAAGGCTTTCTAAGAAAATTGGAAAAAGGTATTTTCCTGAAGGATACTTTCAAGACAAATTGGACGGTCTAATAAGCTTGATCCATGCATCGCAGTTGAAAGGAGGAAAGTGATCAGAAGGTAGTGTAGGAAATGCTTATGGTTTGGGAAGGGTCAGAGTTGAAGAAGACGGTGTCTACCCTCTCTCGCAGATAAGATTCGCAAATCTGCCAGGGAGTGGGGCAGAACATACATGGGCAACAAGCGAAACACAACGTAAATCCGACGCAACAACTTAGGCTCAAAATAACGTAAACGCTTGACTAGCAAAACTAGGGAATTACATAAAGCAGACCCTTCGCAAAGTCTAATGTCTAAAGTGTGTTTTGCCAAAGACTGTAGGGCCGGACGTTGTTGACATTTCTGACCTCCTGTTCAGTTAGGCCATCATCTAGACCCGTCACGAACATACTTTTTCTGACACAGCTAGAGACTAGAGGTCATAACCATACATTGACGGAGAAGTTCAAAATTCAAGATGCAAGTGCTACCCTTTTGGATGTTTCCTCATCGCTTTCAAAAATCATGGACGACAGGGCCCAACCAGCACACGAAGTCGTCCACTGTTTCCTGACCGAAGATTAAAAATTAAGTGTCTTTTTCTATGTTTGTATGTGTTTTGTTTACTTTCTTCATTTACTCCGCCTTTCCGAAATGGCGGGTCATAAATAAATTACTTACATACTTAGTAGAGGTCGACCAGAAACCATACAAATATCAAACAACACCCAATGAGATAGGCCCGACAGAGCTAGACCCGTTGGAAACCTTTTATTTCTTCGATGCTTTTGAGATTTTAAAACTTCTTCGTGAAAGCTAAAACTTTCGCTTCAGCGTTTTCACGATTTTTGTTCGGAAGTTCCGCAGTGTTCTTAAGTGTCATTTCCAGATACTGTGCCTCTTCTGTTTTGTGTTTCTCATGCATTCCAGTGTAAAGACAGTTGTGTCAACCTCATTCTAGTCGTCTTGGACAGAGCGTAGAACTACCTCGGCTATAATATATGACAGTTAGATATATGTGAGATATGTGGGCGGGTGTTTGGTTGGGGAAGAGGGGTGGGTCTGATACACCGTAGGGAGATGGTACCGGATGGGGATCTCGCTGGGTTTTTGTTTTCGCTTAGATCCAATGAAATAAACGTATCTGAAAATAAGCACATTCCGCCGACAAGGAAGTGCTTGAGTGAGCAAAAGCGCATCGGCTTTGATCTTGTTTGCCGTGTCTGTATATGACCATTATTGGCCATCGATCATGTTCAAGTGAGTAAAATATATACATTTCCTGCACTGTCAGAAGTTTCATAACAAATTGCGCATAACACCTTTTCACTTAGAAATAAAGTGTTATGACCAATTAAGTTTATACTATTTCGTGCCTAGATGTCCAACAACACCTTCAATAGGTAAAAATACTACACTGTCAGAAGTTACATAATGACACTAGAAGGATGCGCGGTTTGAACAGATAACACTTTGGAATGTTATCTGTTATGTTTCTTCCGTTCCCGTTAGTATTTTTACCAATTGGAGGTGTTGTTGGAGATCTAGGCACGAAATGGTGCAAACTTAATTGGTCAAAAAACTTTATTTCTAAGTGAAAAGGTGTTATTCTTGAAAGAGTTATACGCTATATGTCATGAAACTTCTGACAGTGCACCAGTCGTACGTACCAGTCAGAAGGTGCTCGTCTTATCCGGCCAGGAAGTAGGGGCTGGCCAGGAGAAGAAGGTCCGTGAGGACGCCCGCAGGGGATTGTACGTTTCCCTGGTTGCTTTCGTTTATCAGAGAATCCGTTTGAGTTGCCCCCGTCCCATTGCTGAGGCTGGGGAGCGCTAAAACACAAAAGAAAAGATAAACAGATTCCACCCACGGGAACGTTTCTTTGTTATCTCAAAATAGCTTACGAGCAAAGGGTCCATAGTGCTTTCTGTATTCGCTTTCTGGGATTTGAAATGTTTACGAGATACTAATGGAGCGGAAATCTGACTGTCCGTCGTGACAGTCAAATTTTAAAAAAGACAATTTTTTTTTTCGGTAGTTGCCGATAGTTGATGCTGACTGCCGGTGAAGTCAACATTTGCACTCAAGATGTTAAATAAATGTAAATCTCTAATAAGCTAATTACAAAAATTTGAAGCTCCGAATTCCCAACGAATTATATACCCGACTCAAAATGCTCGAATATCAGATTCAGGAAGTTATTCTATACCGGAAGGTATAGAATTTTATATTTAGGGATTAGGGGGAAGAACAGTAAATATAATATGGGTTTTAATTTTAAAAGTTAGGTGACGTAAATAGTTTAAAAGTGGGTAAGAATAGATTAAAATTAACGTCACTGAGGGATGGAGGAGTAGCCACAAAACGTACGGAAAATGATTTTCATTGTTTTATACAAATACTATAAAAATAAGTTCAATTAGAAAAGATGCTACGGGAAAAAAAAAAGAAGATCTAAGACGTAACTTGACCTTTCAAATACTGCATATTTCTCTTGTACCCTCATTGACGTTATAAGAACTCCTGGGTTGCTTTTTTTTTTTTAAATCCCGCGTAGCTTCTTTTTCACTTGTTCTTGCTTTGGATTGAACCAAAACAAGTGGCTACGTCTCCACCTCCAACTCAGTGACGTTAATACAAAATTTACGTAAAAGTTTACCCTACTTTAACGTCACCTACACTTTCGTCATAAACCTATTATCTTTGTAATTTATCAACTCTAAATTTAAACTCTCCTTTCAAAATTTTAATTTTTATATTAAATAATCTCATCAAAACTCACTCTCTCATTCAAAAACCCTTTCTCCATAAAATCTAAACCTACAACCTAAATCCATCCTTTTTTCATTTTTCTAACAATATTAAATTTTATCTACCATATTTTACAACCATTAAATATATTTCCTTCTTTACTATTAGTCTACTCATATTTTTAAAACCTGGCAAAAACCCAAAATATGTACAATTTTTCCACTTCGAATCAAGCAGTCAAATTTTATAGGTTCGATCAGGAATAAACAACCACTAAAAAACAAAAATTTTAAACTCATGCACTACCTGTTTCAAGATGCTCTACCGTCCTTAGAGAATCTCTCTTACAGTGGCAAAAAGTTACTTCAATGGAAAAACAACGAAAAACCTTAAAACTTATTCCTTCACTCACCTACAAAAAAACAACCAAAAACCAACAACCAAACTCCCGATTTAAAATCTCCTTCCTTTACAACAAAGGAAAACTAGCAAGGAGATTCTAAATATCACTTCAATTCCTTAAAAAACATCAGGTTGAAACTTTGACTGCCCAAAACAAAAACAACAAAACCAACCAAAAATTTGAATTTTTATTATAAAATTTAAAAAAATACCGGTTACCCATACTTCAATCATAAAATTTTTAACGCATCATTTAACCATCCCACATCCACGGATCTATTCCATAACTCACTCTGCGAATTTGTTTCAACCATACTGTGGATCCAACTGTAGAACCTCGGGAAATTTATACTTTTACCTTTCTTCCTCATTTTCCACACGTGGACACAGACGGCAGTCATCAAGAAGACCATAGCCTGTTCTTTCCCTTTTGCAGCACCTATTTCAAAACACAATTTCAGAGCCATTTTCTTTTCTTCTAAACTTTCAATTTTTACACCCTCCCTTTTAAAAATTTCGAAAATATTTTTAAAAATTTCACCATTGAACTGGCACTCAAGGAACTCATGCTTCATACCGTCAACTACCTCAATCTTGCACAGCTGACATAGCGGATTTTCACTACTCAAGAAACGGCTTACGCGGTTTCTGTACGGTAAAATCCCATGAATTACCATAAACATGGTTTCTTTTTCTTGGGGGCGGCTTTTTGATGCATTCCAGTTTTCAAATGCTTTTTCATAATTCACAAATGGTTCATTCCGTTTTGCTTGGAAATCAATCTCGGTCTCCCTTTTACCTATTAAAAATGAATCCACCAATTTTTTCCTTTCCTTATTATCAATATCATCCTTAAAAATTCCCGAATTTTTGAGGTCCCGTAGTGTCAAAGCTGCTTTTTGGATTTCCTTTGGTACCGTTTTAAGTTTTTCCTTTACCCGTTCATCATCATCTTCATTTATTACAGGTAATACCCATCCTCGTAGCAGGACTGTAGTGCACTCTTGCCTGGTCACTAACTCACACACATTTCTTATATTCAATGACTCACAAACGCATCTGAAATCTATCACTCCCAATCCTCCTTGTGTTCTGGATACGTACAACATCTTCATGCTTAATTTTTCCAACTTTCCTTTCCAGACAAAACGCCAAACACTTCTTTCAACTCTCTTTGCATGCTTCTCCTCTAGTATAAAAACCGGCCCGGCATAGAACAAAACCGGCATGCAATATATATTTACAAAATCCACTCTTTCAAAAATCGTCCTGATAACACCACCCTCTTGACCACTCAATACTCCCTCGAACTTTCGGACAGTTTCTTCCCAGTGTATCTCTCCGTTCATCTCACTGACAAAATTCACTCCGAGTATTTTGGCTTTACTTGCTTCTTGTATCCAAGTCTCACTAAGAGCCTCCGAGTAATCTTGACGGTTTCCCAGCGGTAAAATATTGCTCTTTTTTCGGTGGATTTTTATGTGAAAGTTTTTCTCATACCACTCTAGAGCTTCACCGACGTTCTTGATGTCTTCCGTTCCTCCAGCAATAAATGTCCCGTCATCTAAAAAGGCCATGGACTTCAGATATATCTGATCACCTAGGAACAGGCCTGTGATCCTTTCGTCAACATACTTGAACAGGGGGTCTACATACAATTCAAACAAAACTGGGGCAATTGGGTCACCTTGCTTCAGGCCTTTTTCCATGTTCACTCTTCTTGTTAGTGAACTATTAATCTTAACAACTGCTCTTGGCTTCCTGTACATATTAGCAAACATACACACTACCTCTGAAGAGAATTCGAATTTCTTCTTCATTAACATCCACAACAATTCCCGGAGAACAGAGTCATATGCCTTAACTATATCAACACTTATCAGGGCCACCAGTTTCCACAGATTTGGATTTCTAAGCAGATCTTCGTCTCTTCTCTGAATCAAATCCCTTATTACGCTCAATATGTGTTGCGCTTTCCTGCCCTTAATTCCACCGTGTTGGTAGTTTCCAAGTATGTCTTCCAGAGTCCCTTCTAATCTCTTTGCTAAGATTTTCATGCATATTCTATAGTCGCAGCACAATAGCGCTATTGGCCTCCAGTTTTGCAAGTCTGATTTTTCTCCTCCTTTATATAATAATGAGATAACTGCTACTTCCTCTTCCGGATAACCTTTTGTCAGGTACTCATTCATCACTCTCACTAAGAAATCGCCAACTTCACTCCAAAATTCCTTATAGAACTCATAACCTAGTCCATCTATTCCGGGAGCTCTTCCATTTTTCATACACTGTAACACTTTGAATGCCTCTTCTTCCTTTATCACCTGTTTCAAACTTTCATTTTCTTCAACGGTTATACATCGTTTTACTCTAAAATCCCCCCAAAATTCTTCCCCAATATCTCCCTTTCTCTGATATATACCTTCATAGAATTCCGCCACTCTTTCTTTTATCAGTTTTTCTCCTTGTATCAATTCTCCATTTTTCCCTTTCAATTTACTAATAAAATTTTGATCCTTATTTTTCTTAGCTTTTACTTTTGATGCCAAATTTACTTGCACTGAATCGTCAAGCTCCGACAGCCTGTTCCGTAGTTTCCACTTAGAGTATTCTTCTTCTTCGATTTTTCTTATCTGGTTTTTAACTCCATTATATTCTGTCCATACCTCATAACCCTGGTCATATTCATCTTTTAGGTCGCTCAGGGTTCGGTATAAATGCCGTTTAAAAGATCCCGATTTTCTTGCTTCTTCCTTTTCTAGTGTCATAACATCATTCACCACTTTCTTCTTAAACTTCAACCAAAAATCAATTAAATCCATCCCTTCTTTATACATCGACAGGTACTCTTGTATTTTAGCTTTCAAAATTATCTTTCCCTCACCCTTCTTTATAATCTTAGGATCCATTTTCCACAATCTATGATCACATCGGCTGTTTCTTAGACCGGTTGTGTGGTCTTCATCAAATTTAATGTCCATTATTAACGCTGTATGATCAGAGAAAGACGCAATTGTGTTCTTTATATCCGCAACTTTTTCCATCATTACCTCTGTACAATAAATTCGATCGATCCGGCTCGCACCCCTTTTATCCACTCTAGTAAAAGAAACTAACTTTTTTTTTTCCGTCCATACGTCCTTTAAATTCCAAACTTTTATTATATCTTTTAGCTCTTCACTAATTTTTCGCTTCATATTCTTTTTGTTATCACTAAGAATATCTTTTTCTTCCACCACACAGTTAAAATCACCTAGAAGAATCATACTTTCACTATTTAAGTATTTCGGAAGTTTTTTTTGCAACACTTCTTTTCGTTGATTGACATTGTTGGTTCCTGATGGTAAGTGGATGTTCACAATAACCAATCCATTCCATTTAATGCTGCTCACCTCTCCTTGCTCTTCAAATCTTAAATTTTTCTTTTCAATTTTTAACCCTTTTCGTACAATAAAACCCGTGTCAGGCGTCATGCCTCCAGGTATGAATTCATATCCATTATTTTCCGACTGATTAAGGTTTTTAATGTCTACTTCCTGAACACACAACACATCAATCCGATGCTCATGTACGAAGTCTAACAGCATTTTTTGCCGTTTGCTCTGTTTTACTCCATTAACATTAAGTGTTGCAATCCTCATTACACTAATTTTCTAGACAACTATGTACGATCAATTTTTTGTTTTCTTTCCGCTGTTTCTTCCTGCCGAAGTTGTTTTTCTCTCTTGTGATACCAGCTCCTCCGACTCTAGTGACCCCTCACTACGCTGTCTCTTGGGAGTTGCGTTTTTGTTTTCTTGGTCACTCTGTTTTGGCTGCCTAATTTGCTTGATACCTGGGATTTTTGAGGTGACAGCGTTTTTACCAAAATTTCGTGCTTCAGTTTTCTCTTTACTTTTTCCCTGGACTGTTTCATTTGTATCATTTCTTTTACCTTCCTGGGGCGGGTCCTGTTCTGGTTTCTCTTGCTGGCTTGCTGCTGATGTCTCATCACTTGTGACTCTTTGGCTAAGAGATCCCAGTACCAAATCCACTGCCTGAGTTGGACTGCTCCTGGGTTGCTTTAAACTTTTTACCGGTTGATCTTTGCTCTATGTTAGGATCCCTTGCCCAGGGTCTTCACATCACTGTTCTTGACCGTTTTTTCCACTTATCATTTAGGGAGAAAATTCTAGGACCCGATAAGTGGTTCCTTCTACCCTGTTGTCGCAAGCATAGCATTTTTTTGTCTTACTTGACCATTTCCTTTCATTTTTTTTCAGCGCGTAATAAAATACATCATCATCATCAGTAAATCTAGTGGACACATATTTTTTTGTAAAAAATACCCTAGTTTTACAAATACTGTAACCTGTGGGCCCTGTTGAACGACTATAAGGGAACGAATGCTAGTCGCTGCAGGTATAAGTACAAGTATAAGCTTGTTGCCATCTTCCCGTTTGGTTCCTTCACAACTTTCGTAAGCTTCTCAGCTTGCATCACACAGATGTGACCAGATCAAAGTGTATCAGACCGAAGTTTATGCTATTTTGCCACCATACAAGATCTTATGCTTGCTTGTTTATTATTGTTTCGTGTGCACATGACCCGATGGCTTTAACAAAACATCTATACCGTATAAACCGACTTCGAATAGCTACATGTGCAGCAAATAGACAAGCAACTAATAAAAAGTTATGAAGAGTAATTAATATGAGGCACATTGCTTAGTTCTCCTGGAGGCCCTTCTGTAACTAATAGGTTACTCTTTCTCGAAGAATATGCAAGCCCTCCATCAGCAATAGTAGTAGGACGCTTAGAACGCCCTCGCTTTGGCGAAATCGTGTGCATTGTTTCCCCTGCCTTTGTAGTCTCACTCGGTCCTGGATCGATAGCATTGTTTAACCAGACGCGCTTTGAAAAAACGAACAGAGAACTTTTTGGATCTCAACTGAAAGCATCCGTGATAATGAAATTTGTTCACTCGCCCGTCTGTCTGTTGGCACGGTAACTCTTCAGTTCTTTGAGAAATTTGCTAAAGTTTGGCATGGAGGTTCTTAAAACGATTGTTCAAATAGGTTTAATAAGGTGCGTAGCGCTACACGTGGTACTTACGTCTTCTTACACACCCTTGTTCAGACTGAAGTTAAGAGGTATCCGTGCAACGTTCAATGTTGCCACACTGACTTCTAATTCGAGCTTCTAAAGATCAGAAAAAGTGCTCTTAGTACTACTTGAAGTACACAAGTACAATTTGACGACCATTATGCTGTGAAAAACTACTAAATTAACGTATGGACAGCAGTGTCCTTTGAACTAACAACAAGCAGTCGTAATAAAACAAAACGTGTTTTTCGAAGAAAGGCTTTTACTCCAGCTTCCAACAAAGTGCACTTTATGCTGTCTGTGGCAACCCTGGCGGAGCTCCTCTTTACTCGGCTCGCTGGCGGAGCCCAACCAGGCGATCTGATTGGATCTGCATGATACAGAGTAGAACAAAGGTTAATCCTTATAAAGCTTTTTACAGCGCCCCCGGAGGAAAAGACAAACCTGTATACAAGTGTTGCCATTTATGCCGCATTTCGCGGCATAATGTCGCGATTCTGAGGAAAATGCCGCATACAAATATCGACGATGCCGCATACCGCAATTATGCCGCGAAATAATTTTATACCGCTTTCGTTCCCGTACTTAGGTTGTCCAACTGAAGTTGCTTGTCTTTTTTCTGGCAAGAAAAACAGGAATTTCAAAGCCGCGTTCACGGAAGTCAACTACGGACATTAACTATTGACCCTAGTCGGCAGCTTGTCCCGTGGGAGACCATTGTTCTCGACACTAGGTTGAGGTCGCAGGTTTGAGATCCTCTTTCTCAGCTCTTCTGATGACATCTGTCAGCCCAGATAGTCCATTTCCACTAGATAGTTTTTGTGTAGTTAACAATAAGGGACTGGCTAGTCTTCCGTGACAAGAATTCTTGATGGAAACTATATTTACTTATACATCATCATGTCAGAGAGAGTTTATTCACAGTGTGTATTATTTAGGTTTCTTTTTCTTTTGATTAGTTGTTTGTACAAAATAATGTGATTTGTAGTTTAGTTTAGATTTTTAATTTTGTTCCTTTGTTAGTTGTGAAATGCCGACAGACTAAATCACCTAATAAATTCATTCACACGAGGGCCACCTAAAAGGACCTGACCTATCCTAGGGGGTAGTCGGCTTTTCTGCTGTATACAGTTGTGTTTAACTGGGGGGGGGGGGGGGGAGGCCCAACCCTCTACTTGGACGGAGGACACCAGAAACCAAGAAGGGCATAGCTCATAGCTGTTATGGGGGATACACTTTTTCTGCAGACATCGGTGTGATGCAGTAGCTTTAATCCACAAGTGAACATTATAAATGGTACCTTCTGAGTGGATCTAATAGGGTGTTACAAATGTGCAGAAGGGGTGGTCAGTGGGAAAGTGCTTAGCCTATTGTGGGATGGTATAGAGCTAAATATTTTCGGCAAATAGAGATATGGTGCTTGAATTCTAATTCGCAAGTGGAAATCAGAAATAACAAGACCAAAGGCTGGTTTCGATGGGATCCCAAAAATCTAACATTTGATTCAAACAATTGGGTCATTTCTTCGCCATTCAGTATTCGTCAGACTCCTTGAATATTTTTACTGTGAAAATAATGGTTTCAGCGTGTCTCATTGCCCCGATACCGCATCTCTAGATTTAGAAATAACTTTGAGCTTCAACCACATTTCCAGTTTCAGCCGAATTCATGGTGAACCATTTATCCAGCAAGAAAACTAAGTTCACATATGGATTCATCGGACCTCCTTACCTCCTCAATGAATATCTTATTAGCTTATAAAACATACATGTTTTTACCGTAAACTCGAAACCCCTCCTCTGCCTCTAAGGATAGGACTAAAGGAGCCATCTGCGAACTTGACCTGTACTTTACCAGTGAATCCTCATTGAACAACATCCGCGCTTGAACAAACCACTTCGACCTTCGATTATACTAGATCTCTCCGACGTCACACAGAATAAACAAAGGAATGCCGGCATTCACGCGCAGAGCTATACTATTTTGAGAATAAAGGGCTAGGGACTGCTATAGCCGAAAACTGGTCGACAAATTTTGTGTCCGGTTTTCACCGGATTCCGGGTGAATTATTTGTCCGGCAAGAAAATAACTTTCATATTCGGACTCAGCATGTCTCCTCACCCCTAAATCAACTATATCAGTAGCTTGTAAAATATGTTCTTTGCCCCTTAATTTGAAACCCCCTCCCTTACCCCTAAATGTAGGGCTACAGAGCCCATCTACGAACTCGACTTTACTCTTGACCCAAAGAATTCTCACACCAAGTTTCAACAAAATATCTCTTTCCCTTTGAGAGATATTGTGCAGTATATCTGAACTTGGTTTTCTCTGACGATTAGCCTGTCCAAGACTGGATCTGACGAAGACAAGACCCGATTGTCTGAGTTAAATATTAGATTTTTGGGATCCCATCGACCTTGTTGGTTTTGGAGTCACCTATCTCTTCTTCTTCTTTCCAGCTAAGATGGATACTTGTCGGCGGCTGGGCGATTTGAAGTTGTGGTAATAAATAGTCCGTCAGCCCAAGCTGACTGCGAATCGTATTTGACGGTGCAAAACGGATAAGTCAGCTACATTTTTAAAGAACTATATGTCGGACCTTCTTGGCAAGGGTCCTCTTTAGGCTCAAACCGCTCTAACTGGAAAATGAGCTTTTACCTAGAATGCTCAGTCAGTTAAGTTCTTGAGCTGATTGGGATCTAGATGTGCCCTTCATGGGTCTCACACCCATTCCTTCCGGAAAAGGGGAAACTGGACCAGATCGACCAGTCATATAGTCCGTAACTTTAGACGCAGAATGGGGGATTACTTCCTGGGAGAGGTTTGCTGGTGTTTCAATGGCTGTCGATACGGAATGCTGCCATCCCGTCAGCATTTAGTTTGGATGACTTCACAGCTTAGTGGGCAATAGACTAACTTCTTCCTGAGGATCTTAATTCGACAATCTACGACGAGGAAGTTTGCCTTCGTATCCCTTTCCTGGCTTATTAATCTGTATATCACCCTTGTTGGAGAAAGTGTGTGTGTGGGGTGGGGTTGGGTTTTTTTTTAATTATGTTTGAACTATCGATCGATTATGACGTGAGGGTTTTGTAGTTTGGAGCGAGTACACGATCAGTTCGTAGCTCTCGTGTCTGGAATTGCAGCTTACTAACTGAAGACAGTCGACTATTTTCTTCTTGAAACCATCCGTTTGTTGACCCGTAAACTACATTCCAACCGTGTGCAGTGCATTAATCGAGCATCTAGGTCGACTCTACTGGACATTGATCATTTTGTTGTACATTTTCTGGACTTACGAAAGAAAGACCTAAATGCTCTCCGTTAATTCTACCATCTTTGTTGCATGTTGAAAGTTTGTCCTTATTCCCCCTTGTTTTAGCTAGGACTACACAAGATTCTTTTCCTTCTAGGCTGATAGACCAAGCAGTGTTGTTTGATTTTAAAACATAAATAAATACTTGAATACTCCCCTGTTCTTGTTTGAGAACATTCATATAGTTAATTGGAATTTTTCGTTTCAATTTTGTTTTTGTCAAGTTAATTCTGCATAGAGAAAGAAGTATGGGTTAGGAATCTAGTGCTTTTTGTACAATCGGTAAATTAAAGTTAAATGGGCACCTCAAACTACCCCAATCCCACTCTGTAACAACCTAGGAACAATGCTTACCCCCTAGATCAGCAGCTTTTTCTGCAGTTTCCTCTCTTTGATATTTCAAAGCGTAATTTTTTGGGCCAGTACATGCTCAGTTTACTAGCTTGGAGAAAGATAAAAGTGATGTTTCTTATAATACTTAGTAGATATTTATTTTATGCATACATCAGCTTGTATAATTCAGATTTGAATAGGTTATTTGTTTTTGAATGATTTTTGTAGCTATGTTGTTTTTTATAAGCTTATTGCATATTCTGATACGTCTTATAAAGCAAATTAATCAAGCTTCACAACACTATTCCACAAAGAAAAACTTTGAATAGGCAGTTTAAGCCGTGGAACTTCTGATGAAACAATAGAACAATCAGGTAAACTGCATCTGCGGCTTGACTTTGGTGACATTTCAAATACATCCTTTTCTATCAAGCATTGCTGGGAGTTTTTGTATGTCCTGCCATGATATCCCAGCTCCTAAGATTTGGATCGCCGAAATGCCAGAGAGGTAACGACAAGGGATAACAAGAAAACGGCCGATTTTCGTAGTGCCTTCTGAAGGAAGTCGGAAATGTTTATTTGTGAAGCATTTAATGCAAAGTAAAGCATTAGAGGTGTCCATTGTGCTTTAATAATACGGCTCGACAGTATTTTCAGACACTTCGCCGTGGGTGAACAGTTATGAGTATAATTTCTTACTATGAGTATGTAAGGTTCCAGGGTGCGTAGTAACCATCCGTGGGCTTCTTCTTCTGCAAAGGCAAATGGCGATACTGATCGCCAATGCTACCGCCACTCCGCCAGCGGTGGCACAAACAACTATCAATACAGTCTGATCCAAGACAATGAAGCTCAGGTCACTATCTGGAATAAAAAAAAACAGGATTTGTTTTCGCGGACTATCCAAAACTACTCCCTTTTGGGATATCCGGCTAGTACCGCGAAACATACATTGCGATGGTGAAAAAAACACGAAATTTAGCAACGGAGTGCATCTGACAACAAGCTAAGGGTTAATATCAAATGTATTAAGAAACAAAACAATCGCGGCTGCCAAAAGTTGGCCATTGTCGAAACATTTTGCTCAGAAAATGAACGACAATATGACGACTTGGGTAACCCCGGATAGAAAACAAATTATGTGAAAATAATGGTTTGGTGACTGAAATTAGTCAACCGGAATGGAGGAAAAGATTCAAAGGTTCAATGGAGAGTGAAGGGATTGGGGTTATCATCCAATTTCCCGCCACGGGTGTATGTACTTGCTGCGTTTCAGTTCAAGTCCCAGGTTCACCTCACGTTCATTGTTTCACAGAAGGCCACGACTGGCCAAGCACGAGCATCTCGTGTCGACGCAGACACTAGTTCTACTGTTTGAAAATTAGTGCAGTTGTAGTTCGATTTCATGTCAGCCATCCCAACTAATATTTTGAATGAGTGTAAAATTGTGTCTGGGACTCGGAGGCGTTACTAGCTAAACAAACTTTTTGGGGGGACGAGGCATATACCGACTGGCTGGTAATTTTTACCGACTTTTTCTGCAGAAAAAACGACTGTTTTCAACAATAAAAATGACATTTTTAAAAAAAAACGACTGATTTTCAGAAAAACTGACTGTTTTCATAAACAAAAATCAAGTGTTTTGAAGAACGAAAATTCGAGCAATTTTAAGAAAAAACGACTGTTTTCTTTAAAAAAAATCAACTGTTTTGAAGAAAAATCGCAGCGCTTCGCGCCGACTCGGTTTTTTACCGACTGACCGACGGCTTTGGGGGGGGCGTCCCCCCTCCCACCCCCCAGTCGTGACGCCTCTGCTGGGACTAACATAGCATGGTAAGTATTTGCCATCTCACGTATTTGCCGGAAATTTGTCCGGCACAACTATCCGTTGTTCTAATTTCGACACTTCCGTCTGACAACTCTCTAATACACCTGGCTGTTGATTGTACATATATAGCTTACGCTGATGATATTATTCTTATGGCTCGTTGTAAAGATCAGCTAATTTTAAATTTTAACATTTGGTGGCGGAACTGAGGAAAAAAGGCCTTTGCGTTAGTCCTTCTAAGTGCCAATATTTTGTTATTAATGATCCGCATGGTATTTCGTCCTTAAACTGTGGTGGTGGGAACCTTTTCCAACCCCTTGATGTTGTGACTTACCTTGGAATCCCCTATTGTTCAGTGAAACGTAATTTTCAATCAACTGTAGTAAGAAATATTGAACTAAAAATCCGTAAGACGTTTGGAGCTTTAATCCATCTGAGGGGTAAGCTTAGACGTGATATTCTTGCCCGTATATACCAGTCAACTGTTTTACCAATAGTCATTTTTCCAGCGGTGGTGGTGAATGGTTTTAATCGTGGTATGATTGCTAGTGTCCGTGTGTGCTATTTTAAATACTGTAAATTTTTGCTTGGATACCCTTTATTTGCTAGAAATACACCTCTAATTAATTCACTTTCAGTTAAAGATCCTGCCCTGGCAATTCAGCAGAAATTTGATAATTTTGTAGCTAAAGCTAATAATATTCTGATTCTGAAGAATCTGTTTCCGTTTTTCGCTAAAAAGCCAATAGTTAAGTAAGTACAGTGCTTTGTTTAATGTACGTCAATTGTTATTTATTGTTATGAAAGTTATTTGTATCAGTGTTTTTTAAATTTATTTTAGTACTCCTCATTATATATTCTTTGAGGGAAATAAATAAATGAATGAATGAATGAAATATGCTATGAAACGGATTGTTCGTGGGGCATTGTCCCTACGCCATCGAGGCATTCAGCCATGAAAATTCTAAAGAACCCATATGCATTTTTCGTATCCCAAAATGTTAGGGATGTGATACTTATGACTTCGTAAAGTATGTCCGTCCGTCTGTCTGTCGGACTAGCTGTTAGCGCGATAACTCTCGAAGCTGTTGACATATTTTGTTAAAACTTGTTGTGAACTTATTAGGTCAGCGGAATTTGAGGGGGGGGGGTAGTTCTAGAAAGTGTATTTGTCCAGCTGTCAGTATAATACGGAGATTAAGCTAAACTGGTTTTTAATATTTCCAGGTAAACGGTATGATCGCGTTCTCATATAATTGGTAATTGGTCCTTACTTTCGCCCGATGTATGGAGAAATGGATGAGTGTGTTCGACGTATTGTGTATTAATGTAGGGAACTGAACAGTTTAAGGAGATAAGTATTTGGAGTAAATGAGTGTGATCAGGAATGGATGGAGCAATTAAATGTTAAATAAACAAATACACATTTAAATGTTGAAGGGTGAATGTTGTATCACTATAAGGAAGGTGAGTAGTTGTCTATGATTCACAGAGAAAATTTTGAGTAGTTTTAAGTGATCGTTCAGATTATTTTATGTATTTTTCTTTGTATTGCTTGGCCTCTCGGCTTTTAGAGTAAGAAATATCATATCATATAAACCTGAAAGATCGGATTCTTCGAAAAAATTATTGAAGTTGACGTATGTATGTATACGTCTTACATATATATATATTAAGAACCCGCTGGAACAGAGTA
The DNA here is from genome assembly GCA_023053575.1 of Branchinecta lynchi. Lineage (NCBI taxonomy): Eukaryota > Metazoa > Arthropoda > Branchiopoda > Anostraca > Branchinectidae > Branchinecta > Branchinecta lynchi. The sequence continues at coordinate 22,306,864 of JAKZAP010000016.1, read as the reverse complement.
TCTTCCGAATTTTCTTCTAGGACTGTTATTTCCGTCGTGATCTGGCTAAATTAAAGACAAAGGAATTACCCAACGGATCTGGTTCAGTGGTCGGTCAGTGATAAATAATTAGCTAGTGAAGACTGAAAAGTCTTTCAGAATCGTTAGGCTATATGAAAAGTCCGATTACCCTTTAAGATCCCATCGAAACCTTTGTGCCCCGTTTTGAAACATGTGCCCGTCGGCACCGGTCTAAGTGAGATTATCTTCGAAGACTATAGAACTAGATCGGTATCGCATTTCAGAATATTAGGCGTACTTACCAGTGCAGTATGATGAATATTCGTCTGAAGAGTCTCCGCAATGGTCAACTCCATCACAGAGTAGGTCTTTGGAGATGCAGAGTTCACGGTGGGCACATTTGAAATCGTTTTCTTTGCAAGCATGGTCACCTAAGAATAAATAAGTAATTCGGATTAATATTATCCCAATAGAGATAAGATTAATCCCAGTAGCAAATACTGCATCATTATTCGGAGAAACTATTTACAGTGTACGCTGTTTGGACTTGAAATCGCAATTCTACTCTTTCGTTTCGTAGTACAAGCAAGATTTTTTTTTTGAACAAAGTAGCATAATATATATATTCTTTCTGCTATATCTGTATTTGAGAGCGATTAAGCCATATACAGAAAAACAAAACAAACAACAATCTCAACTAACAAACAACCTCACATTCTTAACTTAATATCCTACCGACTTTCTGCTAAACTAATAACTTTTTCTACCATATTGCCAAAACACACTATAGACCTAGCATTTGTAGACTTAAGGATACCTAGAAGTAGCTCATCCCCCCCCATTCTGAAAAAGAGTACCCCTTATATTAGAAAGCTCCTTACACCTCAAGAGAACATGGCCCAGCCCCTCATCACTCGAATAACAAAAAGGACAAGGATACTACGCTTCCGGACCACCACTTTTCCTTTTCCAAAAACTTTTTCCAAGTACTGGTAGACAGTTTGCTCTTGCCTGGATCCACAAACGAATAAATTTTACTGGGATTTTCAACTTTAAATAGAACTCAGTACCAAAACACTCTTTAATTTCCTGATACAGTTTCAGACTAGATGACTTGTGAAGATCATTCCACCACAACTGAATCTGTTGGTCTTCAATTCTTGATTTTAATGTACCTAGAAATTCACTGGTATTTACATTGCGGCCTTTCCTCGGGATGCTAATTTAGAAATATGGTTTTTCCAGCTCCCGTTTCCTGAAACAAGGAAACCAAGATATTTAGTTTCTTTAACCGTTCTAAGTTTTGTTCCCTTGTAGAAAAATACACTCTCCTGTTTCTTGCGACTATTTTTCTTCAACACAAGTACCTCCGTTTTTTCTGTGTTGACTTCTAGCTTTTTGCTCTCCATGTATTCCTCTGCTAGGTTTAGTAGGGTCTGTAGTTCTTGTGCCGATTTTGCTATGAGGGCTAAGTCATCAGCGAACAGAAGCAGTGAAAGAGCTCTCTCGCCAAGTTTCACCACAGGCGCCCACTTCTTTTCATAAAAATCAACGATATCATTAATAAATATGGAAAATAACATAGGCGACAGTGTGCTACCCTGCTTTACTCCCATCAAACTCAATGAGACACAACTGCACAATCAATCGCCTTCTTCAGGTTGTTAACTACCGAGTATTATCCTTCTGCTTATTGCCTATTACTCCACTCCTTGTTCCGCCGCGCCTTGTTTTTCAAATTCCTTCCATCAGCAATAACCAGTGATTCATCATAGTGACATGTTTTTCAGTTCTAGATTTATCTTTAGACAGTTTATACTTAAAGTTTAACCGATTAGGGCTGATATACGACAGTCTAATAACCCCTTCACTTAAATACGCTTGAAAATCCGAAGAAAATGTGTTACTGTGTTGGTCCGGGTCCGTGATACAATATATTCGATTTTCAGCGAATGAACTTTTACTTTAATATTTGTTGTACCTCTGTATGCTTGTAACTCTATCCTTGAAATATTTGGCAACGACACACACTACAAAATGAACCAGGGGTATGTGGCCTTACAAAATAACTATAGGCTACAGTTGCCGCCGATCATATTTTCGGTCATATAATAAATGGGGAATTTTTTAAAACCAGGATGTCTACTAACATTCAGTCGACTCAGTTTAGATTGTTTTCGGTTCTTTCGCCAGATTTGGGTTTTCTCCGGATTTGGGCAAAATTATCAACCACAACCAGGGCCAATACATAACGCATATTTTTTACTCATGTTTTTTATAACTGCTACAAACGTCTAGTGTGATTCATTTACAAGTTGGTCTTTAAAGGATTCCTTCCAAATTTTCCATTCGGTCGATAATTTTATCGACCCCTAAGAAACTGATCCAGTAATTGGGTTCGCTCATAAATGTCAAGGCGTTGACTGGTTTGTCACCACGCTGTCCATCCTAAGGAAGTACTGAGCATTTCTTTATAGTAAATATGCCTGCTTTTCTTGGGTGTGCTCTTGTATCTTTTTACTCTTGGTAATCGAACTCTTTTCTCCAGACTTTCGTATAAGAAAATAATACTTCTCACCACCCGACGAATGACCTTTGGGCGAAAAACTCCCAGCGCTGTACTCGTCTCCCTGTTTGTCCAATACAAACAAATCCCGCTTTTCGTGCAAACCCACACCATTTTCCTTTTATTTACTGACTGCCTGCAGCACAATTTCTCTCATGCCGTCTGCAATCCTTCCGAAATAAAGCGGAACAGTCAGTACTTACTCTTATCCTTGAAAGCTGTTATGACCAACTGGAATCCATTCGCCTCGTTGCCCCAGGCGTCAGTGACGTATTTTATCGTCAAGTAGTTCGTTCGGGTTGGCGTTACTTTTATGTTTTCCAGCGTGTGTCTGCACGATAATTCAACCTGGAAAGCCAATAGGGCCCTTTTATGAAGAATAGAAATACCGTAGACGATGGTAGGAGGTAGAGACTCTCAAATAATTCGTACTGAACAAGAAAGAAAGGATCTTTGACTCGTGGAAATAGATTGCTCGGTGGCAATAAGTTTTGTAGTGGACTTACTGAAATTAAACGTCTGACCATCTTAAGTACAACTGTTACTAGAAATGATCTTGGTAGGAAATAATGGCTTAGGGATACCGTTACTCTTAAATACCAATACTTGCCCGTGAAATATGAAATTTTCTTGTTGACACCCCGATGAAAAATGTATAGGCTGCGTAGTTTTATAATAGTTGTACGAAAAAGTTGTATCTAGTGATATGTAATAGTAAAGAGTGCTATCATTTAGTGTTCCTCAGACTGGGCCAATCTTAAGTAGTAGTATCCAGTAGCGTCCAGTCTTGCTCTAGGAGCATCCAGTCTTGCTAATAGCAGTAGAATGCAGGAACACGACAGCCTTGAAGTAAAATAATGTAGTAGCATCAGTTAGTACTCCATGCTACTTTTTCGAACAACTTCATACTACTATTGTGAGATAAATTTTTCATCGGGACTCGTCGACTGTATCCAGACTCACGCTCTCCGAAGTAAGTGGCGGCCCGACGCAAAATATTTGAAAACTACGCGCGCCGTGGTTAAGTAGTAGGAAAGCCAGTCAAAGAAAGGAGCACGAAACACGTGACGGACAATTTGGCCATCAGCCTTACAAAATGAAACAAGATCTGGAAGCTCATCTGGCACTTGCAAGGTTTGGTTAAAGGATGAAAGTAGGAATTTGCCAATTCGTGGGTTTGTTGTGATCTTGTAAGCAAAACCCCTGAGATAAGAATAACGATGGACCCTTGGAAATCACGAGAATGTGTGGCTAAAAAGTATTTTTCTTTTGCACTTGGGCAAACCCTTGAGGCAAAAATGATCATGGGGTCAGTGGGATCATGAAAATGTAAATTTTGCTTAAAAGTATTTTTTGTACTTTGCGGTGAAGAGAATACTTTAAGGGATGGTCGGATCTGGAAAGTGAAAATTTCTAAACCAACCTCTAATGTTCAGGCCAAGTTTCGTCGTCCTAGCACATCTGGAAGTACCTTAAATCGCGATCACCGGAATTCCGGCCCACCATCCAACTCCCCCCAGAGTGCCCGAATCTGCTCCAGTTTTTTACTAGTGTGTCTAGGGCTTACGTTTGTTCTTCCCACCAAGTGTCATCCCAATCGCTACACTCGAAGCTTGTCAAAAAATTTCCATTCCCTCCCCCCCCCAGACTCCCCCAAATTGATCGGATCCTGTCCGCACTTGAAACGGGACGCCTCAGACGTAAATACTTTCCGAATATCAAGTTTCATTAAGATTCGACCACCCGTTCAAAAGTTGAGCATTTCTCAAGATTCCGGATTTCCCCTCGCTCCACTCCCCCCACGATGGTCAAATTGGAGAAACGATTGTTCTTAAAGGTTAACCGAAAACGTCTGTGATAGGACATCATTTGTTACCCATCACTTATTCACCTAAATTGACCTGGAGACCCGCTGAAAATGGGTACTTCGTTGTTCACGAATAATCGATTTTAAAATCGTGGAATTTCCGCGTGATTTGTGGTACCTCTATGCGCTTGTATTTTTGTTGTATTCATAACGAGAAAGACTTATGATTTTTGTTTGTTCAGGTACTAAGCAATCTTCACCAACCTCACGCCACAATGAAAAGCCGCGTTTGTGTTCAGATTAAAATTTCCCGCGTCATAGTAGAATTTTTGTTGTGTGGACGGCCGTAGCTATTCTGAACGACACAGCTGGAGCAAATAGTGAAAGATAAAAAAATCTCTTTGCTGAATCCAAATAATTCAGCGTGTTCAGTTAAATGACACAAAAATAAGTTTGCTTTTCAGTTAGACTTGAAGTTAAAAATTGTCCAGACCCTGATATTCCTGCCAAGTATCGTTGTAGCGCACGTGTAAGCATCTTAACTCAGGACCACCGGAATTCCAGAACCCTCCCTCGAACTCCCCCCATAGTGCTCGGATCCGATCCGGTCTTGTTAACTATGTATCTGGGGCTTGTGCTTGTTCTTTTCACCAAGTGTCATCCCGATCCATCCACTCTGAACATGTCACACGATTCCCGGTTCCCCCCTCCAGCTCCCCCCAAAGTCACCGGATCCATTCCGGACTTGAAGTGTGACATCTGAGACAGGAGTTCCAAATATCAAGTTTCATTAAGATCCGATTCCCCGTTCAAAATTTAAAAATGCGTCAATCTTCCTGATTCTCCCTCACTCCATTCCCCCCACGGTGGTCGAATCGGGGAAATGACTATTTCCAAGTTAGTTTGGTATTGTCCCTAATATGCCTGACAAGTTTTATCGTCTTAGCACTTCTGGAAGTACCCTAACTCGAGATGAGTGGCCTGACAGACAGACCGACAGACCGAAAATTGATCGCTATATTGCACTTGAATGGAGCTGCAAGTGCCATAAACAAGAGCTGGAAGCTCATATGGCACTCGCAAGAGTCAGATGGAAGTGTATTTGACGGTGCAAAACGGATAAGTCAGCTACATTTTTATTAGAGCTATATTTCGGCCCTTCTTGGCAAGGGTCCTCTTCAGGCTCAAGCCGCTCAAGCTGGAAAATGATGGAAATCATGCAATTGATGGTCAAAAGTGTTTTTTCACTATTCGGTTAAGATGCGCCAAACTTGCAAGGCTGGGTCAGAGGATGGAAGTACTGGTCAAATTTTTGTTTTCCCTTTTCGGTTAAGATGCGCACTTTAAGGGTGCTTAAAATTAATTTCCAAGCAAAACCCTTGAGGGAAAATGATCATGTTCTCATGGCGATCGTGAAAAAGCAAATTTTGCTTAAAAGTATTTTTTGCACTTTGCGAGTTCTTTAAAGGATGGTCGGATCGGAGAGTGACGATGTCTAACCGATGATGTCAAGTTTTTAATGCTCCAGCAAATCTTCGTAGCACATCTGGAAGTACCTTAACTCACGACCACCGGAATTCCGGACACCCCCATACAGCTCCCCCCTCCCGCGGTTCCCGAATCCGTTCCGATTCTGTCACTGATGCACCTAGGGCTTGTGACAGTACTTCCCACCAGGTTTCATCCTGGTCGCTCCACTCTATGCGTGTCACAAGATTTCCGGTTCCCCACTCCACCCCCCTCCCCCAAGTTCATCGGATCCGGTCCTGAATTGAAATGGAACATCTGAGACATGAGGTCTTTGAAGATATCAAGTTTCATTAAGATCCGGAAACCCGTTCGAAAGTTAAGCATGCCACTAATTTCCGGATTCCGCCGTCTCCCCCCCCCCCCCGATGGTCGGATCGGGCAAGTGACTGTTTCCAGGTTAATCGGGTCGGGTCCTAGATATGCCTGCCAAGTTTTATCGTCCTAGCCCACCTGGAAGTACATTGACGACTGATCACCGGAATTCCGGAACCCCCTCGCAACTCCCCCCCCACAGGGTCCGAATCCGGTCCAGTTCTGTCAGTGATGTATCTAGAGCTTGAGCTTGTTCTTCCCACCAAGTTTCATCCCTATCGCTCCACTCTGAGAGTTTCACACGATTTCCGGTTCCCCCCTCCGACTACCCGCCAGATTCATCGGATCCGGTCCGGACTTGAAATGAGACATCTGAGACACGAGGTCTTTCCAGATACCAAGCTGCATTAGGATCCGATCACCCGTTCGAAATTTATGCATGCCCCTATTATCCGGATTCCGCCACCTCCTCCTCGCCCCACGATGGTCGGATCGGCCAAGTGAATTATTTCAAAGTTAGTTTGGTCGAGTCTCTTATATGCCTGCCAAGTTTCATCGTCCTAGCGCTCCTAGAAGAATCCTAACTCGAGAAGCGTGGACCGACAGACCGACCGAAAACTTGAAGCTTCTCACCAGCAAAAATTGATTCCCCTCCGAATCTGAAATGGGAGTCCTTTCTATGATGGTGATGATAATCGGAGGATTTCCCCTCCGTGGGGACTCGCGAGAATTCGGGGATTGAGTCCCTGGGACAAACAAAAACGCAGGGACTCCTCAGAAGGAGTCCTCGGGGAACGGCGAGAATGTGCCTGAATAGAAGAAAGAAAAAAAACATGTGTCTGTAGGGTTTTAATTGACAATAGGCAAGTTTAGAAAGCTTTCTGTCCAGTTTATAAGGTTCCTGTTACATCTGTAGTTGTAAGAGACTGGGAACCTGTTTCTGCTTTGAAAACTTATAGGCTTATTGGTTCTACAAAACTTACAGAGATATAGCTTGCGAACTCTCCTGGGACTGGTGGACCCCGGTGGCTTATCTGCCATATGTTCTTGCGACTGCGGCTAAAACTCGCTTCGCTTTCCGATGCTGTTCTGGAGCTTGGCTAATTTTGGAAAGTACGTGGAAACTAAATCCAATCCGTGATTCGAAAGTGGACCCGGCAAGCCAGCTAGAAGTTGTTAAGGCGCGACGCGTTTCAGTTTTTGGAATCCCAAAACGTAAGTGGAGGGATACGTATGACATCGCCAAAGTTATCCGTCTGTCCGTCCGTCCGTCCGTCTGTCAGCACGATAACTCTCGAAGGGAATGAGATATTTTGATGAAACTTGGTGTGAGGATTTTTTGGGTCATGTGTAAGTTCAAGTTCGTAGATGGTGTCTGTAGCCCTACATTTAGGGGTGGGGAGGGGGTTCAAATTAAGGGGCAAGCAAAATATTTTTAAACAGCTAATATGTTAGTCGATTATGAAGTAAGAAGACATGCTGAACACGATGGTGAAAATCATTTTTGCAGGAAAAGTAGTTCGTCCAGAATCCGGCAAAAACCGGAAAGCTGGTTAGAATTAAAGTTTTATTTGAAGTTGATTAGGTAACTGATTCAAGGCGAAGAAAAGACGCTGAGATTGTATTATGATAATCGTTTTTTACCCGGACATATACTTCGTCTGGAATCCTTTTGGAATGGGAAGCCTTTAATATATATACATTATCGGTCAATTCATCATTTCAAAATGGTCACAACACAATCCATAAGATATGCCATTGGCCTCAGCAAAACTCGTCTACAATAATACTCAAGTCATGTCCGGTCACATTGATCTAAGATGGAAGACTTTACATTTCTTAACGGTAAAAACGAGACCATAGGTTTCGATGGGATCCAGACATTTGGGTCTTGTCTTCGCTAGACCCCTTGAACATTTTCACTATTAGATTTAGAAACAGATTAAGCACGCGTGGCTAATCATATAAGAAAACCAAGTTCAGGCGTGGATTCAACATGTGGGTTTACCCATATAAGTAATATCTATTTTGACAAGATTGGCAAAATAAGTAAAGCTCAAAAATGAATTCAGCATATCTCCTCACAGCCGTATGTAACATCTGATCAACTTCAAATAGCTAATCATTTGAGAAAACCAGGTTCAGGTATGGATTCAGCATGTGTGTATACCCCTATAAGTCATATCTATTTTGACGAAACTGATCGAAACTTCCTGCCTTCCTTCTGCCAGATTTGTGGCTTCGCCCTTGTCCGGCAAAGAGTAAGGCTCAAAAACTTCAACTTACAAAAAAAATTCTTGTTATAGCCGGATACCGGGCGAACTATATGTCTGGGTAAAAAACGATTGTCATCTAGGGATTCAGCATCTGTTCTTACCCCTAAATCGGACATTTAATAAACTAAAAAGAAACTTTTTGTTTGTGATACATTTTCCGGTTTTGGCCGGATTCCGGGCGAACTACTTGTCCGGGTAGAAAATGATTTTGACATAAGCCTTCAGCAAGGCTTCTTATCCCTAAATCGAACATCTAACCAACTTCAAATAAAACTTTTACTTTTAAGAAACTTTCTTGTTTTGGCCGGATTCCAGGCGAACTACTTGTCCGGCGAGAAAATGGTTTTAATATTCGTGTTCAGCATATATTCTTAACCCTTAACCGACAATGTCATTAGCTGTTTAAAAATGATTTTGTTTGCACCTAATTTGAACCCTCCCCCACCCCTAAATGTAGGGCTAAAGAGCCGATTGGTGTGAGAATCCTGATATGGCTTATAGAGGTATGCCTGAACTTCGTTTTCTCAGATGATTAGCGTGGCGAAGACTTGATCTGGCGAAGACAAGACCCCATTGTCTTGACCAAATATTGGATCTTTGGAATCCCTTCGAAACGTTAGGTCTTGTTTTTATGGCGCTCGATGGATTCTTACATTGTATTCTTACGTCGGATTCTTAAGGACGGAATCCTTAAGATCGCCAGAATCATCCTAGATTTTTGGCAAACAAGAAATTAATCCTCAGTGAAACCTCTCGTCGGAAGCGGAATTGGTTCGTGCTGAATACGGATAAGGAACCAGCGGAAATCACTTCGGAAATAGAAGAAGATTGAATCACGGAAACGTGTTGCCTGCAGGAAACTTTTTTTTCTTGCGGAGGAAAGTACTTAAAGTTTAACCGAAAAGGGCTAGGATACGACAGTCTAGTTACACATCACTTGTTCGCTTAAATAATCTTGAAAACCCGATGAAAAAGCGTTAGTTTGTTTTTCTGATATTTCCAAATAATCGATTATCCCATTGTGCTTGCCGCTCTTCCCGTTTTTGTGATATCTCTATGGTGCCTGGAACATTTGGCAACAACACCAGGAGCAAACGAGTAAATAAATTGTGAATCAAATAAACAAAGAAGTGTCTGGAGTCTGCAGTGCCAAAAACTAGTGCTAGCTAGTGAGGTGTCTTGTGTAGTGATAGTTTAGTGATTTTCGCCGGTGAATTGTGGACGGATTCACCATCGGAAAGCGTCCACATTCCCAACGTCCCTACTGAAGACTACTGTGGACAGAATGAAAATCCCCAATAGGTGTTGTAATAATTCAATGTATTTGAATCTAAGATGTAAAAATAAGTTGCCTGTTCAGTTAAACTTTAAGCAAGAGTACTGCTCTGATTTCAAGGATCATTCACACGGCGGGTATTTTTCCCCGGAGACGAGAGGAAAGAGTGTTCATAGGGTACCTGGTATTTCTCAAGGGAGAGTACTGTCATGTGGCAATAGATTCCAAGGTTGTAAAGCTCAGGATATATCTTGATCACTTCTTATGTGGGAACATCAAAATTATTGCTCTAAAATTCGACTTTGTTGTTGCTCAGTCGAACAATATCCTTCGACGAACAAATCCCCGGGTGAAAAGTTTGCGAAATTGAAGTCCAAAATACCCGAGGATTTGTTGCCGTTGCGAGGAAAAACAACCGCGGAGTACTGGTAAATATCCTCCGTGTAAACGCAGCTTCAGAGAAAATGGACGGTACGATCTGGAAATTAGTTAGTATTGTACTTCAGTATTTTTCACCTCGGACTAGATTTGAGCATATACATTTTCGAAAATAGAACAGTTAAGCCTATGAATGATTGCAATTTAGTTGCCCACAACAACCAAGTAAGAAAACGGGTGTGCAAGATAAAATAAAATAAAAAAGAACAGGAAAAAAATACCAAAGGGTGGCTATAAAACGATCGTGCTATACAGGAAGTTTCCTTTACTGAGCCTTGAATAATAGAATAAAGTCTTTGACTGATTCTTTTCTACTTATTTATGACTTTAACCTTTTATTTATCTTTCTTAATGCGTTCCCATTACGTTGAAGACCACCTACCCGCCTACATTCATCCAAACACTTTCAGTTTATTTCAAAGCATCAACGCAAGTCGTGGCTTCGAGCCAAATGGCGTGTTGTCCAAGTCAAGATACATTAAATTAAAATAATGACGTCAGTCAAAACAACAGAATAAAGAATTCAGACTGAAAATGGTCAACACAAATCACAAAGTAAAACACACACAAGACAGCCTAAAACTCATTGTTGAAAAGGGAATCGATTAAAAAGAGCCACGGCACGGCACACGAGGCAAGAGTAATAAAAAGCGATTAGCAAGTAGTAGAAGTAGACAAGTGAGAGTTAGTAACTCAAAAGCCTAAGAGAAGGCACGTTAGCACATTGCTCATACCCCTCACTTTGAAGCCTGAAAGGCCCTTTCAGTTTTCATGCCTCTTTTTAGGACCCGTGTCTCCTACAGTATGTCGTGCCTCTTTTTCGTCGTTACTGTACCGCTCCGTACGGTAGGAACGGGGTTCCAGCTTTTCAGTTCCACCACTTTGCATTGAAGCTAACCACAGCAGTGGAAAATGAATAGAAGAAGTAGAAAAAAGTTCAAGTTAACGATTTCCTAAGCAGTATCAAATAGCGCGAGGTAGTTAATTATTGAAAAGATCTTGGATATCATCAGTGGAAATGTTCAGGCAGTCGGAAGTAAAATGTTAGTCGAGAAACTCTAGGGCTTAGGCAGAGAAAATAGTGCGGTAGTCAATGAATTACTTATGATATCGTGGGGGTTTAAGCTACTGAGTTTTGGGAAAGACTAGGGATAACAAGAGTGGGAACGGGGAGTCAGAAGATGGAGGTAGTAATTCAGGTTAATGATTTCCCAAGCAATATCAAAGAGCGCGAGGAGCTAAATGATGAAAAGATATACATAAGATAACAGCAGTGGGAAGATGAAGGGAGACGGAAAGCAGTATTGCTGTTCGAGCTTTTATCTAAAAGCAGGCATTGCTATTCAAGAAACTCTAGGGCGTTGACAGGAAAACAGCCTGAGTAAATTCACACGAAAGTCATGGGATGTGAGCTAGCTGTACAGGCAGACGGAAAGTAGCCTACATTGTTTGTCGAAAACGCTGAGGCACAGACAGGGAACAGCTCCGAAGTTAATGAATTCCCAAGAACGTCTTTGGTCTCAGCAAGTTAATGGTGAAGAAGGTGGAGGAAGACAAAAGTGGAAAATATGGAGGCAAACGGAATGTATGTTGTCACTCCGAACACTAAGTCGTAGGGCAGAGGGAATCGGTTATAAATGAGTAAAAAAATGTATGTTTCAATTCCGGATACTAGTTGTAGGGGGGGGGGGGGGTACCTGGAATATTGTGGGGAGTAGGGTGGAGGGAAAGAAAAGTGTAGTCACTAGTACTACGTATATATCCAGACTGGATGCAAGGCAGGCAATGTGGTGGGTTGGAGGTGGGTCCCGGTAATGTTATGCTTCTGACATGCATTACTCTTGAACGACTGATCCTACTCGTGTGGAATTTGAATGTCCTAGACTTTCCGCTTAGAGGTCCAGAACGGATCTGATCATTAATGGGGGAGTGAAGGGTGGCAGAAATCTTCTGACTCGCACAGCTCTCGGGCAAGTGATCGGATCAGTTGACAAGTTTGTACAGGGCTCCGACACTGTGGGGGGTCCTCGAAATCCTAGGCTCGGGTAGGGTTATCAGGACGTAACATGGCGGATTGAAAGCTCATAAACCCGAGATGTACCATGGGGGGAAGTTTGAAGGGGGTCCTGGAAAATTGTGGGACTCTGTCAGTGTTGGGTTCGGGACGAAAGTTTACGGATAGCACAATCACAGGCCTTCGATGTGCCATTGACGGTTATGACCGGATTTGAAATAACTGGGAATGACCGGAAATCCGGTTATGAACGGATTCGATGAGGAGGAGGGGGGATTAAGCGGGACATGTCATAATACCTAGATCTGCACTTTGTAAATCCGGATCGGACCCGACTAGTCTGGGTGAGGGAGGGGGAGGGGGTCTCGAAAAGGACATTCGACCTTTACAGCGTGAGCCTTAGCTGCTATACATGGTATCTACCCTTGCAAATGCCATGTGAGCTTTCAGCTCCTATTACATTATTACATTTGTGTTGTTATTGTCTCCCGTGCAAAACCCCCTTTGGTTGCAAAACAAGAGTAACGAGGGATAATATTATTGTAAATAGTAAGTTTAAATGAAAGAAATTTTTTAGTAAAGGCGATATTAAGGAAGAGAAAAGTAAAGAAAATTTTAAGGTTTTCAAGATCTGATGAAAATTGTACAATGAGAAATAAGGGTTAAAAGAGGAAATAAGAAAGAATATTAAAAAAAAATTATATTATCGTTCCCTTTTTGACTATTTTGAACAATTTAACAAAATTACGACATCATTGATCGTCGTGATTACACATGTCTTCGAATCTCATTTCCTTTATCATTTATTATTACTTACCTATAGATAATGTGAGACTATAGGTAGGCGAATACTGTCAATGATTATCCCTAAAGCATATTCAAATAAATTCGCCAAAATAAGCCAAAAATCCATGACAGCAGATCAGCACTACTATGGGCGTAGTCCTACAGACAAAAGAAAAGGCGGAAAGAACCTAAAATCAGGGTACGTTTCTCGGTAGAAAGGGAAGATCTCTTGGTGTACACTAATCTTCTCTCTTGTATATAAAAGCTGTACGTCCTACTACTACAGAATGATTGTCCACTTTAAAATCCAAGTTTGGTCGCAGACATGGATGTATTTGATTTTCTTTATTTGCCGATATCCCTTTAAGTTTAACTGAAAAGGGTTGAGATGGGACAATAGTTACCCAGCACTTACTCACTTAAAGAGAGTTGAAGACCCGATGAAAATGCGTTTCTTAGTTGCTCCGCTATTCACGAATAGTCGATTTTAAGATAGTGGAATTTTCCTGTCGGATTTGTGGTACGAAAGCAGTTTCCGAAAAACAATTGGCACGCAGTGAGCTACCTTCCGCGAGCTGATCACTGGCCACTGAAAAGCCGCGTTTGTGTTAAGATTCAAATTTTCCGTGTCATAGTAGAATTTTGAGTTGTGAGGACCGCCGTAGATATTCTGAGCGTCATGCTAGAGTAGATAGGGAAAAATAAAACAAATACTTAACACAATCCTAATAATGCAGTGTGTTCGATAAGTTTGTTACGGTGGTGCCATCTGCATCCAGCACTGCTCACTGATGCCGCCGTTAGGCAGCGTTACTCCTTTCTGTTCAGTATTTTAATCTTTGATTGATTGATTGATTTGTTTAAAATATAAGCACAAATCGTGACACAGTGCCAAATAGCGTAATTATTTAGTAAACAGATGAAGCTATATAAAATAAAAAAATAATCGTATTCGTCAAATTATAACTTTCAAATCGGAACAAAACACTAATATCAGTATACTATACTCTTTTACACTGTCGGGACTCTTTTATTTTTTTTTTAAAGGAACAGAAAACTTGACACAAACTTGACTCGGGGAGCTAGGTGACATATCAAGAATGTACCCTGAGTCGATATTGAGAGTAAGAAAAATTCTCGTTGCGACCATTGCACTTTCAGTGCAGTTTCCGAGAATTCGACTTTTGAGTTAGTAGAAAAAATAGCAAAAATTTTGTGTACCTCTTGACTACTACCCCGATACTATGGCTGGGACACGGCCAAAGGTGAAATTTTACAGTGCATAAGTGCATAATTACAGTGCATAAGGGGCAAGGGCCTGCCAGCTAGCTCTGGGAACACCAAGGAGGGGATTCGAGATAACAAAGAAGGGGGGTCCTGTCGACAATAAGTCCCTGTATCTTTATCTAAGCTCCCCAGGTCGGTTTGATGGCCGAAAGTTGCGTAGTCAAGTTTTCTGTGCCTTTAACCATGTTTATGACTCATCCGGCGAGCATGAGTCATCTTCTTCCGACATCGTCTCGACCGGAAACAACCCATTTACTTAAAGGTTGTTCATATTATTTTGTAAGTACCAGAGAATAAAACCTTTTTTTTTATTTACGGTCCTCAGGTCATTGTTATGAGTCTTGTTTAAAGCTCCTTAGAGTGGGCTGGCCTGTAGGGCCTAGTGTAGGATGGGTGGTTTATAGCCTATTGTAGTTCGGTACGCAAACCTTAGTGTGAATCGACCATGGGAATTAATAATGATGTTAAGAGGATGGACGAGTGGAGGCGAGGTTTAATAAAGATAAGGCTCCTGGGGTGTGGGCTGAAGAAATTCTGACACCGTAGGTGCCCACTAGACCCAGGACCAGTCAGAAAACCGAACATAAGAGACAAGAGAAAGTCTTAGGGAATTCTATAGCTCAGCCGCAGTCAATCCAGAAATCCCTAATCAAGCTGGTTCACACATCCTAGCGAAGCTGGAATTCACATACCCAGTCAAGCCCGAGGCCTACTAGCCGAGATGGACCATAACGTAGATCAGTTTATTCGTACGGCAAATCATGTACAAGAGTAGACATAAATAATATATAAAAAGTATGAAGCGAACACTGAGTCCCTAACTAAATATATAAACCGGTCCTTACCATAAATTATAATATAGAGTAACTGAGGTCTTGCTCCGACCCAGGATGAAAGAGAACTGGTCTTGGCTGCGGATTCATTCCGCAGCCAAAATACTTAGAATGAAATGGATCAAAGCCTGACCTCGGGTTAACTGGAGCTAGTGAATAAAGACCGAGTGACCTATTGTCACGATGCCGGGAAATTAATGATGGTGATGGAAACCGAAGAGATATATAGAAAAGTAGGCGATAGAGGGAGGGAATAACTAGGAGGACTATTGCAGAGCAAAGTGCTATGGGATGTCTCCATAACAATGAACCCATGAAGTCTGCACGTGTAGTAGGCGACCAGACGCCCTAGGCTGTCCTGACTCCGATGACTGTATCTAAGGACATTTACCATCTATGTCCGGCCTACTACACCCTTCTCCATAACATCAGAGGCGAAATCAGAGGTGAATTAATAGAGGCGAAAGCTTTTTTACTGTCAGTAATATTATTATTATCAGGTTGAGAGTGCTTCTTCACATACAAATACAGTCGCCGTAATAATTTAAATGATACAAAGATAAGTTGGCTTTTCAGTTAAACTTTAAAGAAGCCAGCTTTTTGACCTACCTTGGGATTTCCGATGGCGTGGGCCCCGTCGTATATCGTTAGACGATCGTTACAGTCCAGCTGTAGATATTGAAAGCGGAGGGAAAATTTCTGGAGAACAGTCTCCGTTTGGAAGGTCAAAACACAGTTGACGTTTCTCTCCGACCGCGAAGTCAGCGTCGCGCCATCTATCTTCCGATACATTCCCTGGAGAAACGAATCTTTGCATAACTGTGCGATGTGATCTGGAATGAAACAAATTGGCTGAAATCCCTTCTGGGTGTCAGACGTAAATACAAAATGGTCTGTTTTTTGTCGAAGTAGGGAGACGAAGTTCTATTATTGGTTACCCTAGAAAAAGCAGATTTCTTAGTATTTTCCCATCCGACTAATAACCCAGATGTTATACTCGCAGAATCCACTGAAGATATTGTAAGTTATCTATTTATGAGCAGTTGACACTAGGGTTTTCTGAACAGATTTCATACTTTACATTTCATAGAGAAATATAGCTTTAATAAAATGTATCTGACTTATCCGTTTTGTACCATCACGTAGTTTCCCATTGCACAGGCACTCTCCAATTCAGACAACTAGACATTAATTTTCTAGATTTTTTTTTTATTTGCAGAAATACAACCTTAATTGTGAAAAGATCAGTTGAACTGAGGTGAATGATTGGTTGAATAGTCTCATTTCGTTCTTGCAAACAGACTCAAGAATACAACCTCGTAATTTTCTAGTAAAAAGAAACTCGGGCACAAAAATCGATGTAAACAATACTCATTAGAAACCAAAGGTAGGAAGATAGGATACAGAATATGACAGGATATTTTTTTTTTTTTTTTTTAATCCCGCTTAGCTTCTTTTTTCCATTCTTTCTTGTTTCAGGGTGAACCAAAGCAAGTGGCTACGTCTCCACCGCCAAAACAGTGACCTTAATACAAAAACTACCCAACATCTTCCTCTTTAAAAAAAAAAACTACTTTCTTTTATCCTTTCCAAACTCCGATTAAAAAAAATCTTCTATTTTCTAACTTTTCACTTTTCCATAAAACGTTCTCGTATATAAGGTAGGGGAGAGGGGGAAGAGGGAAATGACAGAAAAATTCTCAATAAACTATCGAAAGAAATAGATTCAGGTACTGATTAAATTCTTAATCCCTTCCAAAATTTTTGTGGAGGGGGGGGGCTATTTTTACACCGCCGAGATATCTACTTGCGAATCGCACCAAAAGACAAGCTCTGGCGGAACTATCAGCTTAGATGTGAGTGATGTAAACGTTACAGACTAGAGAATGATTCGAAACCAGCTCCTTTAAAACCTGCTGTGAATAAATCTTTTTCAAACCCGTTTCAGATACATCTAGGTAGTTTTACAGGGCAGAATAAAAGTAGAATGCATGAGACTGCCACCAACCAACTCCGAATCACCCATCAAGAAGAGCGCAGAGGAACACAACCTTGGAGTCACTGTTGATATTGTTCTCAAGTTCCATGCCAACACCATCAAGAGCGTGTCCCAGGCCAAGACGAACCCCGGTCTGATGAGACGAACATCAGATCACTACTAGTTTTCTTTTTGGATTTTGGCATGCCCCCCCCCCCCCCCCACGTACAAAGGAGATGTCAGGCTAATTGAGGGAGTTCAGAGAAGAGCAACTAAGGCCGCGAAAAACCTTGGAGACAAACCATACCATACCAAGATCGCTTACGGGCTCTCAGTCTTCCTACTCTAGTGTACAGGCGCAACCTTAGCAACATTATGATAACCCGCAAACTGCGAACTCGTCGTAAGCCAAGATCCTGCCCAGCCACGCAGGCCCCCCACAGTGTTGTCAACCCATGCGTTACGCCTGTGATTACAATCCCCAGTGAAAGTTAGTGAAATAATGTTGATTAAAAAACAGCTAGCCTACTGCCGTAAAATCTGCTCCTGTGTCAAATAATACTGTTTCAAGAAGGATCGAAGACATTGCAAGTGATATTGTCATTCAGGTTGCTAATTAGCTAAAGAAAAAGAGTGCGATGCAGCTTGATGAAAACACGGAGAACATCAAAACCAAACACAGAAACAGGCTGACTGTAAAAATATGCTGCTAACGGCGTCAAGGCGAGATTTGACAAAATGTTTGCCACAAAGCAGCCTCTCGTGGTTGCCTCATTAATTTCTTGTATATTTTTACATATGTCTGCCCAACCATTTATGACAATAACTATCATCTTTTTCACGTTCTGAAAAAGGGGGTACGCAATTGTTTCGAACCTTGATTAGGGGTACTCGGTACGGAAAATGTCGGGAACCACTCCACCAGAGGACAATCAAAGAAGTTATTCAAACAGTCTGTCACAACCAGGGCCAGAAAAGATTTCTTCACCAACAGAGTTTTCAACCCCTTCAACCAGTCTCTTCCTACTGCTGAAGCGTTCAAGAAAGCACTAGACAAAGAGTTGGCCACGAAAGATTGGAAGTATGAGTGGGACATCCAATCCTGCTCATACCTGCTATAAGATACCACCAATTAAACTCGGGAGCATTCAACATATCTACAGATTCTAATTAGCTCCGGAATGAAAATTAAGGTAATTAAGGTAAAGCGGGCCACAAAAAATGGTCTTTCTACCATACACACAATAACAACCATCCCTACTGCCACTATGAATTTTTAAAAACACAAAACATACCATCAAAGAATGAGCAAATAAAAAAATAAACCAGATTTCCTAGGTTTGAAATAATTCACGGCTTTAAGGATGGAATCACGGCACGTAGGGAGCCAAGGATCAAAGTAATATTGTTCACTCTAGCTCAGCTTATTATTTGCGGCCCGTGAGGTTTGCGGAACATCATGAAAGAAATAGGGAAATCCGACTAAATTAATATTGCAGAATTAATATTCGTGTCTATATATATAAATCCGAGCGGCCAGTGAGGCGCCGGACGCGTTTACATTTATAAACCATTCTAGGGACAGTCAATTCTGTTAGTAAATTGAAAATATAGGCTTTTCGTGTGACGTCACGGGCCGTAGATAATACGCTGAGATTTAATCAACAAAATAGTAATTTCCATCTAATGCTTTACGTTTTCTGCCAAATCCCAGGTGAATTGCTTGTCCAGCAAAAAAAAATAAAGCTCAATATTCAGCGTATATCTTTATCTATGCAACTTCAACATCTAATCAACTTCAAATAAATAACAAATTTTCAGGTTTCAGCCGGATTCCGGGCGAACTATATGTTCGGGTAAAAAATGATTTTCCTATTAGTGTTCAGCATGTCTTCTTACCCGTAAATCGGACATCTAATCAATCTCAATCAAACCTTTGCTTTTAATTTTTGTTTCGGTTTTAGCCGGATTCCGGCTGAACTACTTGTCCGGGTAGAAAATAATTTCCACATTAGTTTTCAACATGGCTTCTTACCCCGTAATCGACTATCTCATTAGATGTTTAAAAAAAAAAAATTCGCGCCTGAATTCGACCCCCCCCCCCCCCCCCCACACCCCTAAATGTAGGGCTACAGACCCATCTAACGAACTCGAGCTTTCCGTTGACCCAAAGAATCCTCACACCAAGTTTCATAAAAATATGTCATTCCCTTCGAGAGTTAGGGTGCTGACAGATGGACGAACAACTTTTCCGATGTCATAGGCAGGGGCGTCCCGAGGGGGGGGGGGGCGAGGGCCCCATGTTTCTGGCATTCGGTCAAATTTTCGCCGAAAGCGGAAATTTCGGTTAAAACGCCCTCGGTTAAAATTCGGTTAAAATGCCCTTTTAATAAAATCGTTTGTCCCTGCATTTCTATATTGGGTAATCTAACGTGTTTATTGGTCCCCTTTCTATGTCGAATTCGCTAATTTATAATTTATTTGTTGCAAGTTGAAGTTTTATTTGAAGTTGATTAGATGTTCGATATAGGGGTAAGGAGATACGCTGAATTTGTTTATGAGCCTTATTTTTTTTTACCGGGCTAGGCCGAAACCACGAATTTGGCAGAAGGAAGGCAGGAAGTTTCGATCAGTTTCGTCAAAATAGATATGACTTATAGGGGTATATACACATGCTGAATCCACACCTGAACTTGGTTTTCTCATATGATTAGCTATTTGAAGTTGATCAGATGTTAGATGCAGCTGTAAGGAGATACGCTGAATTCATTATTGAGCTTTACTTTTTTTGCCAGACCAGTATTTTGATAAGTCTTGTGAAAATAGATATTACTTATATGGGTAAACCCACATGTTGAATCCACGCCTGTACTTGGTTTTCTTATACGATTAGCCACGTGTGCTTAATCTGTTTCTAAGTTTTAATAGTGAAAATGTTCAAGGGGTGTGGCGAAGACAAGAATCAAATGTTACATTTTTGGGATCCCATCGAAACCTTAGGTCGCGTTTTTACCGTTAAGAAATGTAAAGTCTTCCACATTGGATCAGTGTGACCGGACATACCTTGAGTATTGTTGTAGATCAGCCAATGGCATATCTTATGGATTGTATTGTAACCATTTTGAAATGATGAATTGACCGATTATGTATATATATTATAGGCTAACTTTCGACATCGAGGTTTATAGCGGAAAATAACACTGAGACGGCCATTGAAAATAACATATTCGAACCGAAGGCGAGGTTGATATTTTAAATGGCCGTCAAGGTTGTTATTCGGATATGAACCGAGATGGAGGTATGTTAACTACAATAACTTTTTCGAACAACATATTTTTTATACGTAGAACTTACCATAGGCGCGAGAATATCACTGTTTTTTCCTGCCGGAAGTGACAAGTTCCGCCAGAGAAAAGTGCAACAGTTGAAAAGAACAAAACCACGTGTTGGTTCTTGAGAAAATCAAGAAAAATTTAGAAAAAAACAGTGATCAAAGCTCAATAACTAGTTTTGGAAAGCAAGGGATAGTAGGAAGTTGTTTCAAGTGACAAGTTTTTCAGTGGAAATCCTGATTGTGACAAGGTATTATCCGATGAAAATTTATCTCAAAATAGTACTATGAAGTAGTACGAAAAAGTTGCATGCAGTACTAACGATGCTACGACATGCTTCTACTTCAGGGCTACCGTGTTACAGCATACAACTATATGCTACTATTAGCAAGACTGGATGCTACTGTGGCAAGACAGGATACTAATGGATACTACTACATAAGATTGGACCAGTCTGAGGTCTGAATTTTTCATCGGGTATCTAGGGCGTAAGCTGGTTGTCTAAGAGAGTAAGATGGTTTATAATTTTTCAACAACGATTTCTATGGCACTTGAGTAGACTCAAGTGCCATATAGCGATCGTAATTTCTGTCGGTCTGTCCCGGTTTTGCTAGATTGGGCACTTCTTCATAGGCTAGGACGATGTAACTTGGCAGTCAAATCAGGCACCAGACCAAATTAATTTACACATAATCACTTCCCCGATCCGACTTTCCCCGGATTCCGGCAGTCCGGAATCTAGGAACAAGGGTTGCAAAAGGGGAGCAAAGTGGCAATGTCCAGGTGTGGTAGCGATCCAGCGTCCTCCTTGTTGGAAGAGCATAAACCGCCATTTTATTCTTGCCAGTGTTTAGAGCCAAATGCAGGAACAGGTACAGTTTAAGGATTAAAGTAAGACCAAGTGGTCAGAACGAATGCTAAACTAAACTTTTATCTGATTGTGTTCTGCCTTTTCCCAAGCAAGTAAGCTACTTCTGTCTCATTTTGTACTCTGGGCCAAATGAGCTCAAAGTAGCCTAATTATATTTTGATACTGTTCCAGATTGGGACTTCAAAACCAGATTAACTTGGAAACAATCACTTCCCCGAACCGGTGATCGTGAGGGGGCGGGGGGGGGGGGGGGTGAAGGGATGGGAAATCCGGAAACTAGTAACATACATAACTTCGGAATGGGTAATCTGACATGCATGAAAATTGACATATGTCAAGAACAAGAACAAGTGCTTCAGATGCTCAGTTTCTAATCGGACCAGATGCGATAACTGGGGGGGGGGGCTGAAGGGGGGACACCGGAAATCTCTTGAAATACTTCCACTTAAGCTAGGACAACGAAACTTGGCAGGGATATCAGGGAATTGACCAGATTAACTTGGAAATAATCACTTCTCAGATCCGGCCATCTTGGGGGGAGTGGAGAGATGGGAAATCTGGAAACTGGTAACATGCATAACTTTGGATGGAGGGGGGCACCGGAAATCCCGTGACCACATAAGCTAGGACAATAAAACTTGACAGGCATATGAGGGAACCGACCAGGTAAGCTTGGAAATAATCACTTCACCATCCAGCCATCGCGGGGGGAGTGGAGGGATGGGGAATTCGTAAACTATAAACATGCATAACTTTGGAACGGGTAATCGGACATGCAGGAAACTTGATAAGTGTCAAGAACAAGTGTCTCAAATTTTCAATTATCTGGTCCAAATCCAAAAACTGGGGGATGGAACTTGAAGGGAAGAACGAGAATTAACCCTAGATACTTTATTGACAAAACAGGACCGGATCCTGTCGAAGTGGAGGGTGTCGGAGGGGGTTTCCATGATTACTGGTGATCACGAGTTAGGGTACTTCCCAGATGTACCCAGGGGCGTCCCGAGGGGGGTTCTGCCCCCCCCCAGAAGGTCCCTGGCAAAAAAAAATCCGATAAATTGTGACTGGTGCGGCGAAGCCACGCCAGTCAAAAATTTTCAAATTCATCTTAACTTGATGATTTGTATGGAGTCTACCGGATAATTGCTCAGGGAACCTACTGGAATTTTGCTCAGGGCAATACCGAAATCTTGCTCAAAGAATCTACCGGTAATTGTCTCAGGGAATTTACTGGAGGCTGGATCAGGAGATCTGCCAATTATTTTGCCCCATGGAATCTACTAGAATTTTGGAGTTTACCGGAATGTTGCTCAAGGGAATCTACCGGAATATAGGACAGAGAATCTACCGGAATTTTGCTCAGGGAATCCACCGGAATTTTGCTCAGGGAATCTAACGGAATTTTTCTCAGGGAATCTATCGGAATTTTGCTCAGGGAATCTACCAAAATTTTGCTTAGGGCATCTACCGAAATCTTGATCAATGAATCTACAGGAACTTCAGGAGATCTGCCAGATTTTGCCCCATGGAATCTACTAGAATTTTGGAGTTTACCGGAATGTTGCTCAAGGGAATCTACCGGAATATAGGACAGAGAATCTACCGGAATGTTGCTCAAGGGAATCTACCGGAATATAGGACAGAGAATCTACCGGAATTTTGTCCAGGGAATCTATCGAAGTCTTTCTCAAGGAATTTATCGGAACTTGTCTTGGGGAATTTACTAGAAGCTGGATGGGGGAATCTACCGCACTTTGCTCCACGGAATCAACCAGAATTTGGCTCAGGGAATCTACCGGAATTTTGTTGCTTACCGGATAATTATAGACTCCCAGCTTAACAGGATGACTCCGGCTCACAACTTACCAGAGTGATTCTTGCAGACAGACAATTTAGCGTACTGGAACATTCATCGTCTGATTCCCGTAATCTCCTAAGTTTCTGTAGCTTTAAAGAATTACGCAACCTACTGAAATCCATCATTTCCAACTACGAATACTGTTCCAGGAATAGTTTCACGGTACCGTCTACTCCAGTCTCGACAGCTTTCTCAACTCCTCATCGGTGATAAGCCGCGAAGAGTTCAAAAGTTGCCTGGAGAGACTCAAAACAGACAAAAAAAAATATTCGAAGCTTTCGTGAATTGAAAGATGTGTTCACAAGTATGGAAAGCTTTCAAGCTTTCAAGCTGGCCAAGAATCCCTGTTACTTCAGCAAAGGGGGAAAGACGTTTTAGCAAGATGGGTTGCGTACAACATTGGCTGACCAGCATGTTACTAATCGCATTTGAAACCGATATAGTTGACGAATGTAACAAACTGTTAACAGCTGTTAACTTTTTGCGTCCAGGTTTCCGATTTCGAAATTTAAGCTCCTCCCACCTACAATCTCGGTTCCACAGCTTAACGGTTGTTAACTATTTTGTAACGATGGTTTGTGAGCATCGTTGGGAAAAGTTGAAGATCGTTAAAGCTGCAGTTAGCTTTTCCCCGAAGTAAAATTAACGATTGTTAACAGTTCCAGTCATCGTTTGGGAGAAACAATTGTCAGTGAGTGGAATAACCATTTAAGATTTATCAAGCCCATTTTCTGATGAAATGAGTATCGAGAGAGAGATCCAGCCTTGACAACTGCAAACCGTATCCGACAAACATGCTAACTGTTCTTACAAGTGCCATATGAACTTTCACCTCTTGTTTTATTTTGTCTATAATGTCTTAACTGTTTCTTCTTTCTTTTTTTTACGGACATTATTGTGTTTAATTATTGTTTTGAGATCAGTTTCTACGTTTCAGTGTTTCAGGAAAAGTGCTCAATGAATGTCGGCTTCGTATCAGCCTCTGAAGGATGATGAGTTATCGTATCAAATTCCACAGAAGTAATTGTCATAATGAGACATGGGAAGATACACATTTCATGATTGTTCGAGAAAAGTTCTCTATCTACATATTTTAGTCTGATTATATTTTACGAAAGGTCAAATTCGGCGCGTGCGTTGTGAAAGTTACCTTTTGTGAATTACTCTACTCTACGTTGAAAAGGACAGGTTGTTATTTTATTTCTATTTTGTAGTGTATAGCATAATGCCACAGCTTCGAAGAAAACAGAATCGTGCCAAATTTTACCTTACCTTACATATTTACAGAAAGTTGAAACTCAAAGACACAAGAATTATTTTCTTGCGGAACCAAAAGATAAAATGCTTCCTCTGGGCTGACAGTAAACTCAACAGATTTTTACTCCGAACGTATTTACCTGCTTTATATTTTGAAAATGAATTTCCAATTTGTGTTGGCAGTGAAGCATTTTGATGGGAAAGTTAGCATTAGGATGTCACGCATTACTACCTTTCTCATTCCCTTGAGCGACGAGGGGTGGGGTACCACCTTCGTGCATGGGAATGGAAAGCGACTGACATCAATGGCAAGAAGGAGGGTTTTCTTATACTGGAACTGTACTAGTGTGGGTTTCTGCAGAGATTTGATATTGTTTTGGGGACTATCTTTTTGGGGTAACGCTTCTCATCTTTTCGTTATTTGTTTGCAGTTTAGTCACTGTTGTGGAGGATATTCCCTTTTTTTTCATCGGTGGGGGGAGGGGTTTCCTGAGACAATGCCTGAATTTCTTTCATTTTACCATTTACGGTAAATCTTTATCCTTCATTTCGTGTTGAGCTAGAGTGCCCTTGATATTTTTTAACGTGGTTTGATAATTGTTAACTCGTTTTCTCAAATAACAATCGTCTGGTAGTCTTCATATTGGTTTTAATGGACACACCTTTCCTCCTCTGACAATTTTGGCGCATCTTAGACGCATAAACCCTATTAACCTCAAAACAAATCTTTTTAAGAAATAACAAGAGACAAAAAAACAATCCCCCCAAGATGGTCGGATGCCCTGATGTACCTGCCAATGTTCCCCCTAATTTGTCGGTCAACCAGTTCGTTGCCCTAATGTGCCTACCAAGTTGCATCGTCCTAGCACACCCGGGTACCCAAACACGCAATCGTGGGACCGACCGACAAGCCGACGTAAAAGCAATTGGTATATTGGCCAGGTGCATTAGGGATACGACAAGGTTGACTTGGAAACTGTGACTCCAATTCCAACATCCAGGAGGGCAATCGAGTGAGGGGGAATCGGGAATCGAGTTATCCGATGTGGATGATAGTTGACAATTGGTAAGGGATGTTGATGATGTTCTAGATGTTCAGTTTCAGGGCCGGAATGGAGCCGACAACTGCGGAGGAGTTGAAAGGGGTTATCGGGAATCGGGAAGAACGAGCATAAGACCTAGTTTATACCCTAATGGAGCAAGAGTGGGTGCAGACATCGTAGGGGCTACTTGGAAATCTTGTAACATGCGTATCTCTCTTATTATTCTGTTTATGTCGAAACTTAAAAGCAGGCAAACTCCTGTATATTCAGTTACAGTTCGGACCGGGGTCGGTCACTGTAGGGGATTTAGATGGAGGTAAGGGAAAGCTTGTGGAGCCGGAGGAATCTCAAAGAACTACCCGACCTTGACAGCACGAAGCTGATATACATGGTAACCACTCTTGCGAGTGACAGATGAGCTTTTAATCCTCTTTGGCTTTCTTTTTGTAGCTTCCCTTTTGCCTTTCGTTTCGACTTAATGTAAATTCAATTATCACTAAACTACGTTGGATCATGGCACCCTTTCGGTTTTTCATTGTCAATTAAGAAAACAATTTCCCGAGAGAAACGCTGAGGATCTGACGGGAACTGATAGAAGAATTCTTGCTCCGAATTCGGGAATTCCAGAATATGAGAATAATCATGTTTGGGGATTCTGCTTAGCAATTCTCAGCCGGTATTCCATGATCTACAGTAAATTAATAAAAAAAGGCGAGAAGAATGTCTTTCTTATGGATGATGGAATCCAGAGAAGTAATAAGGCACGGAGAAGTAAAGAGATACACGCTCATCGACCTGTTAGAGAATGTACTGGTTAGAGAATTTAAGGTCATTGTCAAGACATTTTCCTAATAATTGCTTCACGATTGTTGCATGGTGTCTGAATCCATATATGTACTGAACACGAAACTCGTTTCTTGTCTACTCGCTTGCAAGTTACACACGTTTCCCGGAGTCGAATGCCATAAAGAATTTGCAAAGGTGTCTCACGTAAGGTTACAATATGATATGATATGATATGATATTTATTTGTCTTCAGAGCCAAAAGGCCACAACAAACACACATAAATAACAACATTTAAATACAAAATAAACGGTCATACTACTACACTAAACCCCACTCAAACACTTTTCCCTGTGCCGACTGGCCACTCTGAGGAACCTCGCCAGGTTTCTTATACTAAGAAAATCCCTACTCCGCATAATATTTACCAACCACTTCCTCCCATGAATCCCTCCCTTAAAAATTTCCTCCCTCAGATCCTCAATTTCATCACAACCAGACATAAAATGAATTAGATCCTCATCTCCCTCACCGCACATTGGACAAAAGTAAGGACCAGATTTCTCCCTTACACTTCCCAAATACAATATTCGTTAGCTGTTTCAAAGAAGTCTGAGAATACGTCCCTCGTAAAATCCGATGACGAATTGCCGCCAGACGCGCTAGAGAGACAATAACAATCACTCGTGAGATCTTGGTATAAGTTATCTCAAGGGTGAATAAGCGATTAGGCTTTCGCTTGATATCGAGTCGCGTATTAGCCCCTTGAAAAAGTCAGCCAGCACTGAAGTCGGAAGCCAGGAATGACAAACTTGATGACGCTTGACAGGACAGAGTTGGGTAAAGCAAAAAGAGAGGAAGAGGCATTTTAAACAGTTTTAAATAAAAACTGTTCAAATAGTTTTTCAATTGGAATTGAAGAGAGCCAAACAGAGTAGTACTTTTATAAAGTTTTATTGCACGACCATGTATTTTTATGCTATTTTTATACTATTGTCAAGTGGGCATATTTACTGACCGAGCTGTTGTCGGTTGAATTTTTATATCTTTTCTATTTTATTGTATTATGTTGATGTGACACGAAACCTACTAGTCGGCTTGTCCATGCTATGGTTTACTTAAATATAATTGAATTGAATTGAAATTGAGACCTGGGTAAACGTACACCAAGAAGTAAGGCGTAGTTGTTTTCTTTACGATAGCGCACCTAGCGGCCAAAAAGAACTAATCTGAGAGGAATTTTAAGAGGGGCGTATTAGTACCAACTGGGCAATCAAGATAGGCTAGAGGTGCAAGCAGGTATTCAGAAATGAAAGCATAGGATTGGCCATCCGCCTACTTTCAGCTTATTATTAAGCTGAGAGCAGATAGTTTATCCACGGGAGCCAAGTGAAATCGGGTTGGTAAGGCAAAAGGAAGAGGGCTATTGAATTTATTTGACTTACCTACCTGTGGTAGTGATGACAAGAGTGTAAGTCAATTAGTGTGCGAGATGAGCTCAGATCTCTTGCTCTTTCCAGCAAAAAGCTGTACTCTAAACAATTATGAAAATACAAGTAAATTTGTATCGTTTTATTCTGGTGTATTTCCCATCGCCACAATAGCTTAATTACTAAAAAATAACACAGGAATATGAGAAATTCCCAGGGTTGGTCACGAAAAGTAACTTCGTACACCCTGGAAAGTAACCCAAAAGTATCCAAAGTAACCCAATGTAACCTAATGTAACCCAAAGTAACCTAGTGTAACCCAAAGTAACACTGAGTAACCCAAAGTATCCTGAAGTAACTTGTACACCCTGGTTCTTGGTGACCAACCCTGTAGAAATTCTTTTACATCATTAAAAACAAAGGTCTCAGCATGTGACACCGTAAAAGTCTAGCGGCTATCAGCATTTCGGGTTTGTCTTCAAATCCCACACGATCCAGATGCCCTTTAGAAACTATACCAAATTCTTTGAACAGCAACAACAAGAAACAAGTGCGTCATTCTTGTGTGGACATTTTATTCCAGTCGAGCTGCTGACGACCCTTTCAAATCCGGAATTAAAACTATATTACTCACATTTATGACTCTTTTCTGACGCCACCTCCTGGGCCACCATGACCAGCGACAACAGCAGCGCCCATTTTCGCGGACAAATCCGTCTATACCCTGTATCCATTACATCTCTAGATGGGTGTACTACTGCAGGAATACTGGTAATCTGGAATCGTCTCCTTCCCTGCTTTGGACGTCTTGTGAGTTTTTGCGAAGAGCGCATGGCTGTCTCCAGCGAAGAGATGTGATGCCGATTTTATCGATTTTAGGCTCCTCCGGGGCTTTAACTTCAGATGAGAAAAAAGAATGGAGCTCCCTTGTTAATATGCAGGGAAAGCCTTGACCGAGAAATGGCCACTTTGATAGAAGTTGCCACAATAAGAGCAGAAAAAGCTAGCCCAAATTAGTATGCAGTTGGTAGTATGGGGCCGTCTTTGCAATCATACTGTGAATTCAGGGATACCTTTATACTACGTATTTTTCGTTAAAGGGAACTTATTGGCACCCCTTTGCAGAGTTTGGGAAGATTTGATTTCAGCCTTATCTGTCCTCTGACTCTATATCCCTGACAGAATGGTTAGCATGCTGCACTCCCAAACTTAAGGTTCGAGGTGGTACCTAGCGTTTGGTTTGGAGCGTGTGTCAGTGGTATCTAAGACAAGCCAAAGACATCGTTTAAATAGTTGTAATAAGCTGAATAGTGGTATACGCGACGTTTACGTCTTAATCCCCACGCCTGTTCAAATAGGAACCCAAAAGGTTCTTATCAATGCAGCGTTCGGTGTTGCCACGCTGATAAATTCGAGTTTCTAAAGATCAGAAAAAGTGTTCTTAGTACCACTCGAAGTACACGAGTACACTTTGAATCCCAATATATTGGAAAAAGCTATTAAATCTATTGATGACAGCATTGGTACTCGAACTAACAATAAGCAACTATAAGAACAGAACAAAATGTGTTCTTTTGAAGAAAAGTTGTTTCTTCTGCTTTCAACAAAGTAGAACTTTAGTGCTTCCCGTGGCAAACCTGATGACGCTGCTCCTTTCTTCGGACCGCTGGCAGAACCAATGAAGCGATCTGATTGGCCCTGCATACGCGACAACATAACGCGAGTCTATTCTCCTTATTCAACTTATTACAGTGCTCTCCGAGGAAAAGAGGAATCTGTAATAAACCTTATACGCCGTATAATACACCTTATCACACCTATTTGTACAATACAAAAGTCAACCAAGTTTCACATGAAGCTGCAGGAAGTTCTTCCAGAGAAGAGCATGGGAAAGCGTGGCATGAATTTTCCTCGAACCCCGCATCGCAGTCCCGGCCGAGGTCAGTGAGTCAGTAGATCGGCACCTTTCTTACGCGAACCTTCAGTGGTTAGAATGCGAAAGTTTGATTTTGCTTGCTTTATCTTAACTAGGCCATTCTGAGGAATGGCGATGGCACTCTCGGGACTTTCACTATCATTGCTTTCCAGAACCCCAAGTGGGAACTTATAGCAACGGCGACACTTCTCAGCTTTCGACCAGAGTCTTTACAGTCAACTTTTGAATTTTATAGTTCTTGAATGTCAGAGACCTATGATGATCTCTACAATCTGGCTACTTCCTGTCCCTAGTTATTAGCCTGAGAGATAAGATTCCCCCCAGATAAAGTACGTGATCCATCTAATCTTACGACGGCGGCTCTTTGAGAGCTAAGCTGAAATTGACAGACCCCAACTTATGCGAGTGAAACCACACTGTCAGAAGTTTCCTAACAGATCGCGCATAAAACTTTCAAGAATAACACCATTTCACTTAGAAATAAAGTGTTATGACCAATTAAGTTTATACTACTTCGTGCCTAGATCTCGAACAACACCTTCAACAGGTAAAAATACTACACTGTCAAAAGTTACATAACGACAACAGAAGGATACGCGGTTTCAACAGATAACACTTTGAGATGTTATTTTTTATGTTTCTTTCGTTCCCGTTAGTATTTTTACCAATTGAAGGTGTTGTTGGAGATCTGGGCACGAAATAGTGTAAACTTAATTGGTCATAACACTTTACTTCTAAGTTAAAAGGTGTTATTCTTGAAAGTGTTATACGCTATCTGTTATGAAACTTCTGACAGTGCAAGGAACGATTCTTGATGTTGGTCCGCCAAGTGGCGATCGATCGATTTTAATTGTGGGCGTGTTCCACTCTCCTACAAATAGTAACTATTAGTTACTATTTCCGTTTCAACCTCACCAAAATTTACTCCGCTGACCGTTCCAACATTCTCGAAATAGTAACTATTTGCTTACCACGCTCGGGAGCCTAGTAAGCGTAGCAACTACGGACCTCTACAAGGCGTCTGGTCGGATTCATCCAAATCTGAAAAATCGGTCCAGCCTTGACGGCAAAAAGCCAAAATTCGTGACGTCAAGCGTAGTAACTACGGTAAGAAGGATGGAACACACTCTGTATCTCGTTTAGGTAGAGACGTAGTATAGTAAAAATGAAAAAACAAGCTACATAAAGAAAATGAAAAAAATAGTAAAGAGGGATGTCAGGCACCTCCGTGAGTAACTAAGAATATATTCATACATAGATCCTAATATTTCTGTAACATTGCTGTTTCTTATCTACAGGGGAGAGGTGTAGCGAACACTTGGCGAACCGAATGAAACTGACGGTGATTTTCTTTACTGAAGGTACTCCAGAATGGGGAAAGACTTACCACTTGTGGCAGAACATTAGCATTGCAGGAACAGGCAAAGATGTATCGACCGAAACGAGAGATCGACTAAAAAAAGGAAAGCTGGAAACGCAATTAACAAGAGCTGCAAGCTCATATGGCACTTGCATGTGTTAAGATGTATTGTTTGATCAAAAGTAAGTTTGACTTTGCGGTTAAGATGCGCACTCTAAGGGAGCTAGAACTTCATTTGTAAGCAAAACCGTTGAGCCAAAAATGACAATAGGCTGATGGGAATCATGAAAATGCATATTTTGCTTAAAAGTATTTTTCTTACTTTGGGGTCAAGATTGGTACTGAAAGGACCAATCGGATTTGGCTGAATCTCTAATATTCCAGCGAAGTTTCATCGTCCTAGCACTTCTGAAAGTACCTTAACTCGCGCCGGAATTCCAGCCACCCTCCAGCTCCAGAGACAGTGCCCGGAGCCAATCTGGTTCTGTAAATTATTCATACAGAGCATCTGTTTGTTATTCCCACAAAGTTCCATCCTGATCTCTCCAGTCTAAGCGGGTCAAGTATTCCCCCCCCCCCCCCGTAGTTGTCGGATCCGGTCCGGAAATGAAAAAGATCACCAGAGAAATGTCCTCTGCTCAATTATTAAATTTCACTCGAATCCGGTCACCCGTTCCAAAGTAGGCATGATTCAATATTTCGGATTCCACTCCCTCCTATCCCCCCAAAATTATCATATCGCGGAAATTTTTATTTCCAAAATAGTTTGATCGAGTCCCTGATCTGCCTGCCAAGTTTCATCGTGAAAATCCCCAAACCGCCATCACCGGAATTCCGGGAAACCCACTCCACCCCCAATTGTCCGGATCCAGTCCAATTGTGTAAAAGATTTACCTGGAGCAAATGTGTGTTCTTCCCATCAAGTTTCACTCCAATCCCTCCATTCTAACCGTTTCTGAAGATTTCCGGTCTCCCCCCCCCTCAACTTCCCGGAAGCTGTCGAGTCCGGTCTGGACTTCAAACTGGGACATCAGAGATATCTCACCTATTCAGTTATTAGGTTTCATTCCAATCCGATTGCCCCGTTCGAAAGTTACACACTACTCAATTTTCCGGATTCCCCTGCTCTTAGCACCCCCCCCCCCCCTCCAATGGTGGGATCGAGAAAAATACTATTTTCAAGTCAGTTTGTTCATCAAATTTCTCTCGAATCGGATCACTGGTTCCAAAGTTACGCATGACTAAGTATTTTGGTTTCCCCCTCCCTCAACTCCCCCCACGATTATCGGATCAAGACAAGTTCCAAGTCAAATTTGATTCGTGAAAATCCCCAAAACCGTGATCACCAGAATTCCGCCCCCCCCCCCCCCCCCACAGTGCCCGGAGCCAATCCGGTTCTGTAAATTTCATGATTTATGCAGAGCATCTGTTTGTTATCCCACAAAGTTCCACCCCGATCTCTCCAGTCTAAGCGGGTCACCTATTCCCCCCCCCCCCCCGATAGTTGTTGGATCCGGTCGGGATATGAAGAAGATCACCACATAAATCAATATTCCGGACTCCCCTCCCTCCACTCCTACACGATTATCAGATCGACGAAGTGTTTAATTTCAAGTCAGTTTGATCGGGTCCCTGATATGCCTGCCAAGTTTCGTCGTGAAAAATCCCCCAAACCACCATCACCGGAATTCTAGGCCCCCCCCCCCCCCCCCCCCCCGAAGTGTTTAGATCCGCAGTACAATTGTACAAACGACTTATCTAGAGCAGATACTTGTTCTCTCCAGCAAGTTTCACTCCGATCCCTCCATTCTAACCGTTTCTTGAAATTTCCAGTCTCTCCCCCCCCACCACACTCCCCCCTAGCTATCAAATCCGTTCAAGACTTTAAACAGGACTTCACAAGTATATAATATATTCAGTTATTAAGTTTCATTCCAATCCGATCACCCGTTCGAAAGTTACACACTTACTTGATTTCCCGGATTCTCTCGCCCTCCCCCCCCCCCCCCCCGAGATGGTCTTATCAGGAAACTGATTGTAAAGTTTAAGAGGTTTAAGAGGCCCATCTTATATCATTTCACTCACTCCAAGTGTCAGAAATCAAGAACAGAAACGGGTAGAAAGAATAGATGGCAGCACTTTTGGACCCATGGGAAAATTACACTTTTTTGATTCTGTAAATTTTTCTATTTATCACTCAAAGAAGATATATTGGCTGTGGGGCCAGGGAACTGCCGCACATATTTCGCACTTATAGATTTTAGTCCACCTTCAGTTTAAAACTGGTGCCTCTCTGCTTGCCGAATAGAACGGAGGTTTCCAGTCGAAAGCAGAAACATGGTTTGACGAAATGAAAGCTTGGCTGCATAACTTCAGACAGTCCTGTCTGACATAGGCTGTACAACTCCACTTCACTTCACTCACAGTAGGCTCTGTCTCAATTACAAGCAAAAACCATCCTTTTGGGCCCCAGGCAAGAGTTCTACTGAGCTTTCCGAAATGTAATGTCATATTCATCAATCCGGCCGAAGGTCCACAATCTCCGTAAAAACCGCATACGTTAGACCCTTACCGTCTTTTAGTAATAAGACGAAATCGAGCAACTAGGAAAAAAAAAAAAAAAAGACAAAACCAAAGTGTTGCTCTCGCAACACAATTAGACAACTCGTCAAAAACTGCAGTTTTTACTGCAAGCACTTGAAGATTTTCTAGGTACGCGAGTTAAATAAAACTTACAAGAAACATGTTTTTATGGCACTTTCCTTCCGTCCAAGTGTCTAATATCCGGCCAAGATCACTTTTCTGTCGGCTGGTCAGTCAGTCCGCTGTTTTCGGTTAGGGGTACTTCCAGATGTGCTAGGACGATGAAACTTGGTAGGCGCACTAAATTGGAAATCGTCACTTCCCCAATCCAACAATGGTGGTGGGGGGGGGCGGAATCAGGAATTTAGTGGCATGCATAACTTTCGAACGGGTAATCGGATCTTAAAGCCCCGTTCACAAGAATGCCTAGCCAAGTACCGATGACTAGGCACGTGCCTAGCATCACTGTTCACATCCATGCCTAGCCACAGATTTGGGCTAGGCACGGACTTCCAGGCTCTAGAACTCGGTTGCCTGGCTAAGCTTGGGCACGTGCCTAAGCATCTGTGCTAGGCATGCTTGTGAACGCGGCTTGAACTTAAAAAGCTTAATGGACCCAATGCTAGCGAGTGAATTGTACGAGCTATTAAGGTTCAAGGTTCAAGGTTAGGGGTTTCTAATTCTTACTTTATATAATACATAAACATTAACAGTACTATACTCTGCACTTACAATTATTTCAGGGTTTGAACCGGAGAGAATAAAATCATCGAATGGTTCAGACCCTTCCATAAAAGAAAATCAATAAAACGAAATCGACCCAACGCTGAGTAGAAAGATCACCGCACGACAACACCAGCACGAAGCGAAATCATTTCAAACAAAAACAACAACAAAAATGAAGGAAGGGTTACTGAAAACCAGTATCACTAGAGGTATCACTTAAGGAAATAAAAGATATATAACTTGATCCCTGCAAATACCTCGTGTCTCAGATGTCCCCATTTCAAGCCCGGACCGAATTCGAGGTATGTAGGGGGGGGGGAGGGTGGTCGACGGAGGAACTGGAAATCTTGAGTCACGCTTAGAGTGGAGCAATCGGGATGAAACTCGGTGGGAAGATTAAGCACAAGCCCTTACATCTTTGACAGAACTAGACCGGATTCGCGCTCTCTGGGGGGAGTTGGAGGGGTCTCCGGAATTCCTGTGATCCGGATTTAAGTTACTTCCAGGTGGGCTAGGACAGTGAAACTTCGCAGGCATACTGGGATCAGATCCTAGAAATAGTCAATTTCACGAAAGGACCATCCTGGGGGAGTGGAGGGAGGGGGAATCTATATAAGTAGTGAACTAATAGACAAAAATGCTCCTCAGCCGGGATTTGAACCCAGGACCCTCTGCTTACAAGGTAGTCGCTCTACCATCTGAGCTACCGAGGGGCTTGTGAACAAAGTTCGCAAACCACTACAGTAGTCTGGTAGAAGCCGGCTATAGGAACAGTGATCCCGTCCGAAGGCAAATTCATCTAACCAGTTCACATCCCCATGTCACGGAAATTAAGAATAATATATAGATGTCACTTTACACAAGGGACTTGTACCGTGACCAATAAACCATAAACAGTTTTTTCGAATATAATTTAGAAGTCAAGGACTGAATTGTTTGAGCCACGTAGACATACCAGGACCCACAAGACGGAGTCTCATGGTGAAAACCAAATAAAACCAAGTATATAGTTTAATGGGGAAGACGCCCTTGAGATGGTAACATTTTATAATCAGTGAACCGACGGCAAAAATGCTCCTCAGCCGGGATTTGCATTTTCCAGCTTGAGCCTGTCGAGGACCCTTGCAAAGAAGGGCCGAAATATAGATCAATAAAATGTAGCTAACTTATCCGTTTTGCATCGTCAAATACGGGATTTGAGCCCAAGACCCTCTGCTTACAAGGCAGTCGCTCTACCATCTGATCTACCGATGGGCTCGTGAACAGAGTTCACAAACCACTACAAAAGTCTGGTAGAAGCCAGCCATAGGAACAGTGATACCGCCTGAAGGCAATTTCATCTACCCCATGTCACGGAAATGAATAATATGTATCTATGCAGTATCTATGTATTATTATTAATTTTCGTGACATTTACAAGTTCACCACTTATAAAATGTTTCCATTTCAAGGGCGTCTTCCCCTTTAAAACTATATATTTGGTTTTCACTATGAGTCTTGTGGGTCCTGGTATGTCGACGTGGCTCAAACAATTCAGTCCTAGACTTCTAAATTATATTAAAAAAAACTGTTTATTGTTTATTGGTCACGGTGCAAGTCCCTTGTGTAAAGTGACGTTTATGTATTATTATTAATATCCGTGAGACCGTGACATGGGGATGTGGACTGGTTAGATGAATTTGCCTTCGGGCGGGATCACTGTTCCTATGGCAGGCTTCTGCCACACTATTGTAGTGGTTTGCGAACTCTGTTCACAAGCCCCTCGGTAGCTCATATGGTAGAGCAACTGGCTTGTAAGCAGAGGGTCCTGGGTTCAAATCCCGGCTGAGGAGCGTTTTTGTCTATCAGTTCATTACTTCTAAAATGTTTCCAACTCAAGGGCGTCTTCCCCATTAAAACTATATATTTGGTTTTCACCGAGAGACCCCGTCTTGTGGGTCCTTGTGGGTCCCCCCCCCCCACCACATGACTTGACGCCCATGATAAGCACTTGTATAAGCCTTTTATACCTACGACTTCTTAGCACTTTTTCCGCTTAGCCGAGACACAAACTTCGCCGAAAGCGGACAACGTGTATTGTCTTGTTGGAAGAAACGGTAGTCCATCAGGTCTATGTTCTATTTTAGACTTCTTTTGTTTCTCTTTTCCCACTTTTTTAACCCACTGCCCGTTCAGTTTTCAGATATTTGTCCCCAGCCACCACGTCAAAGAGGGGGAAGGCTGGATAGAGCTGACAAGCACTAAAAGAAAATCGCTAATTTCAGGAGGAAAAAATAATGATATTTTGAAAAATGATTTTTCAGAGCCATTTCATCGTGAAAAGATAATTTCTAGTAGGAGTTGTGCAGCTGATGTCATCATGCTGGCTTAGTGACCGGCTGCTCCCCGCAGCTGGATGTTACCTAGATATCGAGGCTTCGACTTTGGAGGGGAAAGGGGAGGAATAGGGGAAACCTTCGTTCTCCGATTCCGATTTCCACGTCTTTACAGCCCAGCCTTCGTTTGTTCATTTCTTGGATGTTCACTGTCATGAGTTTCATAACAAATAACACGAGGATGTGGGTGTCAACGGATAATGAGTAGCAGATAACACTACGGATGTTATCTGTTGTGTTTCAAATGTTATGCGTAAAAACCGTTATCATCAGAAGAGCCAAAAAACCGCCAAAAAGTATCTGCTGAGTTTTCCAAAGTCAATAGATGCTTTTTTGGGTCTTCCTAACAAAGCTTGTTATGCATAACATTTCATGCATAACGTTTTCAAACACATCAGATAACACCCATAGTGTTATATGTTACGCATTATCTGTTGAAACCGCGCATCCTCGTGTTATCTGTTATAAAACTTCTGACAGTGTAACGACATATCCGGATTTGCCTACACACTAATCTTTTCGTCTGCTGTGGCTTGTCTGATAAACGCTGATCAACGTAAGGATGCGCATAATGACGTCAACAAACACAGGTAAATGTATTATGCGCAGTTTTACGACGACAAACGCAGAAACGCAAGGATGCGTAGGAATACGACGACAAACGCAGATTAACGCAATGATGCGCAGCTTTACGACGACACAACGCAGATTATCGCAATGATGCGCAGTTTTACGACAACAAACGCAGAAACGCAAGGATGCGCAAAATGACATTTTCAAACGCAGGCAGCCGTGCTACTCCTGCCCCTAACCATGCAACTGCTCAGCTTATCTTCTTCTCCAAACTGCTCAATATCGAGCACACCTGTGGCAATGCCACAACACAGCAGCAGGAGACAGTTCTTCAGGCGACATACTAAACTGTACGCGCAACGGCAACTGACGAGGGAAACATCTCCCATACGAGCTGAGACCTAGGCTGACTTCGGGCTGCAACACGCTGCTTCAATTGGCTGGGCGTGACATCTTCTTCGAGGTATTTTTGTAGAGGGTGTGACCTGACGATGCAATCAATGGCGGCGATAGTAGTGGTTGACAAAACTCATCACCTGCAAAATTCATAACGGTTGACAAGGTATTTACAAAGCTGGAAATCACCAGCAATATAACACAAGTAACATAATTTTTACATTGTGTGTGCTTTAAAGTGTGACTTTTTATCATGCTGAAACTTTTGTGTATCTCTGCTTTCATCAATATTTTTCAACAGATATTCGTAGATTTGTCCGACTTATATGATACGTGCCAATCATAAAAGGTTATAGATTTCATTAGGGCATCTACCGGCAGAACGGCGTCACGCAGAAACATGAGGAAAAAACTGTTATCCTGTAGAGACTCATGAAAAGTGGTGTTCATGCAAAAAGAAACGTAAGAAAGCCAACTATCCCAGTCATCTCGATGTGACTGGTCGACAAACTGCGACAAAATGGAAGCTATGTCTCTATGCCTTCTTTCTAAAATTCCCATCGAAGCAGGATGTTCCGCGCTAGAAAATTTCTGCACGATATTCATGTTTCTACAAAAAGCATCGACTTCTGAATTTTTGAAATGACTACCCTTACGCGACATCAGTGTTTGACAAAAACCAAATATGTGACAATATTTTTCAACAAAAGCTCTCAAAACTATGTTAGCTTTAGTATCCATGATAGGTACCAGATGTACATGACGTGAAAAATAATATATAAATAAAATAATAAATAAAATATAATAATATCCGTAATTTATAATATGTACGTATTTACCGTTGGAAGTGTCCAATTAAATAGACAAAAACCATATCAAGTACTCCTGCAGGGATAGGCATTTCCCGCAGAGCAGCATTCGGCGTAACATTCATCGGCTTCCTTTTTAGGCCTTTTTCGCACGATTTGCAAAACATCTTACATACAGAGTGCATCTTGAAGAAGAAAACGTGATCACGAACTTTTGCGTACGTTTTTGATGACGAAAAATGACCTCTGTGTTCCGATTCATGAAAATCATTCAAAATCTGTGGAAATCATTGTATGCAGGATTACTGGAACTAACTCGACGTCAGATTTTCGACATTTTCCAGACGGCACAGACGCATGACACAGAATTCCATCCTCGAGAAAAAAAAATTGAATTTCCCTTATAACTCTTCTTTCCAAATCATACGGCATTTGCACACCTTGAGACAGATGGCGAATCATGGCAAGACAGTTTTTATCTTGCCTTTCACTTTTCCGAAGCTGCGGAAAATCAATAGATGGCGGTAATACTGGGAAAATTATACTAGGCTGTGGAGAAATAGAATTAATCGTAGGCAATCGACTTAAAGCATCCGGGACAACGTTCATCTGTCCAGGACGATAAACAATCTCAAAGTTAGAATCATGGTTTAGCTCAAATTTAGAATCAGAGTTAGCGCCCAACGAGCCAGTCTTCCCGTAGGCTCTTTTGTCGTCATGAGCAAACGTAGGCTATTGTGGTCTGTCTCTACTTTGAAGCGGGTATATGAAAGATACTGACGAAACTGCTTGGTAAAATGAACAGTACTGAGTGCTTCCATTTCCGTAACTGAATAATTCGACTCAGTCTTATTAAGACGTCGAGACCCATAATGTTATATAACTTCCCTCCCATCTTGCATTCGTGACAACTTACAAGCAATTGCCTCTTTTTAAGCATCCGTAGAAAGTATGTAACCACCCTCTCCTGGTCTACTAGTCCAAGAATAGGCTCCTCCATAAGTTTCTGTCGAAGAAGATCAAAAGCTGCTTTTTAAATGCTTCAAACTTAACTGGAATGCCTTTTTTCATCAATGCCGTAAGAGGCATAGCAATCTGTTAAAAATCTGGAACGTATTTCCGGAACCACGAAAATAAACCTACCGCAGACAGAACCTCTTTTATGTTCGATGGATATTTCAGATTTTTAATCGGGGCAATTTTATTCGAATCCGGTTTTACCATTCGACAAAACATGACCCAACACTGTAACTGAAGTTGCAAGAAACGCGCATTTTGAAGGGCGTAGTTTTAGATGAGCCTCAATTATCCTATCTAACACAACCTCTAGACAATCTAACTGGTCTTTTGTATCTCGTGTGTGGACGGTAACATCATCTAAAAAACATTCTAGGTACTTGAACAACAGGGTTCTAAATACTCGTTCCATCAAGCGTTGGAAGGTTGCTGGCATGTTGCACAGACCAAACGGGGCTCGAATGAAACGGAATAGGCCAAATCGAGTTATAAAACCTGTGTTATCCCTGTCTTCTTCTTGCACTAAACACTGCTAAAATCCTGACAAAAAGTCTAACTGCGAAAACACGCGACTATGGGACATGCGATCCAACATATCTTGGATATTCGGTATACTGTAGGAATCTTTCACCGTATCTCGGTTAAATTTTGTGTAGTCGACCTCCATCCTATACTCCCCCAAATTCTTCTTCTTCAGTAAAATAACCGGTGAAGAGTAAGGTCCGTCGCATTCTTCTATTATTTTAGATTCTAGCAAACTACCTATCTTAGACTTCAGTATCTCACGCTGTGCCCGAGGCACAGTGTATGGGCGACTCTTAACGAGTGGTGCACCATTCGTATATATCGCATTCGAAATGAGATCACAAGCGTCTAAATCCGATTCGTGCGTAGCAAAAGCTTATCTCCGTTCGTACGCTAAATATAAGAAGTGATTCTTCATTTGTTCTGATTTCATATGTGACAAATCGAACAATTCGGTGAATTCCTCTTTCGTCATATCCTTGGGGTCCTTAGGAATGGTCGGATCACTAGGCTTAGTTCCCATATTACTGACAGCTACACTATTTATCAAACCAGACAAGTAGTTAATAACCCCTTGCGAATCAGAATGAATGTGTGACTCGCATAGCGGGACTAAATAACCTATCTATGATTTACGAAGAGAAACAGGTTGATCTGATGTGTCTGTAACTAGTAAACAGAAGCGACCACTCAAAACACCACAAACAGAAGCGGAAACTTCGACAACTTGATCTTCAATATCCAAACCTTTATACTGTTTCCCAGGAAAATAACCTAATGTAAGTTTGGCATTCTTTGACTTCAAACAAACATCTATGCGGGATATTGACGAAGGGTTAACGCTAAGACGGTTTGATATATTAACAATAACTCGATCAGTAACTGGTACAGGCTCGCTACAAGCCTCGCAAACGGTCTTGTATGTCAAAGTCGGTGGCTCTACGGAACTGGCATTGTCCGGAGCGGAATGAAATTCAGCACTGAAATTAGGTTTCGAACCTAATTCAGATTTCTTCCCCTCAACTTTCGCCTATACAGCCACAACATTACAATCTCGTGAGTCTTTTGACAATCTGTCTTGATCTTTCGCGACAAAACATTTAATCATCGGAAGATCTTGCCAATTGCCGCTATACACCTCATTCACACATTTGGCTCCAGGCAAAGTTTTATTCGACGGGTCGCGAGCCCCTGCTTTTACTGGCGACCGGAGGAGTTTAAATTTACACGACATTTGATGGCGATATGTCTCACTTCAGAACAACGATTGCAAATCGGCTTCCCGTCTTGTGTGTATTGGTTCTGTTCCGGTCTTGAACCATTGGCAACAAAAGTATTCGCCTTGCGGCCCCGCGAATAACCGCCTCGATATCCACGAAAATTTTGTTCCGAATTTTCTCTGGGTGAATCACCACGACTAGAAGAAACGTTGTTAGAAGCACCTGCTGCTTTTACTACCGACCGGATGCGCATAGCTGCTTCCAGCTCCTCTGCATTTGCCAAAATCCCAATGCACATTTCCAATTTAGCGGGCGACTTTTCGTAGAGGAGTTTCGCGTACTTATTAGGCAAACCATTACGGATCTCGTGAACTGTTACACTTTCATTCACATCCTCGCCAAAACGCTCAACGCACGCTTCTTTCACCAGGCTACAATACGCAAGCAATGATTGGCCCGCTTCCAACGTGATTGTCCGTATTTTAGTTTCCGTCGGCGATTAGTACACGCAAAATGGGTCTCGAACCCTTCTTTGAACGAATCGAAGTCGCAATCCTTCGTAGCCACAAAAAGTGAGAATGCATCGCCGCTGAGCTTAAAACCTAAGTACTCTTTCAATAGCGATCAGTTCACAATTTTGGTCAAAATATCAACCTTTCTCAAAAATTAGGAGACATATCTTTTCCCGCCATAATCAGGTAACGAGCCCAATAATTTAAGCACGAGACTCAAACTATCGGCAATTAATTTCGCTCTCGCGTCGTCTTTCGTGTCACTGTCATCACTAGACATTTTGACAAATTGGCTGTAAAGGAAGAAATTAATAATAGACCTAATACATATATATATTTTCCGACAACTATTCAACGAGGCAGGACATCCCGTGATTCCCTCCCTTGAACAAATCCAAAATAATTCAAAAAACTCCTTCGAGAAAAAAAATTGGTTCATTATCCCTCGCTGCGACCACTATATGGACCCTTAATACGAGTATTAAGTGCCCTTAAGCTCTCAACCCACTGTTACGAATCTGCTATGCAACGCTACCCTGTACATGGTCCCCGAGCGGTGTGGACCATGCTTAGCGGTACAAAGTAACGTGTCAGCAACAACTTTTTCTTTCTCTCTAAGCTAGTGTCTACCTCGTTAATCAGTTATAGAAAACATAGATGTGTATCCACACTTAAGAAGTAAAGGTATCAAAAGATATGTGTATATACCACAGCACTTAACTTTTCATGCTCTCCGACAACGACCTTCCACAACTCCAATTCAAAATGAACTGACTGAATTTTTCATAACTCCCCATCTCAAACTCAATGACTGAAATTAGTCATCGCCAAGAACCTGAATATTCCCTGGCGGATTAACTGAAAAGAACCAAGATGTAGCCAGCTCCCTGGTGAAAGTACACCTTGGTTACAAAAGTTAAACTTCCAACACCAAGAACAGGTAATTCTTGGGTACTGGAAGCTATAGTTATAAGTCGAGTCCTATGCCGTTTTTCCATCGGATCGTTTACGTTTTATTAAATCAACATGTTTAGTCAGCCTACTGGCAGCACGAAAGTCATAAATTACAGGTAGTATGAAAAATAACTAATAAACGATGTTTCAGAATCAAATAAAATCCGCTTTATCCAAAGCCTAAGAACTCATCACTCCCCCCGGAAACCCTAAAGTTCTAAAAGTAACTAATTGTAACTAAGCCATAAGAGGGCTTCACAGAGGTGTCTACAGGTAATTCTTGAATTCTTAATTCCAGTTGTATTTTTGCCCTCTGTTAGTAAGAACGAAACAAGA
Organism: Branchinecta lynchi; assembly: GCA_023053575.1. Classification (NCBI taxonomy): domain Eukaryota; kingdom Metazoa; phylum Arthropoda; class Branchiopoda; order Anostraca; family Branchinectidae; genus Branchinecta; species Branchinecta lynchi. Next base: position 22,263,864 of record JAKZAP010000016.1, on the reverse strand, counting down.
TCATAACCGTACCACTGAATCGTCCTCATTCAGGTCGGGGTATGCTTATGCTACTTAATTTATTTTTTCAGATATAGGTCCGTGTTCGATAGAAGAAATCCTTTCCGTGAATCAAGTACTTAATTCTATCTGACCAAAGAAGTTCAGTTTAGTGTCATACTGTGCTGTAGACGGGGAAATAAAATCAGCTTATTTAAAGGATGAAGAACCTCTTGAAAAAACTGAGTTAGACGTAGTTTATTATGAGCCCTTCATAGCAACCAGTAAACGAACTAGTACATGACGTTTGTGCCGCAAGCACAATCACACACTAAAGCACCGAACATACTCAACTGAATCCACTGAATGAGAAAGACATTTTGCAGCCTAGAAGCAAGCACAGGAACGCTATGGTGTGTCAACTTCCCAGCCAAAAAGTAGCTACACCACGAGATCGAAAGCTGCATTTTGATTGGCTGCTAAAATACTATAACTCATTTCTGTACATAGACCCGTGTATACATCAGATCACAATAACAGGAATTAATTCAAACAGCCTTACAGCAAAAATAGCCTAGAATTCTTAGTTTTCTCATCGTGACATAGATGAACCAACTGCGAAAAACGGACAGTTCACAGCCAAACCTTGAGAGAAAATACGTTGGAATTGTATTTTTCTCGGTCTGTCACATTTGAACCAACTGGAAAAAACGGACAAATACAATTATAATTATTAAATGTACTGTCGTGTACACTCGGTTTCTCGGTTTACTGTCGGTTTCAGCTAGACATGATAAAACGTACCGCAGTTTGATCCTTAGGCTTGTCGGATCTATTTTTTCACCTTGATTACCCATTCATTTATATGTTCATTTTTGTTTGTATTCGTTTACTTCCCATCTATTTGCTTTCTCCTCAACTTTTAAACTATTTAAGTTTTCTTGCTGGGGATAGTCTAAAAGAAGGAAATGAAAGCCAAAAAACGATGCAAAAGAAAAGGATGCTTGAGTTTTAGAGTAGAGTATCGATTTAAATATTGTAATAGACAGGGTTGCCACATGTCGCACGATAGTGTGAATTGTCACTCTATTTTGTTTTTGTCACTACGTAGGACATAAAAATCACTCTATTTCAGAAAATGACCAAATGTGAAATTTTTGCAGCACGGTTTCTGACCATCTGATCAGAAGTGACTATTTCAAGTTTCTTTTTCAAGAAAGTAAAATTAAGATGTGTCATTTTTAAAGAGGTGATTCCGTCCAAAAGTGAACATCTCATGAAAATAAATTTCACTCGAATGACACTCTGTGTTGGGCCAAAAGTCATTCTCTAAACATTTCTGATGTGGCAACACTGGTAATAGAGTGTCTAGAGTGGCGGTAGTCTACGCATCCGTTACCTATCCAATCGTCCCTGACCGGAGAGAAGCGGCATCGGGCGGAATGGCGCGGTTCGGAGGTCTCGGACAAGCTAGTTGATGATCAAGCGCCGGGGCATAGTAAGCTTAGGTGCATTACATGGTGAGATTAGGCATTAAAAAAGGGGATAGAAAGGAAAGAAGGCAAAAAACTTTGATCGTGGCCAGTTAAATTTGCAAGTCTAGCAATATCGTTGGGCTACACATCCGTTACTTATCCAATTCTGCGTGACCGAGAGAAGCGGCATATAATACTATTTATATTCAAATATTGTTTACAACGGATATGCGTCAGCTACGATTCTTCATCAGCGATATTTCGTCCCTTCTTGGCAAGGGTCCTCGTCGGGCTGTCAATCTTCTGGGTCAACGTCGGGGAAGGAAACAAGCCTGTAATAATAAGGGCCCCCCCCCCTCAGGCTGTCAATCTTCTGGGTCGACGTCGGGGAAGGTAACAAACCTGTAATAATATTATAGATTATTACAGGTTTGTTTCCTTCCCCGACGTTGACCCAGAAGATTGACGGCCTGACGAGGACCCTAGCCAAGAAGGGCCGAAATATCGCTGATGAAGAATCGTAGATGACGTATATCTGTTGTAAACATTGTTTGAATATATGTTTCAAAGTCAGCTTGGGCTCAAAGAATATTTAATAGTATTTAATTTGTTTTCCTTTTTCGTCAAATAATTCAAAGCAATATCTAATAAAATTATCATTCTTCATATTCTGAAGAATAAGAATCAGTCCTGAGTTCATAAAAATAAGCTTTTTTCCTTTGTCTATTAGGCTCGTCGTTCCTTTCCTTCTTTTAAGCTTAACTAAAAAGCCAACTTATTTTTGTATCATTTAACTGAATACGCTGAATTATTTGGATTGTGTAAAGGGATTTTCTTGTTTTTCACTATTTGCTTCAGTATGACGTTCAGAATATCTACAGCCGTCCTCACAACGCAAAATTCTACTATGACGCGGGAAATTTCAGTCTCAACATAAACGCGGGTTTTTAGTGGCCAGCGGTGAACTAGGTCATCACTGCTCACTGAACGAAAATTTATTTATTCTATTTCTTTTGCTTGAGCCCTACAAAACATGAGCAAGCGAATGGAGGTACCACAGATCCGACAGTGAAATTCCACTATGTGAAAATCGGTTATTCGTGAATAGCGGAGGAACGGACCAACGAATTTTCACCGGGTTTTCACGCCTCTTTAAGTGTATGAGTGATGGGTAGCTACATTGTCATTTCTCAGCCCTTTTCAGTTTAACTTTAAGCCCACTACACACTGTGGATCTTTCTTTGACTGTGAAACAGGAATTCCGCCTAGCTAAACATAGCTCGTGGATTAGATCCTTCTCGGAACTCTTTTGCTTCTAGGAATATTTGAATAGCATTGGTTTTCATGTCTTAGCTCCATCGTCTCTCTGTTCTTTGTCTAGAAAGCAGACAATACTCAGCGTGTTCTCGTTTACAGAGGTATCATGTGAGAAAATAAAATAGGAATCGATATCTCGTTTTTTGACAAAATTGTGCAGACAACTGCAGTTTGTGATTTTGGAGAATCAGGTTGTCAGTTGCCAGTTGTAGCACAGCGTTGCACGAGAGGCATTTCAGCCGTTACTTTGACAGGATTCCGATTGAAGGTCGAGACTGTAAAACTCATACAGGCCTTGAGTTGAAGATATTAAGAAAATGTGTGTTTGTGATTTCTATCTTCGGTCCTCCAAGGCATAAATTCGGTCCCATTTTCGCGTCGATCATTCCTTTTCAAGCAGGCTCACTGTAGTCTTGGCACTATAACAATCTCATAATAAAATTTGGAAAATATACTGCATCACGCCTAGACGCTCTTGCAGACAGGCAGTACCTTTTCAGCTCCAGTTCTCCATTCATGTCGTCAAACCAACAGCTTCACCTATTGCAACACGCCCAGTACCTCTCCAAAAGACAGGCAGTATCATTTCTGCCCGAGATCATTGAGTTATCGCATCGTATCATCAACACCTATGCTTATCTGTCAAAGCATCTTAAAACCTAACAGCTTCACCTCTTGCTTCGAAACAACTGTTACGATTATTGCACTGCACTGAGTTTAGGACAAAAAAGCGATGCAGACTCCTAGGACGGCAGCTAGTACAAACACACTAATGGCGACGACCATGACACCACAAACGCACTGACGATGCTGCGCTGTCATACTGCTGTCTTCAACCTAAAATAGAAAGACTGTGGGAAGGTTCACATTCATTTATTTTCATCACACAATATCAGAGATGGGCATATCCAAATCCTGATTTGAATCCCGGATTCGAATCAGATTCGAATTTTCTCCTTATCAGGTGGATTGGAATTCGGACTCGGATTCCAAACCTTCAATTCAATTCAGTTCATTTTAATTCCAACGTTCTTTAAACGAAACAGCGAACGTAACGCTCCCAAGAAAAGATACAACCGTGTCCTATGCGGGAGTGCACAACTTTTTCTCACCTATTACAAACGATGACACACATTTCTCGTCTTAACCTTCTCATTTCTTTTTCTTTATTCATTCCCCCCCCCCCCAATCTTCTTTTCATCTTTTCAGTTTCCGTTTTCCCAATTTTTACACAGTGTGCTTAGGCAATTAACCTTTTTGGTCTCGATCACCAACCGTCCTGAGTAAGCTACCGCGCTATCTAATTACCTTAGATATCAGTGCTTTCTGTTATCTCTGACTTTTAAACCATAACCTATGACAACATAATTTGTTGTTTTGATAAGGTTGGATTCTAATACGGATTCAATCTTCTGCTTGTCAGCTTTTCAGCCTAGATTTTTAGTCTTAATCTTCTCATTCTTTTTCTTTGTCCCCCCCCCTCCCCAATCTTACGAATCCGCTCAAATTTCCAGTTTTCATCTTTTCAGTTTCCGTTTTCCCAAATTCTACACGGTGTAGGCAATTAACCTTTTGGTTCTCGACCACTAGCCATCCTCAGTAATCTACCGCATTATCTGATTGCCATAGATATCAGTGCTTTTTGTCATCAATTACTTTTTTATTTTTACTGACAAATTTTATTTTTTGTTCAGGTCGGATTCGAATCCTCAGCATGAAATGGTGGATTCGAATTGGATTCGTACCTAGCCTGGATTCGGACTTTGATTCGAATCCTTTCGTGATCGGATTTCCCCATCTCTGTAAAATATAAATATTCATAAAAATCCAGCGAAAAACAGAGCTCGAGAAGGCTGGACTTCAACGTCAGTCGTCACAAGTTTCCGCTCTTTTTACCATCTCATTTTTTGAACTGAGTATTTATTTCTGAGGAACCCTAGACAGAGTATTCTATATAGAGAGTTCTCAGTCATATCTTAAACTTGAGATGCTTTGATCAGGAGAATTGCACCATGTGTAATTGTAATTGTACCACTGCCTATTTTTCGGACTATGACATTACATTAGTTGCGTTTTTGGTTGGTTTTGTTCGCCGTTCGCTTAGCCGGTTGCTTAATTTCCGTTTTTGAACGCCGTCGAAGTTAACCGAATTAGTGTTTTTACGACTCCGGCGATCCTTGCCAGGTCGACGTTTCTTGGACGATTCAAGCAAACTTCGAACTTGCTAGCGCACGAAGTTCGAGCTAGCACGAAGTTTGACGGTCAGAGTTTCAAGGACGAAGGAACTGTGACCGGCGACCAAAAACGGTATTTAAGCAGAGACCTTTGAGGTTGAAGGTAACTTCAAACTTCGATCAAAAACGCAACTATTTTGTGTATCTGATGTTTTCCCCACCAATTCTAGATTACAACCGATATTCATCGGCGAAAAACCAAGACAGAGTGGTCTGGGTTAGATTAATCGAAACCGTTTGATCAAAAAGTTTTTACGGTCTGGTAATCATCACCTTGTTCATGTGGGTACATCTTACCGTAAAAGAATTCACCTTTTCATTCGCTTCTTTTTCGGAGGCGATACTTCTTCTAAAAAGCCTGTCCAATCTGTGACTAGGCTTTTGCCTCAGGAAATGTCTGAGATTGATATTTAATGGTATCACTGCCAATTAAGTGAGGTCCCAAAATGTCATTTACCCCCATTGTTGCGTCAGTGGTGAAGTTTTAAAATTACAGATGATACACTTGGGTCTATGAGGAACACCCATGCCTGATCACCCCCTCCAGTAACAAAACTTTCACGGTGCCCCCCCCCCCGGTACCAAGTACCCCCTGCCGAAATCCCCACCGGATATAGATATTCCTTCAGCCCAAGCTGACTGCAAATCAATTTGACGGTTCAAAACGGGTAAGTCAGCTACATTTTATTAGAGCTATATTTCTGTCCTTCTTGGCAAGGGTCCTCTTCAGGCTCAAGCTGGAAAATGAACGTTTTGTACCGTTAAATATAATACCCCCGGATACGCTGATCAAATGTTTCATATAGAAATATATTCTTCATGAAAAAGCATATATAGTATAAGCATACATATAGCATTATGTGTATTTGTGTTTTTTACTCATACTCCACTGTTATACAAAAATCGTGTCACAAATAAATAATTAAAAATATAGAGGCGAGAGTGGGGCAGCGAGCCTCCGTCATGCTTTTACATTTTGGGGACAATCCGCAAGTACTTGTAGTCAAAACTGGGCTTTTCGGTGGGGGGTTGCTACCGTTTTGTTTTGCCGGGGAGGGGGGGCGCACTTGGACGTTAGCAACTCTGCCATCTTAGAACTTCAAAAATGCGAAGACCAGTCGACAAAATCGACCTGGAAATACTCACGAAGGAACTGGTCTCCGAATCTCCAGCTTGGTATGACCCATAGCCATCTTCATCTTCGTCAACGTCATGGAGACCATGGTGGTAGTCCACGATTTCTGCGCCACTGCTTTCAGCTAATGTCCTTAGATCTTGCATCGTACACTCCACTTCGTGGATTTCCCTGGAAAAGAAAATGATGCCAACAGTTGTAATAATCATGAAGCCGCTTCTCATAAAATAGATGCTTCATTTGTTTCAGTTACTACAGCGAATCTTTTTCCACTCTTTGATTGTCAGTAATTTTCAATGTAATTTTTTTACATTGATGATTTACTACGAATCCTATATTAATCAATTCCTATATTGTATTTTCTATGATTCGAATATTAATTTAACACAAGAAACTTGTCTGCTACCCCCAAAACAAGAACATTATCACCATACTTCTGCACCCCTTTCTGTGTTGAATCAGCTGTGGCATTATTACAAAAATGGTGGTTGTTTCCGCAAGAAGCCCGAGGCTTTCTCGTCCTTAGACAAAAAGAGTATCCAGTACCAGAGGCGTACTAGCCAAAATGTTCGGGGGGGGGGGGGACGAGACATTTACCGACTGGCTGGTAATTTTTACCGACTTTTTCTGCTGAAAAACGACTGTTTCTAACAACAAAAATTACTTTTTCGACTGATTTTCAGAAAAAATCCACTGATTTCAGAAAATCCGACTATTTTGACGGAGAAAGACCAGTTTTCAGAAAAAACGACTGTTTTCATGAAAAAAGTACTGTTTTGAAAAAAAATCGCGGCACTTCGTGCCGATTCGGTTATTTTTTACTGACTGGCCGACAGCATGGGGGGGGGGCGCCCCCCCTCCCCCCCCCCCCCAGTCGTGACGCCCCTGTCCAGTACTTCTTGAAAACCTTGGACTCCCTTACGAATTACAAAACTATTATTGATCATTACTACATTATTTGTTCATATGTTTTGAAAATTATACTGAAGTCATTGCTGGAGCGATTTGAAATGCCATATGTGTAGAATGAAAATCGTGTTTAGCCTATAGTAATTTACCAAAGGATGTAGAATGTCAGATTCGGTTGGTGTTCGAGGGACAGGAAGCAACTATAGGCAAGGGCCTTTTCTACAACAAGAGTTCAAAGTTCTCTTTGGAGTGGAAGTGTTTTTTAGTTTAATCTGCCGAGGACGGTATTAAGTCTTTTAATACAATGGTTCTCAACCGGTAGTACGCGTACCCAAAGGGGTACGCCCTCCTAAGGGGTCCACGAAAGATCCCAAAATCATAGCCTTTATACCTTGCTTCACTTGATTTTAGTGGAGTGTTCCTTGCAGGCCCGTATCCAGGTTTTTTTTTTCTGGGGGGGGTTGCCTGCGGGTCGGACCAAAAAGTACAAAAAAGATAAAAATCAGAGGGAAAAGCCTATAAAAACGGTTATTTGTGTGTGTTTCGGGGGGGGGTCAACCCCCTACCCCCCCCCCCTGGATACGGCCTTGGTTCCTTGGAACAATCCACTATTGCGAGCGCTGTAGCAGCTTTCGGTTTTCGGTTCCCGGTTTTCACCATATTTTGTGAAGCTAGTTCAAACTTGGTATACTAGTGGGTATTGGGGTCTAGTTGTGCCTTTTGGGGGTCCCACACCGCACCTCAACCCGGTCCAGGGGCAAATTTGCTCAGATTGCCCAGTGAAGAATGTTTATAACTTGATCAGAACTGGACATACGACGATGAAATTCCTTGTACATGTAGATCCTAGGGAAATGGTTTTAAATTTGCACTACCCCTACTCAACCCATTCATGGGCAACTGGACCCAGATTGTCCTGGAGTAAAGTTCTTACCCGTGAAAGGAATCAACAGATATCAAGTTGAATCAAGCATCAGTCGTTTTTGAGTCCCCTATCTCAGTTTCAGTATTGTCGTCAATATCAGATACACCATCGTACGCAATTTCAGATTTACATACCTCAGCATTGATGACAATAAATTCCGTTGTTTCGACGTTCTGATCTTGGTAAAAATGTAGTAAAACAGCAACTCTTCTAAATAGGGGCACGGCGCCTTTTTGAACCTTGATTAAGGGTACCTTACCTCAGACCTTAGTTCCTCCAGAGCTATCGGTGGCGCATAGGGCGTCGACAAAGCCTCTCCATTTGTCCAGCATTGATGCCGCAGTGGTGACGTCTTCCAATTCAGGTATAAGCGAGGTAACAGCCGTCCTTAATCTTGGTCATATGTTCGCCTCAATGTGTTTTTGGGGCGGCCTCGCTTTCTTCTCCCGTCTAGCTTCCATTCGTAGGTTGTTCGAGGAAGACGGGACTCATCCATACGAAGGACGTGTCCGAGGTATGTCCACTGCCTTCTTTTCAGCAGCTCGATGACAGACGGCTGACCTGTTTTCCTGCGTATTTCAGCATTGGTGATTTTTTGTTGCCAGCTTATATTTAAGATTCTTCTGAGGCTCGTTTTCTCAAATGCGAGGATCCTTTTTTCAAGCTGGGTGTTTATTTTCCAGTACATTGCTGTTGAAAAGTCGTAGCTTTAGTCGCATTGAATATTTGTTGCTTCTCCAACGGTACGCGGTACGGGAAAGGTTGGGAACCACTGACCACTAAGGACAAAGTGCCTTCCGATTCAGAGAAGGCAGAAGGTCCTTGAGACAGATTAGTTCCGTCTGTGCAGATACCGTGGTATCTGATACCACGGTCAAAAGAAGTTTTTGCAAGTACCGTGGTATCTGGCCAGTTGTCGTGGTATCTGATATTCAGATACCGCGGTCCGACCGTGGTAACTGATCGTGGTAACTGAAAAGGTCATCTCACTTTCATCAGTTTGTGTGGATTGGTGGGAAAGAAGTTTGGCACTTGGTGATGTGACTGAATATCAGCTTTCCTTTTGGGATGGCTTCGAAAGCGCAATTGCCGTTTTTGCAGAGCAACCGTATATCAGATACCACGGTTACTCCAAAAACGACTAAGTGCAGATCGAATTACCGTTGTAACATATACCATGGCATCTGCGAAAACGCAACTATTGTATTGTTTTGACGAGCGATATGCTCTTTGTAAGGATGATATCATGCCTCTTAAGGCATGATATCATGCCCGGTATCATGCCCCTTGATATCATGCCCGGTACTTCCAGAGTTAAGGAATATTTCTTAGATGGGGTTGTTTTTTCGCTTCCGAAGCCGCCCCTAAAACTCATTTAGGCTAACATATGACCGAGATCTGAGGACGGCTGGTACCTCGCTAGTACCTGAATGGGAAGACGTCACCGCAGCGGCGTCCATGCGGGACGAATGGAGAGGTTTTGTCGACGCCCTATGCGCCACCGATGGCTCTGGACGAACTAAGGTCTAAGGTAAGGTTCCTGGCATTCTGGGTATTGTAAACCAAACTTGATTACTGGAGTGAGAGTATACATTGATAAAGGCTTGAAAAAAAGGAACAGTTTGTGTGTTTAACTTATTTTCTGTTGATGTATTTTGTGTATACAGCCATTGGGCTTTCCTATTCCTCTATTTTATCTTCGACTGAATATTGAAACCCAACTACTACACGACCTTCACTTGACACATATTCTTAGAGAATTTGTAAGTTCGATTTGGATTTTAATTTTAAGATTTATACCATTTTCTCCGTAGATGCCTGAAGCTTTCTAATTTAAGAAAAATATACACTGGCTATATGTCTATTTATCAAAAATCGATTAATCATATCTGACCCGGAAAAGATCGACGAGAGATTGGCTTCCCATTTCGAAAAACTTTTGAATAGACTGAGAACCTGTGACCGAGCAAATGTACCTGATAGGCTATCCCTTTTTATGCAACTATACATCAACACAGACCCTCCGAATGCCGAGATAATCGTGCATGCAGCAAAGAAGCTTAAAAATTGACGAGCCCCGGGCTCAGCGGAAATGCAGAAGTACTCAATTAATACCTGCATATCCATTTGGCTCGCACTGTTCAAAAAGATATGGACCTTAGGAAAGGTCCCAAGAGATTGGAGCAAAGTCATTCTAGTCAAACTCTTCAAAAAGGAAGACACGATGAACTGCAATAACTGGAGAGGTATCAATCTTCTCCCTGTCTCATCCAAACTATTGGCCTCCGTCATCTTGCAGCGTCTGCGAAAAGCACTAGACACAAATCTGCGAGAAGAGCAGCATGGTTTCAGAACATGTTTCTGGTCTAATATTTGTACTGACAAGAGAATGTCAAAAGTAAAAAGAAATGAAAAAGAAGTTCTACCTCCTATTTATTGACTTCGAAAAGGCATTCGACTCAGTTGATCGAGATTGCTTGTGGAGAATTCTAAAATATTATGGAATTCCCGATAAAATAATAAATGTGGTTATAGCGCTCTATGAAGAATTGGAATGTTGCGTAAAGACCGAAAGCAGTAGAAACAGATTTTTCAATGTTATTTCTGGTGTCGGTCAAGGGTGTGTACTTTTCCCATGCTCTTTATAATCATAATAGATTATGCTCTGAGATTTGCAACGGGCTACGGTGTAAAAGTAAGAAACAAACAACTGTTCGATCTCGACTTTGCGGACGATGCTGTCATTCTCGAAGAGTCTAAGGAACGGTTGCAGCAGCTACTTGACACTATCACTGAAAATGTAGAGAATGTCGGGCTAAAAATAAACGTTGACAAACCGAAGAGCACGGCAATCAAAAGCTCGCCGCTTTCCTCCATTGCAATAACAAGGATCCAGAACAAGTCCAGGAGTTCAAGTACCTGGGTAGCTGGATTGATTGTGATGGAGAGATCCCAACCGCAATAAAACGTAGAATTGGACAAGCAACAGGTGTCTTCAGCAGATTGAAGCCTATTTGGACAAGCAAAAAATCTTCAATGTGACTGAAGCTACGACTCTTCAAAAGCTCAATACTCCTTTACGCAAGTGAATGCTGGAAAATATGCACCCAGCTTGAAAAAAAGGATCCTCGCATTTGAAAATATGAGCCTAAGAAGAATCTTGAATATAAGCTGGCAACACAAAATCACAAATTTAGAAATACGTAGAAAAACAAGTCAGCCGTCTGTCATCGAGCTGCTGAAAAGAAGGTGTTGGACATACCTCGGACACGTCCTTCGTGTGGATGAGAGCCGCCTTCCTCGAACAATCTACGACTGGAAGCCAGACAGGAGAAGAAAGCGAGGTCGCCTCAAAAACACATTGACGAGAACCTAAGACTGAGATCTGAGGACGGCTGGTACCTTGCTAGTACCTGAATGGGAAGACGTCACCATTTCGGCATCAACGCGGGACGAATGGAGAGGCTTTGTCGACGCCCTATGCGCCACCGATTGCTCTGGAGGAACTAAGGCTAAGGTACTCTGTTTATCTATATGGATATACCTTTCAAGCTGCCCTCTTTCTGTCCAGTCCAGCTGCATCTTTTCTCCTATTGAGACATCATTATGGTTGAGGTATGGGAATATGCGGAGGCTTGACTCGTACTCATGGAGACCAGTGTTGATCAGATTTGAGGAAGGCTTGTACAGTGCAAAGCGCTGCTGCAGAAGTAATATCCGTCGCATCTCCGTAGCTAAGGAAGAAATGGGGATTAAGTGCCTGGAATAGTATGTGAGCTTTCACGTATTTGGGACCCCAAAGGAAAGTCAGGGATACCTGTGCCATTGCAAGTTTGTCCGTTCTTTGGTTCTAGGGTCCGCGATCACGATACCACTTGATCTTTTAAACTTGAGGTGAGCATTGCCAGGACACGTCTGCCTATTTGATTATAATGACTAGGTAATGACGGAATAGGACTGGCATGACCTATCTGACGATATAATTGTTTTTTTCAATCGAGCGGAATTTCGTAGAAACCGTAAATCCGATAGTTGATCTAATCGCCTGCGGAAACCCGTTGATGAAAGAGAAAGTCTATACAGGAGCAAAAACACATGCTGAATCCTGCTAGTTTGGGCACGGGCGGGAATTTGGCCGGAATCCTGGCCTTCTATAGGACTCACAGAATAGATTAATAGGACTGAAATAGTAGTTAGTCTTTTTCTAGCATGGTTGCAGACTTCGGCAGGAATGAAATAGGGGAGTGGTTTCGGAATCTGGTTTCTGCGCAATTCCCTTTCAGTAAAATATCAGGAAATAATATGGCAGACGGTTTGTAATTGGTTTCGACATGAACCGACGGACCAGTTGCAGTTTTGGGAGACTTGTTTAAAGCGGAACAAAGCGTGAAGTAAAATTTACAAAAAAACTTCAAAGCAGAAATACGGAAGACATGAAATCCAAGCTAATAGTTTACAATTGGACTCCAACTCAAAGGTAGGACTTTTCCGGATCTTCTATCCCTTCGGTTACGGTATAACAGCCTCGTAGTTTTGTATTTGCTCTGCACATAATACCTTGAATATTGCTCTGCACGTACTCACTAAGTAGTTGAAATTTTTCAACTTGATGATGAAAGTGAAAACCCTGATCGACTGTCCTGGGAGGTAAACCAAGAAACCCAGATTTCCCAGCCCCATTTATTGCAAGTGCTATCATTAGTGGATTGGCAACACACAGTATGATCGGGGGGGGGGGGGGGGTATCAAATAAACTTACCAAGGACGTGAAAGCAGCAGTACAAAAGGCACCAGATCCGAGCTACTTCTTTCCGATTGAACTCGCTGAGCTTTGAACTGTAAATCAAACCATGATCAGTTGTTGCTTGATGGCAAAATGTCGTCTGGCAAAAATCTACAATAAATCGTATGTAGTATGTTTACTTCCTCGTGGTTTGCAAGCTGTTCGAAACCATCCTTACTGTAGTTCCCTACCGTAGAACATCACTCACAGGGTGATACTTTGTACCGTGATCTTTTTCTCCAAATCTCCCGATAGGAATATAAATCTCATGATGACCTACCGATAAACGAAAGTAATGCGATTTTTGGCTGTTACCATCGATGTTCTGATTTAATTTCGATCACATCTAACCGAATATTTTAGTTAAAAATCAGTGAAATTTGCCTTCGGTGCCTTTCGTAAGATCTATTAATTGGGAAAATGAACCAGTTAGTAGTGGTTTTAACCAGAGATTTCTGGGACTGAAGGTAGGTTTTGCGATCAAAACATGCAGATTTCGAAAATTTCCCCTGTGGCGCTAAATTTTATGTTGTCCCGCTGTACAGTCGTCAGTAGCTGCTGCGGGGCTTCACCTCCAGGAAAATGCTGAAACGACGCTTCTGGCTAAATTTCTGCTTTTACGATAAATAAGTGCTGATGTTCCTTTAAATCGGTACTAGTACAATTAATCGTCCCCCCCCCCCCCCCCAGCATTTCAAGCCCTCCTAACCGCCCCTATTAACCGAAAGAATTGGATTCTACTTGTTTTTTTAGTTTCAGCAAAATTTATACCGATAATTTCTTCGCGTCTACCGACATCTCCTGATTTTTAAGCAACCATTGCTTGATTTTGGAAAATGGGACCTGCTTTCGAACTACATAAATTATGAGACCTCTGATGCTAGATCGTAGAAGATCGACTTTCCTTCCACGTCTTTCAAAGACTAGCGGAACACAAAAACAACTTGGAAAGCGAAGCGGGTTTTTAGCCGAAATTGCAAAAAACAGCCGTGCGTGCATATACTAGCGGGGCTCCAGATCCACAGAATCGCCCTTAGTTAAAGTTTAACTGAAAAGCAAACTTATTTTCGTATCATTTAGTTGAGTACACTGAGTTATTTGGATTCTGCTAAGAGATTTTCTTATTTTCCACTATCTGCTCTAGTACTGAGGTTCAGAATATCTACGGCTGTCCTCACAGCGCAAATTCTACTATGACGCGGAATATTTGAATCTGAACACAAACGCGACTTTTAAGTGGGCGGTGAGAAGCTTGGTGAAGTTTGCTTAGTGCCGGAACGAAACAGTTTCATGAATCTTTTCCGTCAAGCATACGAAGTTATAGGTAGTACCACAAATCTGACAGGGAAATTCCACTATTTGAGAACTGATTATTCGTGAATAGCGGAGCGACGAAGTAACGCATTTTCATCGGGTCTTCAAGCCTCTTTAAGTGAATTAGTGAGGGGTAAAAAGACTGTCTACCCTTTTCAGTTAAACTTTAACAAAATGTCATATTAGCAGCTGATATTGTGTTACCATATCCATGCAAATATAACATGTTTTTCAGTGTTTGTGTCCTAAAGTCATTGTGTTATAAGCGAGCGGATTCGTGAGTTGCGATTTTCAGGCTCGCGATTCTCAACCCGTGTTCGTCAAAAGTCGTTTTTACGGAGCGCATCTAGTCTGTATTCTAACTCTACGTTCACACAGAGGAGTCGGGTGCGAAACTACATTTTCGCTGTAGTTTTGTAGCAGCTACAAAAACACGCGTTCCGTTTTCTGTGGCTTCAAGCGTTTTAGCTCCCTTGTTTCTTTCGAGTTCAACACCGAATCTAAATACAAACAGACTCGGTAGAATATCAAATCCTGTGCCGGGTTCTCTTATGCAAAACACGGGCGCTGAAAACGGGTGACTGCACAACGTGTTAGGATTCGAGTTCAACACGCTAATTGCTGAAAACGCTCCTGTGATTAGCACCATCACGGCCCTAAAGTTGTTACAAGGGAATATTTGAAAAAACCCTGATGACGCTTTGTTTATAGTTTCTTGCTTACGAAGAAGCAACTGTGTTCCATTTGCTCATCATACGCTCAATGCTTTTTGGGATCCCAAAACGTAAGTGGAGGGATACCTATGACATCGCAAAAGTTGTCCGTCTGTCCGTCCGTCCGTCCGTCCGTCTGTCCGTCTGTCCGTCCGTCCGTCCGTCCGTCCGTCCGTCCGTCCGTCCGTCCGTCTGTAAGCACGATAACTCTCGAAGGGAATGAGATATTTTGATGAAACTTGGTGAGAAGGTTCGTTGGGTCGTCGGACCAGTCAAGTTCGTAGATGGGCTTTGTAGCTCTACATTTAGGGGTGGGGGAGGGGATTGAAATTAAGGGACAAACAAAATATTTTGAAACAGCTAATGTGATAGTCGATTATGGGGTAAGAAGACATGCTGAACACGATGGTGAAAACCATTTTGTCATCGGACAAGTAGTTCGCCCGGAATCCGGCCAAAACCGGAAAGTTTGTTGAAAGTAAAAGTTTTATTTGAAGTTGATTAGATGTTCGATTTAGGGGTAGGAAGACATGCTGAAGACGATGGTGAAAATTATTTTCTCGACGGACAAGTATTTCGCCCGGAATCCGGCCCAAACCGGAAAGTTTGTTGAAAGTAAAAGTTTTATTTGAAATTGATTAGATGTTCGATTTAGGGGTAGGAAGACATGCTGAAGACGATGGTGAAAACTATTTTCTCGATGGACAAGTATTTCGCCCGGAATCCGGCCCAAACCGGAAAGTTTGTTGAAAGTAAAAGTTTTATTTGAAGTTGATTAAATGTTCGAGTAAAGGTAGGGAGACATGCTGAAGACGATGGTGAAAACTATTTTCTCGACGGACAAGTATTTCGACCGGAATCCGGCCCAAACCGGAAAGTTTGTCAAAATTAAAATTTTAATTTGGAGTTGATTGGATGTTCGATTTAGGGCAAGAAGACATGCTGAACACTTATGTGAAAACAAGTTTCTACCCGGACATGTAGGTCGTCCGGAATCCGGCCAAAACCGGAAAACTGTTGGAAGTCAAAGTTTTATTTCTAGTTGATTAGATAAGCGATTTAGGGGTAAGAAGAGATGCTGAGTCCCTGTGTGACAATCGTATTTTACCCGGACATATAGTTCGACCGGAATCCGGCTGGAATCGGAAAATTTGTTATAAGCTAAATTTCTATTTGAAGTTGATCAGATGTTCATTACTGGGGAAAGAAGATACCCTGATTTCGTCTTTGAGCTTTCTTTTTTCGCCCCACAAGTAGTTCTGGAGTTCGGCCGGAACCGGGAAATTGGCAGAAGTGGCAGGAAGTTTTCGTCAAAACAGATATGACTTATAGGGGTAAACACACATGCTGAATCCAAATCTGAACTTGGTTTTCTCAGGTGATTAGCTATTTGGCTTTAATCTGTTTCTGAATTTTAATTGTAAAAATGTTCAAGGAGTCTGGCGAAGACTGGATCTGGCTAAGACAAGACCCAGTTGTCTGGATCAGATATTGAATTTTTGGGATCCCATCGAAACCTTTGGTCTTGTTTCCTCAGGTGCAAGCAATTTGAGGCTTAAAGCGAGGCTTCACCTTCCAGATTTTTATTCCGGATTCCAGACAGCCGTTTTCGTCGAGACGGATCTGGAAAGTGAAGCCAGTCCAAAACCGTCTGGAAGTCCGGGTGTTGGACACCCCAGATTCCGGATGTCTGGAAGGTACCATAGAGGCAATCCATTCGAGAGACAGAACAAATCTGCAAATGTAGGAAGAAAAGGGAAAGTGATTGACAGTTGTGACTGGGATGCAAGAGACATTTAGTGCGAAGGGGACATCTAGGAATTGCTGAAAAATATCAAAATTAGCTGTCATCGTTATCATGAAAATCTGGAAGGGTTGGCTTGACTATGCGGAAGCCCCGGACGTCTGGTAGTCTGGAAGTTGAAGCCTGGCTTTTACGGCCCATACCCAAAAAGACAACACTCACCAATCGCAGAGCTGTAGTTTTCCTTTTGTGGCTTTTCCTAACTCCTGTGCTTTCCGACGGCATCTCTTGAGCTCCTGACGAAGCTTTTCGCAGTCTCCGCTGCCACCTAGTGTCAACGCCAACAGATGGCAGGATGACACTTCGCGGTTGAGTTCTCGAAGAAGCTGAGAAAGGGGAACCTTTATTTGAGGTGTTCGTGGTAGAAATTTTGGCCAGATTTGACTTTGGATTTTGGTATTCCACCCGTGCATCAAGGCCCAGAAATTGGCCACATTTGTGTTCTTAAACAAATTAGAATTATTCTCTAAAATCATACTTAATACCTTGACCTTGACAATGTTCTGTTTTGAAATATGCCGTAGAGAATTTGGTCACAACGAGGCATTAGTTGCGTTTTGATCCATTCTCGCTTCTGAATTCTTGATTCTCGTACAAATTACTATTTTTGCTCCTCTGGCTTCTCCGTTCTCGCTTTTGACTAAAACACTAATTTGACAGCTGGTCCGCAACCCGAGCCTCGTTTTTGTTGCAATAGCGCTGCCGCAAAGCTGCTGAATTCACTTTGTTCTTGGTTGAAGTGGCAGCGCTGCAGCACCTTGCAGCTTGAGAAGCGCTGCCATCTTCCTCGAAATCGCTGCAGTGCAAAAACGGATGTAGAAAGAATCAGTCAGGAATCGGCCGAGAGGTGAACCTGCATCATGCAACAAAAACGAGGATCCGGTATAAGTGCTTATGCATACTGAGGACCTGCACTCTGTTGAACAATAAGGGAGGAGAAAGGAGAGAGGAGAATCAGAATTCACCATCGGGGAAACTTCTGGATTCTGCAGAATCAGAATGCACAAACTCTGCAAAATGCAGAACGAGGCATTCCCCGCACTGTTGCCACATGTCGCACGATTGTGTGAACTTTAACTCTATTTTTTGTTTGTCACTCTTGTCCTACGTAGGACATAAAATTCACTCTATTTATGAATGTCCAGATTTGTCGCACAATAGTGTGACAATTCCAGAAAATACAAAATTAACGCGGAATTCAACTGAATACAAGTAATTTTAAGGCATTCCACTCTGTCTGTACTAGACAAAGAGTTGGAATTTAATCTCAGCTGGAGAGAAGAAAAGTGCTATCCCGTAGGCAAGAGTCTCCGAAAGATTGAAGCATATCATCACCGTAATTACACGTTTTGCACTGATCAAATCGACCCGAATCTCTGCTTTTTCCTGTAAAGTGAGGTGATTACGTGTTACATACTATTACATGAACTGGAAGCACGTCGGAATACAGTAGTTGCGTTTTTGATCCGAATTCCCCTTGCGATTCTCCTCCGAATTCTCCAATTTCGCGTTTCTTGGACTATTCAGGTGAAGTGCATTCTCCTTTTCTGGCGTTTTTGTCAGAATCGAGAACGGGGAAAGCCTCGCGATTCTGCAGAATCGAGGATTTGCTCCGATGGTGAATTGTCGATTCTCCTCTCTCCGTTCTCCTCCCTGATTGGTCAGCAGAGTTCGGGTGTTCAATATACAGATACACTTAAACCGGTTGCAACGAGCTGCAAAATTAGTGTTTTTGTCAAAAGCGAGAATGGAGAAGCAAAAACGGTAATTTGTACGAGAATCGAGAATTCAGAAGCGAGAATTCGGAACGGAGAAATTCGGATCAAAAACGCAACTATAGTATTCGCACGCCTACTTTTCATTTGGGCATGCTTTGGTCTACCATACTTCTCTTGTAATGTGAATCATTCTAGTCTTATGGCACTGGACAGTCTATTCTTTATATTATACAGTAGTTATATGTCGAGGTCTGAACACAAAAACTTTAATTTTTTAAAGTCTTAGTGCTTGGAGGATTCCAGACCGACTGAGATTCCTCCGAAATTCATTTTTGCATCAGTGATTCCGACCAAAAATTACTATTTCAGGTTTTGTCATGAAAATAAAATTTCACTTCCAATTCACTCTCTGTTTCAGCCAAAGGTCACTTTCTATTTTTTTTTGATGGGCAACCCTGTTCCTCGTTCTCCATTCTGACAAAGTCGCAAGAAAAGGAAAATTCACCTCGTCTGAATATTCCAAAACCGCGAAATAGAAGAATTGCGAGGAGAATTGCGAGGAAAATTCGGATCAAAAACCCAACAATTGTTAGGTCGCAAGTACGAGGGGCCGGAAACTTGCAGGGTACTGCCAGAATAGGCTACAACTCGACTTTTATGATAAACTTTTGGGGAAGATCAGCACAGACGGCTTTTCAGACTAAAAGTTAAAATGCCATTTCGGTTGGAATGACGTATGAAAGGGATACTTTGGTTTGTAATAGTTCTTACTTCTAACAATTTCTTGTTTCGCAAAGTTGAACAAATTCATAAGACGGAGATCTTGCATCTTGCAAGATATAATACTGTTATGGTGAATCAGCATCATTCCACAAAAAAGAAGAGACTTTTTCAATTTTGGAATAAATCTTTGTTGGATTTCTTGTTTGTTTAAGCTGTTGACCACACGACCCTGATGGCCACTGTATGAAAAAACTTGGTTCGTTTTGATACAGTAATTGTTGCTTGCCGCAATCTTTTCCCTTTCTTCAAATGAAAACAAGTCGAACAATGTGCATTTTTCTGTTTGTTTTTTTGAATCGATTAACACTGACATCTAAGTTGACCGCGATAAGATTTTGAATCAAGTGGAGAAAATCCGGCCGAAAAAACCTAATCGTCTGACCGCACCGTTAGCAGTGGTCTCTATTCACTCTCGAGTTGTTTGGGAAAGAGGACAACCCCATGTCGTGGACAACCCCCATGTCGTTCTTTTATGAGCGTTCTTTTCGGCGTGAAGGTGAAAGAAATGGAAAACTATGGTTTTCGGGTTTTTTTCTTGATCAGCTAGTTATCCCACTAAGATGAAGTGCGAGGGATAAACAGAATTTCGGATATTTTGGTTGCACTTCCGGCAAACCGTCCTCAGCGAAAAAAACAAAACTAGGTCATAAGATCCAACGCAATACCAACAGAAAAACGATACAGAACCAACAAATCATAGAAGGACAGGTAATTAAAAACCAGAAGAACGATGCGGACTGAACGACATACATTCAAATAAAATAAGGAATATCAAAATGTGCGTGTTAAAATTGTTTATGTACAAATCTGTGATTATTTTACAGTTTCTGTGTCAATTTACAATTTACCAACTAAATTTACAATTATTCCCTGGGAAAGCGCAAAAGCTTTCACCCAGTATTTATATAATCCTTGTTTCTAATATTCAAATATTTTCGCAGAAAACAGCAACAAGAGCTGAAAGCTCATATGGCACTTGTAAGAACAGTTAGCATGTTTGTCAGATACGGTTTGCAGTTGTCAAGGCTGCATCTCTATCCCGATATTCATTTCATAAGAAAATCGGCTTGATCTACTAAATCTGAAATGGTTATTACACTCACTGATAACTGTTTCTCCCACAACGAGGATCGGATCGGGGGAGGGAATATCCCTAAAATGCCTGACAAGTTTCATGGTTATAGCACAGACTGCCAAGTTTCATGGTCATAGCACATTTGGAAGTACCCCAGCTCGTGATGACCAGCATTTTGGAAAACCTTCTCAAACTCCCCAACTGTGACAAGATCCGGTCCTGTTTTGGCAGTATTGTCTCGTATTGTCTCTACGGCTTAAGCTTGTTCTTTCCTTCAAGTCCCATCCCAATCTCTCTACTCTAAATGTTTCACGAGATTTCTTGCACCCCCCTCCAGCTACCCCCCCCCCCCCCAGTTATTCGATTCGTTCCGAACTTGAAATTTATCATCTGAGACACTCGTTCTTGACACTTGTCAAGTTTCATTCACGTCCGATCACCCGTTATAAAGTTATGCATGTCACTAGATGCTGGATTCCCCGTCCTTCCACTCCCCCCAACAACACCGTATCGGGGAAGGAACTATTTTCAAGTCGACCTAGGAGAGTACCTAATATGTCTGCCAAACTTTATGGTCATAGTATAAGGGGGTCATAGAAACCACCTCCGACACCCTCCACTGCGACACGATCCGGTCCTATTTTGTCAATAAAATATCTAGGATTAATGCTCATTCTTCCCATTTCATTCTTCCAAGTTAATCCGGTTGGGTCCCTGATATGCGTGCCAAGTTTTATCGTCCTAGGTCATGTGGAAGTGCCCAAACTAGCAGAATGCAGACAGACCGACCGACATACAGACATTACGATCGCTATATGGTACTTGAATGGTCAGCTTGGCTTCAAACCTTACATGCGTGAAGGTGATGCAGAGTCATATGGTGGAGTGGGTCGCATCATCTTTGGTGTCCGTATCTGAACACCGTGGACGCATGTCCGAAAGGGACAGTCGGCGAATCTTTCGCAGGGTTGCCAAGTGTGACACTTTTGGTGCTTTTTGACACTGTTTTCCATGGGGTGACTCCGTGACAATTTTTCTCTGAAAGTGACACCTTTTCTGACGAGAGACACTTTTTAGCTCAGAAAAAGCACCTTTCTTTCTTGACTGTGATTGCTTTTGCGGACTACCGACACAAAAAATTGTAATCTGATTTACAGATAGTGTCGCCATCTTTATAACTCATAAAAAGTAGCAGCATTAATTCACCACCGAAAACTTCACATTCTTCGCGCGAAAGTTTAAAATTTTTGAAATTTTCGCTCCGGCGAAGATTTGAAAGCTATTCTTCGAAGTTTATTATACATCGCATCTCCTATATCTAGCCTATATCCGAAACGAACGAAAACTCTGAATTAATTGAGGATTTTATGCAGCATTTTGCTTTCGGTTCGCTCAACTAATGCAGCAACTTCAGCATAAAATTCATCGAAAAAATTCAGGAAAGATGCTAAATTTTATGCTGAATTTTCAAGAAGAAACTGGGGAGCACGGCGATTCTCCTAGTATCTTCCTAGAATTTTTTCTTTCTAGAAAAAATTGCCACGCAAAATTTTCGTAATGTTGTCTAGGTCGAATTCCTGTCTGAGCGGCGACAAACTTGACGGAGCATACTTCGCAAAAAACTTTACGAAGTCTGAGTTTTCCTTTATATAGCTAATTTTTTTTTTCTCCTTCTTCTTCCCAACTTAAATTTCGGTATTCTAGATTTGTTATAGAAGAAATAAAGGTAACAGCTTTCAGACAAATATAAGTAAATATGCATCATTAAATGCAGCATTTACAGCACTAAAAGCTTTCGGGCACGTTCATTATGCATATTTTTCGTCCTGCCATTTCCTCAGCCTTTTCCGGTGAGGGTTAGAAGTTTCTGTGTCCTTGTGGCAGAGTGTATACCAGAGTAGTGTATAAGTAACCATATTTTGAGCTGTGACCAAACTTTAGCGTGCACTATTTGGATGTATTATATTTGTCAAAAACCTCCTTTTTGCCAGGGATTGTGACACTTTCATGACTGCTCATGGCAACCCTGATGCTTTGCTGGCTGAATTTTAGAGATTAGGAACTTACTTTTAAGCATTCTGTTCGTCCTGGAAAATTAGGCGTCGGTCCTTTGTCCTTCTCAGTAGCGCCACAGTATGTCAGCCAGATGGCAGCCGGTCCCGCATGTTGTTGAGGGTGTTTCCCTTTCCCCCGGTGTTGCTTGTTCTTCGTTGGAAAGAGGGGTGTGTTTTTCATAATTCTGAAACAAAAAAGTCTTTTCTAGATTTTGGACACAGTCTAGGTAAGGTTCCAAGAGCCAGGGGTCAGTTCAGCTTCAGAGGTCAAGAAACAGTCGAACTGTCACTGTTCAAATATTCAAAGAGAACTCAGTGCTTCCAAGCTAACCTGCAGTCTTCAACAGATTACAAACGGTTTGAGCTTTGGCTGCTTCATGCCACTATCCCGGATCCCAGAATAAAAAAGACATAAGGTTTCGATGGGATCCCAAAAATTTAGTATTTGATCCAGACAATTGGTCTTATAAATATCCGGTCTTCGTCAGACTCCTTAAACGTTTTAACCATTAAAGTTTAGAAACAGAATAGAACCATTGCCTAATCATCTGAGAAAACTAAGTTCAGGTATGGTTTCAGCATGTGTATTTACACCTATTTGTCATATTCACTTTGACGAAATTGATCAAAACTTCCCCTCCTTATACTTATGCAACATTTTCGGTTTCAGCCGAATTCTGGCAAAAAATAAAGCTAAAAAACTAAATCAATCATCTCCTTACCCTATATCGAACCTCTAATCCACTTCAGATAAAACTATAACTTTGAAGAAATTGTCCGGTTTCCTATTTGAAGATGCAAAACGGATAAGTTAGCTACAATTTATTAGAGCTAAATTTCGGCCCTTCTTGTCAGGGGTCCTCTTTAGGGTCAAGCCGCTCAAGCTGGAAAAAGAACTGGTGGAAAAACAATCAAAGATTCTTCCTTAAATATCTGATATATGAACTTCTTCTCTGAAAATTCCGGTTTCTACCGGATTCCAGGCGAACCATATGGCCGGGTAGAAAATCATTATCATTGGATTCAGCATGTCTTCTTACCCCTAAATCAAACATCTAATCATCTTCAGATATAACTTTTAGTTTTAAGAAATTTTTCGGTTCTGGCCGGAAACTGCTTTTGCGATGAGAAAATGATTTTCATATAAATGTTAGCATGTCTTCTTACCCCTAAATCGGACATCTAAACAACTTCAAGTACAACTTTTACTTTTAACAAACTTTCTGGTTTTGCTCGGTTTCTGGTCGAACTACTTGTTCGGTGAGAAAATGATTTTCATATTTGTGTTCAGCATGTCTCCTTAACCTTACACCGACTATCTCATAATCTCTTAAAACATATTTTGTTCGCCCTCTAATTTGAAACCCCTCCCCCACCCCTAAATGTAGGACTTCGTCGGTGTTCTTGTCGGAACATCGGGTCTTTTTATACGTACGAAATCAAATTCTGCAGACATTTGTTGGACACAAATTTTTCCGGAAAATATACAGATTTACAAATTTTTCGCCGGTGTTGCTTGGTTCAACTTGTTCTGGCTACAGTCGTTGGAAGCTTCGCTTTTTAGCGAAAGCTAAAATGAAAAGCCAAATATGTGAACTTAATATACGAAATTATACCTAAGGCATAATCTCATCTGATGCATTACAGTTAGTTTACAAAAAATCAGGATAGGAAGCTCCCGGACTGGAATTCCTGCCCGGATTTTTGCAACCATCATCACTTCCATATGGAAAAGTTGAAATTTTGTCAACTTGATGATGAAAGTGCAGGAAATCCGGCCTGGAATTCCTGACCGTGTGTTTGCACTTTTAAGCGAAACCTGAAACAAAAAGTCGAATCTGTGAATTTAAATATATGAATTTACATCAAAGGAACAATTTCAACTGATGCATTACAGTTAGTTTTTCAGCCTTCGGCACATTTTGTAGTATTTTCTATTTGGAAGAACGGTGTATCATTTAGTTTTCGTTTTAAGATACAAATTCTTCGGGTTAGAACACGTTAAAAGCCGGAAATTGACTATATGGTACAATAGCTAAATTTTTCGGGAAAAAAGGCAGATTTAAAAATTTTTGCCTGCGGCGCTTGGTTTAACTTGTCTTAGTACAGTCGTTGGAAGCTTCGCTTTTTAGCAAAAGCTAAAATGAAAAGCCAAATATGTGAACTTAATATACGAAATTATACCTAAGGCATAATCTCAACTGATGCATTACAGTTAGTTTACAAAAAATTTCGCATCCGGCGCATTTTGTAGTATTGTTTATTTGGAAGAACAGCGTTTCATTTAGTGGTCGTTTTACGATTGAAATTCGTGGGGGTTTGAAGCATGTTAAAAGCTAGAACCTGTATGGTAGGTACAGCTAATTTTTTCCGGAAAAGGGTAGATTTAAAAAATTTCGACTGCGGCGCTTAGTTTAACTTGTTCTTGGTCGGTCGTTGGAAGCTTCGCTTTTTAGCGAAAGCTAAAATGAAAAGCTTTATAATAATGTGAACTTTAATATACGAAATTACATTAAAGGAATAATCTCAGCTGACTCATTGCAGTTAGTTTTACCCCGGTTCTATACTGTGTTGGCGGGAAATGTACGCCGTTGACGCGAAGCGAAAACGGCGTTTTTTGTCGGCACGTTTCTGAGTCCATCGGCACAAACCGGACCCCCCCCCCAAAGGTAAAAGGCTAGTGACGCCCCTGATCATAGGTGTCCCTCCACTTACGTTTTGGGATCCCAAAAAAGACCCGTCGTACCTATAATGCCGATGCAACTTACTTCCGTAAATGCATCCATTAATTATTGAACCTAGAGACGCGAATTTAATGTTACAGTCTAATCCCGAAAACGAACCTCACGAATTTCCACACCTGCCTCGTTTTACTATTCTCCATGCGGATCACGCTCTGGCGAGTGTTTGAGTATCATGCTATTGATGCCTAAAACCGGTTATCTGAGTGTTGCCGCGTTTTTGCTAGATGTCAGTTGACCCGGGAAAAGGCTTGACCCGGGTTGGACAACAGCCAAATCCCTAATTTTAATTTTAAAGCAGAGCCTATTTCACAGTATTTGACTAGTTTTTTGGGATCCCAAAACGTAAGTGGAGGGATACCTATGACATCGCAAAAGCTGTCCGTCTGTCCGTCCGTCCGTCTGTAAGGACGATAACTCTCGAAGGGAATGAGATATTTTGATGAAATTTGATGTGAGGGTTCGTTGGGTCGTCGGACCAGTCAAGTTCGTAGATGGGCTTTGTAGCCCTACATTTAGGGGTGGGGGAGGGGGTTCAAATTAAGATATTTAATTAAGATATACAAAATATTTTGAAACAGGTAATGTGATAGTAGATTATAGAGTAAAAAGACATGCTGAGCACGATGGTGAAAACTATTTTGTCATCGGACAAGTAGTTCGCCCGGAGTCCGGCCAAAACCGGAAAGTTTGTTAAAAGTAAAAGTTTTATTTGAAGTTGATTAGATGTTCGATTTAGAGGTAGGATGACATGCTGAAGACGATGGTGAAAACCATTTTCTCGACGGACAAGTAGTTCGCCCGAAATCTGGCCGAAACGGGAAAGTTTGTTAAAATTGGAAGTTTTATTTCGAGTTGATTAGATGTTCAATTTAGGGCAAAAAGACATTTTGAACACTTATGTGAAAACAATTTTCTACCCGGACATGTAGTTCGTCCGGAATCCGGTGAAAACCGGAAAGTTGGTTAAAAGTAAAAGTTTAATCTGAAGTTGATTAAATGTTTGATTTATGGGTAAAAAGACATGCTGAGCAGGATGGTAAAAATCATTTTCTTGCTGGACAACTAGTTCGCCCGGAATCCGGCAAAAACCGAAAAATTTGTTAACAGCAAAAGTTCGATTAGATGACAGATTAAGGGGTAAGAAGAGAGGCTGAGTCGGTTTATGACAATATTTTTTTACCCAGACATATAATTATTCCGGAATCCGGTTGTAACCGGATTTTTTTTTTAAGTCAAACTTTTATTCAAAGTTGATTAGATATTCTTCATAGGGATAAGGAGATACGCTGGTTTTGTTTATGTATTTTATTTTTTTGCTGGACTAGTAGCTCGCTCGGAAATCGGCAGGAAGTCTCGGTCAGTATCGTCAAAATCGATATGGCTTATAGAGGTATATCTGAACTTGGTTTTCTCTGATGATTAGCCTGTCCAAGACTGGATCTGGCGAAGAGAAGACTCGTTTGTCTGAATCAAATATTATATTTTTTGGATCCCATCGACACCTTTGGTCTTGTTAATATTGGAACATAAACAGTAAATAGTGGGAGGTCTTTTTCAACTTTAACAAATTAAAGCATGATCAGTTCCTCGTGGCTATTCTCAAATAGTAGAAAATGAAAGAATTGTGTACGGTTTAGACGTTGCGAGCGTGATTTGTTAACTGACGACTAGCTCGTTAGATTCTTTAGCTTGACGAATACCTGGGTAAAGCGACACAAGGCTACCAGAGATATTTGTTTTAGCTGACACACCCGTGCAACTATAGTAAACATGACACCCATACGCCCCTCATAAAATTCCTAAAAGATTAGTTCTATTTTGGCCGCTAGGTGCGCTATCGTAAAGAAAACAATGATTTACTTCTTTTTGTACGTTTATCCAGTTTTTGCCATTTTCAATTCCTCTTAGGCCTAACCATATTTAAAACTGTTTAAAATGCCTCTTCCCCTCTTTTTGCCTTACCCAACTCTGTTCTGTCAAGCGTCATCATGTTTGTCGTTTCTGGCTTCCGACTTCATTGCTGAGTGCTGGCTGTCTTTTCCACGGGGCTAATGCGCGACTCTATATTAAGCGAAAGCCTAATCGCTCATTCACCCTTCAGAAAACTTATCCCTAGATCTCACGTGTGATTGTTATTGTTCCTCCAGCGCGTCTGGCGGCAATTCGTCATCGGATTTTATGAGGGACGTATTCAACCAGACCTGACGGAGCGATTGAGGGACGTATTCAACCAGACCTGACGGAGCGATTGATCTTTTTAAAACAGATCTGCTTCCTACCCCACCTTTTTGTATCAGCAGGATCGACAAAAAAGATGTATTTTTCAGATGTTTTGCATCCCATAGCCTGATCGCATAACATAACATCCAAATATAATTCGTTTATCATATTTTGTGTGCATAGCGTGAAAAAAACATGAGTGTTCTAAGGGCCATTCTATACGGTATTTATTTGAAAAGCTATGCTTCAGTGATGTTTTAAAGGACTAAATTCTATAAGGGGGAGATTTAACACCACGCATTACCGGGAATCCAGTTCCATCCTAACACGTGTTATCACATGTGATTATGTTTTTCATTTCATTGTTTCTCTTGGTAAGTTAAGCTGTTGAGCTTCTGAGAACACAAATGTTATTGTTCTTTCAAGACTCAGTTGCATGTATGGTTGTTTAAAGTTTAAGAAAGAAGCTAAGACAGGCCAGCTTATTTTGTATGTTTTATTTAAGTATAGGCCATTAATTATTTTGACTCTTTCGAGGGGATTTATTTTGTCACAATTGAGTCTCGTAGTGACGTTGAAAATATGGACGATAAGACCAAATTCAAAGTTAGACTGCGCAAAATAAAACTTCGTCGAGGACAGAAATATAGAATCAAAGACGCCGCTTCGCTGGAGACTTGGTTCGCAGAGTCCCAGAGCTAACAACTACGACATGTGTAAAAGACCTTTAACAGAAAGAAAAAAAGTTATTTGAGAAAAGCTGAGCAAACGCATTTCATCGGGTTTTCAAACCTCCATCCCAGTATCATGCCCATTCACTTTCCTTGTCAGCTCCCATTGTGTCGTTTTCGGTCAGGAAATTCTTTATTTCACATAGTTTATACCTGCCCGGAATTGCATCAGTATGTCCTATTGTCGTGTGTATGTTTTTAGCAAACGTTTCAATTCTGGCGTCTGGCCTCGAGGGCTGATTTTGGTTCTGAAAGCAGTAGGCTTAAATTACAATACAGTTTTTTTGCTGTTTCGTACAATAATAGGACAAGAAAACAAGTGTGAAACAATTCAGACGGTTGAATACGACAATTTTAGGAGAGAAGCCGCCTCTTTCCAAATCTTTAGCCAAAATGTGTCCCCAAGCGGGGACTCGAGAAGCAGAGCAAACTAACAATAATAAGTAACGCCAAAACCTGTGCTTCCAATGCAATGGAAATGGGCAATGCAAACTTGCGTGTTTCAATTCAGTTCAATTCATTAGCCACGGTAACTGCATCTGCAATTAGTCTTTTTTGCAGTTATCGGTTTATCTGATATACGGTTGCTCTGCAAAAACGAAAATTGCCGAAATTGCGCTTTTTGAAGTCATCCCAAAAGAAAAACAAATATTCAGTCACACCACTAAGTGGTAAACTTCGTTCTCGCCAGTCTGACAAAATTTGATGAAAGTGAAATGACCTTTCAGATACCATACGACCAGTTACCACGGTCGGACCGTAGTCTGAATATCAGATACCACGCGAACTGGCCAGATACCACGATAACTGCAAAAATATCTTTTGACCGTGGTATCATATACCACGATAACCGCAAAAACGACTTTAGACAGTGGTATCAGATACCATGGTATCTGCAAAAATGCAACTATTTATTTGTATCCGCCAAAGCTGGCGAGTAGAAAAATATAATAAAATACAACTGACTAATAACTAGACTATGAATCATGTCCGATGTTTGGTCGCATGGATGAGAATCTAAAACATTTGTTGTGCGAATCGGAAAGTTTGAGTGAACTTAGGATAGAAATTTTCGGAGTGAATGGAAGGGGAATGGACGAAGAATGGATGTGTGGTGTAATGTGGAATAACTGTTTTGGAAAT
The DNA here is from genome assembly GCA_023053575.1 of Branchinecta lynchi. Classification (NCBI taxonomy): domain Eukaryota; kingdom Metazoa; phylum Arthropoda; class Branchiopoda; order Anostraca; family Branchinectidae; genus Branchinecta; species Branchinecta lynchi. The sequence goes on along the minus strand of JAKZAP010000016.1, from coordinate 22,234,808 downwards.
ATAAAACAGCTGGTGAGGTTCCTCAAGGTAGCCCTAGCCCATAGGTGGCCATAGGGATAGGTACCTATAGGAGTTTAATATTTTTTGGGTGTGGTATTGTTTGCTTTTTTTTGTTCTATATGTATTTGCCATGGCCGTTGGCTCTTAGCGTAAATAATATCTTATCGTATCTTATACTTTCATAAAATCTATGTTATTAAAATATTTAGCCTACACTATCCTAAAGGAAATCTAACACTTTAACCAAAATACAATCAACGCAATGCATCGGACAAAGTGTGCTTTAGGGTATAAATTTCTGAAAAAAATGTTTCCAATTGTATATCTGTAATATATCAATGGTTTTTTTTAAACCATAATTTTCCATCATAAGAGAACTTGATTGGTATTTCAAAAACCGGCATAATAATTTCCCAATTTAAAAAAGTAGTTTTAATACGGGATACATTTGTCAACGTTAAGAAGGTAAAAAACGAAGATGCAAGCAAAGCCTGTGGAAGAGCAACAGTGTTAAAAATCTTTGCAAGATTTCGTCTAGATAGGAAATCCCTAAGGCAAATCACCGCCCCGAAACTAGAAGAAATACGCGACTCAACATCTTTTACTATTAGAGCCCTTAGCTTAAAACTCTAGTACTGCTAGGAACCACTCTGTACACATCGACGAACAGGAGAGGGTTGTATCTTTTTTTGCTGTGTTATTTTAATAACCGGAGCCACGGCTGATGCACGACTGATTGAATTTCAGTAGGGCCGTTCTCTATCGCAAGTGGTGCTAGCGTCGCTGCTATTCTAGTGTGTGCCACTTTTTTCAAGTCTTGGTGCTACTCCCTAGTACTATTTTGCTCTGTCGAGAAGTCCATTGTATTACCACTGAGAAATCTGTACACAAAGCTCAAATCTGAACTCCCGTCAGCACTTGGTCCTGTTGTTTATAATGCTGTTGTGCCAGTATGTAAGGGAATCCGTCAAGGGGCGGCCACTTCTTCGCCAGTTTACAGTAACAGTATTATTGAGGAGCAAGAAGTAGTATGTACTTTGTTGTCCGACTTGCGCAAGTGACCTGTTGTCACATTTTAAGACTGGCTATTGGTACAGGAATACGTTGCATATCAGAGATGTTGAAGAATAAAATTGAACTGAACTGAACTAGACTTGTTGGATTTTTCGTAAAAATACAACATTATTCCAGTTCCACTTCTGCTATGAACTTGGTTCATTTGGGCTATCTTGAACGTTCAACGAGACCAATAGGAACTGGCTTCCTCTGTCTTGAAGTATCCTTGTCCTGTTTCTTAATGACATCTTTATTGTGTCAATTGGTTTAGTTTTTATTTATATTCATGCTCCAGTAACAATAAACCTCACCTTTTCGCTCATTAATATTGGTATTTATCTCAGCTCCACCATTTTTATAGCCTCATCCATTGCTGCTCGAAATTTGTCCTTCAAAACACTTTTAAACTTCTGACATGTAGATGCTATTGTTCACCAGCTGCGTCTTGTATACCACGCTAGCAATGCCTAGGTATCTCTAACTTATAAGTTGTTTTGTTTTCACCATTTTCCCATAAAAATCCAAATCAAGCCATCTTTCATGGACTATCAACAAGTGTAAGAGTGAGTTTCTAGGAAGCTGCGCGGAAACGGATGCGCTTTGGAGCGAATCATCTTAGAAAATCCAATACGGAATGCGAAGTGAGGGATATCGGCTCACGGAGAGCTCGACGAGAATTTCTTAGAAATGCTGATTGAGCCCGGAAGATGGCAGTACGTACCTCTAGACCAGTATTGCGTCCTGATCTGGAAGATAGGTATACGATCGTGGAGGTGTGTGTTCTATTCACTTTGGGGTTTAAACAGAGTTTACAGAGTGTGCGATTCAAAACTCGGTTCCAACTCTGCTCTAACAGGCTGCGAATCCTTAATAAGGTACTCGAAAGGAACGATGTTTGTCCCTTCCCTTGGATACATACTTTGCCACCTTTGCGAGGTCTGGACGAGAATTTGTTTCATTTCCTGCTTGTGCACTGTCAGAAGTTTCATAACAAATTGCACATAACACTTTCAAGAATAACACCATTTCATAATAAAGTGTTATGACCAATTAAGTTTATACTATTTCGTGCCTAGATCTCCAACAACACCTTCAATAGGTAAAAATACTATACTGTCAGAAGTTACATAACGACAACAGAAGGATGCGCGGTTTCAACAGATAACACTTTGGGATGTTATCTGTTATGTTTCTTTCGTTCCCGTTAGCATTTTTACCAATTGAAGGTGTTGTTGGAGATCTAGGCATGAAATAGTGTAAACTTAATTGTTCATAACACTTTATTTTTAAGTGAAAAGGTGTTGTTCTTGAAAGTGTTATACGTTATCTGTTATGAAACTTCTGACAGTGTGGTTTCTGACACTCTCGCGTCTGAGAGATAAACATTTTTTCAGAGTTCTTCGACTTTGCACCACGTTTCCTGAAATCCGTGAACCAAAACGTTGTTGTGTAATTTTCAAAATGTGTCCAACGAGCGCAAAAATTTACGAAGAGGTTAATTTTATTTTTCATGCAAACCCTTGGTGTTCCTTGGAACAATCCATTTTTGCGACCCGTACGCAAATAAGTCAATTCATCGTATTATGGGACATTTTTATCTATCGTAAACAATTGGAAACGATCGTAAACAAGTGTTTGTTTACGATTGGAAACAGTTGTTAACGATTGTATTTTTACAATTGGAAACAATCGGTTTCAGTTGTAAAAATACAATCGTTAACGACTGTTTCCATTCGTAAAGAACTGTTTCGAATCGTGAACAACTGTTTCCAATCGTAATCGACTGTCTCCAACCGTAAAAAAAAATATTTACGATCGTTTCCAATTGTTTTAAATTGTTTACGATTGGAAAAGTGTCCCGTAAGACGATGACTTGAATTATTTCCATACGGTGAGTGCTGTAGCAGCTTTCGCTTTTTGGTTTTCATGCACTCGAAGGAGTAAGAGCGCTCGCGCTGTGACTACCTTTTGCCAGTGTTCATAGCCGTCTACAGACTTTTTGGGACTACACAGCAGAAGTATAGAACGTAAGGAAAAGGAAAAAAATGGGCATTGATGGAGGTAAATCAGGAAATGGCACTGGCATTTCTACTTCACTAAATGATTCAAGTACTTCCACCTCTACAAGAATTGATGAGTTATCGTTAAAGACCCTGGCTGATCTTGAAGATCAATTGAGGCAAGAATGGCTGATTTAGAAAAGTCTGTAAGCGAGTCTGCTTCAGAGCTGCAACAAATTAAGCCACGAGTGACTAAGGTTGAGTCTGATCCGCAATGTGTCAAATGACAAAAGGGAAACCGCTACATTGTGACGACCCATCTACGTATGAAAGCGTATTTTAAAAAAGTACCATAAAACGGAGGTGCGTAGATATTTGGGAAATTAAAAGTCTAATATTGTTCATCTTCCCTATCATATAGTTGGTTGGATTTGGAGTTTTGAGGGTTAGGTGAAGGTAGAAAGGCCGTATTCTAGATGAAGGTGGGCTATCCTCCATATCTAAATCCCGGCCGGTCTGACCAGGATTTTTTTTTTTTTAAATTCCCGCGTAGCTTCTTTTTCATTTGTTCTTGCTTTGGATTGGACCAGGATTCGGATTATATTACTAAGCCGAGTACTGGGAGGCCAGGCCGGGTTAGTCGCTCGGCGAAGCATGGCGTAGGCTAGCGTGAACGATAAAGGGTAACGACTGTAGTAGAGAGAAAAAAAAAAGAAAAAAAAAGAGATGGAAGATTAAGAGGTGTCCATCTTGGTTGACCCGATCGGGATATGATAGCCCAAATTACAATCCTGACAGACGAGAATATTCGGTTAAATTCGGAATTGGCTGCAGTGAAGGAATCCCTACTGAGGGTAGAATGCAAGGATACCAGGAAGAACATAATTGTATGGACCGTTGAGGCAAATAATGATCTGAATGCAAAGGAGATATTTGAGAAAGTTATAACGGATGGATTAGATATGACTCTGGACTTCGACTATAGGATCTGTGAACGTAACCCTACCAAGAGGCTTATCAAAGTACAGTTATCGGAGCAAGTGGAAAAACTGGCTTGCTGAAGAATGCAAAAAACTAATGAACTTCCCCAGTATTTACGTTACTGATGACATGCCCCAGTCTATTCGTGTGATGCAGAAGAAATTGTTGGTCATCCGGGCAAAAATACGTGACTTTCAGGTTCCGGGCCTCGATGTTTGGATAACTAAATCCATTCCACCCCAACTGTGTATTCGGCGAGATGTGTCTGTGCCGCCCCAAATCTCCATGCTCGTGTATTGGGCCCTAGTTGAGTTATTTTCTGAAAAAAAAGTTGTCGCTATTTGAACGATTAAAAATGAATGACTGATGCAATGATATTAGAGGTAAAAGGTAGTCACGATATTTGTTTTCTCTCTTATTGGGGAAAAAGTTGGCATGAGTTATCAGGACTGTAAAGAAATCTCTGATTGTTGGTATTTTTTCTTTCGTTTGTGTGTGTTTTAACAATTTTTGTGTAATAGAGAGATCGGCCTTTTTCCTGCACAGCATTTAATTTAATTTAATTTAATTTATTTATCACCCACACAATACATGAAGTAAATATGGTGGAGTAGGAATAATTAAAAAAACACAAAAAAAGAAAACGAAATATACACAAAATCAACGAAACAAACGGATAAGACGGTGGTGAGGGGATAGGCGCGCATAAGCCGTTGGATTTTCAATTAGGGCGGTATGGAGAACACCTGCACCTACTGATTATGGCTAATTTGACAAACTGTCCGGGGACCACTCATTTTGACATTCAAACGAAGGTTAGTTTTAATATTTAGGGCTTCGGGAAACCCAAGACAAATTTGGACCATTATAAAGGATGCCATCTCGGCAAGAGAAACAGTTCTTTCAGAGCAGAATGAGCCTAGTGATCAGAGCAAAATAACTGTAGAGAGTAATGCGTGAACAAGTGACACACAGTCAAACCCTACTGAAACTTCTTGCTGAAATTCAACCAGTCGTTAACGAGCGCTGGCTCTGATCTGATTCTTGATGTTTGCACCGCATCCTAGCCTTGTTAGAATTGTCTACATCCGCCACTGCACACACGAACAGTTTGCTGAAGCTTCTCTCGCGAAGCGACCTGGGAGGTGCTGCGATACGGAGGCCCATTTTTTATGCATGGGAAGGATAGGTCTTCGCATTACTCTCTAGAGTTATTTTGCTCTGCTAGTGATGGAGTAATCAATGGTGACCTAGCCGTTTGCAACGGTTTTGGCGGTATTTCTCACACGTTGGGACGAATGTGGCCGTGATGGCGACCCAAACGTTGGAACTCTTTTCGGTCGTCCGATGGAGGCATAAGTTTTGCTATACCTGTAACTACCCAAGAATTGCGGAATATACTCTACAACATGAAAAGTACTTCATCAGGTGGTTATTTGTTGAGCCTGAGAGTGATTAAGCACGTCTTTCCAACTATTTCGGGTATTTTAGTGTCGCTTATCAATAGTTGTTTTAAGCACGGAAGATTTCCCGCATCACTTAAGTGTGCAAGGGTGACACCAGTTTACAAGGGCGGGGATAAGAATAACCTGGGAAATTACCAACCTATTTCTGTTCGTCCAGTCATGTCATGCATCATGGAAAAGTGCTTTTGTAATAGGATAACTGATTTTGAGAAATGCAGAATTGCATTGCATTGCAGTTGGTGACTAGTATTGTTAATGATGCTTTGGGTAAAGGTTTGAAGGTAGTGACGCTATTTCTGGATGTCTTTAAGGCGTTTGATACGATTAACCACCAAATACTAATTCAGGATTGTGAAAGTTATGGATTACGAGGGCCGGCACTTAATTTTATAAGGGACTTCCTAGATTGATTGAAAAAAAAAAAAAGGTACGGAGTGAGACTATTACAGTTTTAGAAATTTTGTTTAAATATGCTTTTCCTTCTAATCCTCCGTTTGCTTTATTTTTCAATGGTCCACCCGTGCATCCTGTACTGTGCTAGTGTGTGGATGTTGAAGTTTCCATCACTATCCGTCCTATCGGAGTCCTACAAAACCATGCCCTTCGTATTCTATGCCGTACCCGAGAGGCCTATTCGGCTTCAGTCGCTGGGCTAATCGCGATCACGGCGGAGCAGGCAGGAAAAAGGTGATAGAAAATGGACATAGTGAAGGTGTTAAGGAAGATGGAAGAGTGCGAGTATGGGGACGATTTCCAGTGGGAGAAGTGTAATGGTGAAAGCTTGGACGATATGGACAGACCAACTGTATTGCGAAACATTTGTGACAAGTCGGGGTTACAGGAGGGTGACTTGAAAGTTCTATTAAGGACCCAGACACCAACTCAGGAGATTTTGCGAAAGTTTCTGAACAGTTACATGCTAGTTTTGACTCCGGCCACCATCATCGTACCAGCGGGACCGGCTCCAACCCCAACAACAACGGCAGGCTGCTCGTCGAATTCCGTCCACTAGCAAGGTAAACTAGTTCGTTCGTTAAATGGGGGAAACCAGGGGATAAGAAGTGATCAATTTTCAGTGGCATGGTTGCTGCATCTTCTATTAATTTCCTAGGTTGTATTAGTCACTTTGACTGGAGGACAGGCAGCCGGAAAGATGGTAATTCGTCAAAAATCAGGCGAGAGAATTTTGGGGTTGCCGATAATTGCTGAATACGATTTAACACAGTTTTCAACCATTAATTTGTAGGTTCTATCGGATTCATTTTTACTGGGATAATTCTCCAACTCCACATACGTTTGATTATCGTCGTGACTGCCTAAACATACGTTATTGCTCCTTTGTTCCTCGCGACACGTTTGGTTTCGTTGATCGGTCGTATTTTGCTACGTCAGCGGCAGAGCGGTCATTGCACTGATAGGGCAGGACAGGTAATCGGGGTTGGGCGAATGAACCCGTTGTCAACTCAGGATAATGAACTTACGCAGGAGGCTTGATTACGAATATGAGAAAATGAAAATTGCAGTTGCAATGGCAATCAAGAAATTATCTCGGGAAAGATCGACCGTTGTTTCGTAGCGTTTTTCTTTTCTCTCTTCATATTTTATTATTTAATTGATTTGATTTCAGTTATTCTAATTTGTCATTTTGTATCTATTGCTGTTGAATACTTTCTCGTCCTAAGGGAAGGTTGGAAAAGGGTGAGGCCTCACGTTTCCTTTTCAGCAGCAATAAGAAAAAAAAAATTAAAAATTAAAATACTACTAATAATAACAATAATAAAGAAAGCTAAAACAGTAGAAGTAATAATAATCAATACATTTACATATAAAAAATACGCGAGTTGGTTATTTTCTTTTCTTTCATCAGTTGGTTTACCGTCGAAAAAAACAAAACAACAACAAACAAACAAACGGATGTAAGGTTTTCTGTCAAAGAAATTACTGGAGACCCGGGCCCGGGGGTGAAGCCGGTGCGGACGCCGGTGTTGGATATGCCCATATTGGGAAGGCTGGAAGGCCGGGAGGGCGATTCCCGGGTCGGATTTGAATTCCCACTTTCGGGTTGGCCAGGAGGCAATGAAGGCCACTCAGGTGTGACTAGTTTAAGTCTTGGTTACATCCGCATAAAGACCCAGATCTTTCAGGGTCAGGAGCTTGTGCCCCCCCCCCTGCTGGACAGCTGGGTGTTTATGCGAATGTCGCTCTGGTGGGTAACAGCTAATGTGTTACTGTTGCAGGAAGGCTATTGGGAGCGGTTACTACAGATGGAGGCTAGGTTAGCTGTTATGTCCTCCGCAAGGACCAAGGAACAGATCCTTGACGATCTTCTGGCTGAATCCAAGAAGCCACGAGAAGAACAAATGCAACACCGCATAGTCTCTTTGGCCTCGGATCTCGCAACAGCCGTCACGAGGGAGGTAGGAAGCACTGAGGAGTCAAAATCCCCTTCATTAGGGACGATGGTCATTGACCTCTACGGCTCAGCTGCGGAGAAGGCCGTTATGCTCGCGGTAGAACGAAACAAGCGTCGGTCATGGTCGGCACGGGGGAAGAGTTACCAAGGTAGTGAGCCAAAGCGTGCTCGTTTCGAACCGGGGGAAAGGGCCAGATGTCACATCTGCAACAAAACCGACCACTGGAAGCGCGAATGTCCGAACCGAGTTAGGTCCTTCCCCCCCGTTCCAGGAAGGAAACAGGAGTAACCAGTACCTATTAAATGAATGAATTTTTACAGTGTGGTTTATTGTCTGGCAATAAAAGTATAGTTGGGAAGTTGTTAGATCAAAGCACTTTGCTAAATGGCGGACTGACGTATTTCAAGAGGTTTGAAAGGAAAATATATTCTTTTATCTAGGGTGACACGGACGAGGTCTCGTGGTGGCTGCATCCATTGAAGTCGCTTCGCCTAATCGACCCAGGCATTTTCGAGGCTCTCCCAAGCGTCTCGGATATATTGTCAACCTCGAAGTACCAAGCCGATTCAATCCCTTTCCGATCACCCCATGGTTTCCGGGCGGGCGGCCTTTCCGACAGGGTGTCGCAATGGAATGAACTTTGCGTTGAGCTGGGAAATCAAGAAAGCCACCGACAAGCCTTGGGATGGCTGACTCAGGGTTTCGATGTTTGCGGCCATTTTCGAGCATTCCGGGGAAAATATAAGGGGAAGTCCGACGATTCCGAGTACCCGGAACCAAGAATTTTGGTCAACCACCGCAGGTGCAATGAATTTCACGATTTTGTCACAACGACAATCCAGGAGAGACTTAAGAATGGTTCTATTTCGGGGTGGGGCAGGGTAGGGAAGGACCCCCCACCTACTGTGGTGTTACCTCTGGGCATTGAGCCTAGGAAACCACGCCTTGTGATCGATGCCCGGTATGTAAATCTGTGGACAGTGAACAGACCCTTCCAGCTGGAGGGTCTGCGAGAGGTTCGTGCTAGTATCGGGAAAAATTTTGCCTTGGGGCTTTTGGAGGAGACTTCGGCCTACGATCATGTATATATCTCCAGCGGCTCGCGCAGGTTTTCGGAATAATGTGGAAAGACACGTATTTTGTTTTCAACGTTATTTGTTTCGGGTATTCTCTGTCGGCTTACGCGTATCAGACATTGGGAAATATGCCGATCTATGCTTTGAGAAATATTGGCGTTAGAACCGGACGATATATTGATGATTCATGGATCGGGGAAAGCTCTGTTGAAAAATGTCAGGTTTCTCTCGATAAGGGAGCCGCGTTATTTTCGGTTTTGGGCTATTTTCTGTCCAACAAATGTGTCCTCACCCCGACGCGAACTCTGAGATACCTTGGCCTTATCGTGGACACTAATACCCCAGCGTTCATTATCCCTCGGGAAAAAATCGAAAAAGTAAGATGTATTATCGATACGCTACTTGCTAGTTCGACCACTGATCTGCAATCTTTACAAAAGGCCATGGGTTATTTCATCTCTCTACAGCCTGCGTTCCCGCATGCGAGGCTGTTCATCTCCCGTTGCGCTGCACATGTTGCACAAGCCGCGAAATCAGGGGTTAAGAACATTCCGATGTCGGAGGATCTCAGGGAGGAACTTCTATTTTGGCGGTTTTTGGAGTCGGCTCCAAGAGTTTTCCCTTGGCAGTCGGGATACCATTCCGAACTCGTGCTTTACTCCGACGCTTCTAAACATTCCTACGGTGCTCGACTCGAAAAACCGGGTGAATCCCCCCTGATTTTGCGGGACCAGTTCACCGGGAACGACGTCGACACTTGTATAGCGGTAAAGGAAGCAAAAGCTTTTTTGTTTGCCCTCAAATCCGTTGGAGAAAGAATACGTAACATGCGCGTTGGTGTTCGGATAGATAATCAAGCCCTCATCAACAGATGGGAGTCTGGATCCGGGTCTTCCATTGACATGGAAGCCGTAGTGAAAGAAATTTTCTTTACAGCTATACATTTCAACCTGACCATACGGTTGTCGTACGTTCGTTCTGCAGAGAATAAAGCCGATTACCCCTCGCGTCTCCTTGATAAAGCGGATGCTACCCTCAGTACTGAGGCGTGGATATCAGTCGAGATATGTTTTGGTGGCTCAGGAGGTCATACTTTTGATCTCATGGCCCTAGATTCTAATGCAATGAGGGATAGTAAATAATAATCAATACATTTACATATAAAAAATACGCGAGTTGGTTATTTTCTTTTCTTTCATCAGTTGGTTTACCGTCGAAAAAAACAAAACAACAACAAACAAACAAACGGATGTAAGGTTTTCTGTCAAAGAAATTACTGGAGACCAGGGCCCGGGGGTGAAGCCGGTGCGGACGCCGGTGTTGGATATGCCCATATTGGGAAGGCTGGAAGGCCGGGAGGGCGATTCCCGGGTCGGATTTGAATTCCCACTTTCGGGTTGGCCAGGAGGCAATGAAGGCCACTCAGGTGTGACTAGTTTAAGTCTTGGTTACATCCGCATAAAGACCCAGATCTTTCAGGGTCAGGAGCTTGTGCCCCCCCCCCCCCCTGCTGGACAGCTGGGTGTTTATGCGAATGTCGCTCTGGTGGGTAACAGCTAATGTGTTACTGTTGCAGGAAGGCTATTGGGAGCGGTTACTACAGATGGAGGCTAGGTTAGCTGTTATGTCCTCCGCAAGGACCAAGGAACAGATCCTTGACGATCTTCTGGCTGAATCCAAGAAGCCACGAGAAGAACAAATGCAACACCGCATAGTCTCTTTGGCCTCGGATCTCGCAACAGCCGTCACGAGGGAGGTAGGAAGCACTGAGGAGTCAAAATCCCCTTCATTAGGGACGATGGTCATTGACCTCTACGGCTCAGCTGCGGAGAAGGCCGTTATGCTCGCGGTAGAACGAAACAAGCGTCGGTCATGGTCGGCACGGGGGAAGAGTTACCAAGGTAGTGAGCCAAAGCGTGCTCGTTTCGAACCGGGGGAAAGGGCCAGATGTCACATCTGCAACAAAACCGACCACTGGAAGCGCGAATGTCCGAACCGAGTTAGGTCCTTCCCCCCCGTTCCAGGAAGGAAACAGGAGTAACCAGTACCTATTAAATGAATGAATTTTTACAGTGTGGTTTATTGTCTGGCAATAAAAGTATAGTTGGGAAGTTGTTAGATCAAAGCACTTTGCTAAATGGCGGACTGACGTATTTCAAGAGGTTTGAAAGGAAAATATATTCTTTTATCTAGGGTGACACGGACGAGGTCTCGTGGTGGCTGCATCCATTGAAGTCGCTTCGCCTAATCGACCCAGGCATTTTCGAGGCTCTCCCAAGCGTCTCGGATATATTGTCAACCTCGAAGTACCAAGCCGATTCAATCCCTTTCCGATCACCCCATGGTTTCCGGGCGGGCGGCCTTTCCGACAGGGTGTCGCAATGGAATGAACTTTGCGTTGAGCTGGGAAATCAAGAAAGCCACCGACAAGCCTTGGGATGGCTGACTCAGGGTTTCGATGTTTGCGGCCATTTTCGAGCATTCCGGGGAAAATATAAGGGGAAGTCCGACGATTCCGAGTACCCGGAACCAAGAATTTTGGTCAACCACCGCAGGTGCAATGAATTTCATGATTTTGTCACAACGACAATCCAGGAGAGACTTAAGAATGGTTCTATTTCGGTGTGGGGCAGGGTAGGGAAGGACCCCCCACCTACTGTGGTGTTACCTCTGGGCATTGAGCCTAGGAAACCACGCCTTGTGATCGATGCCCGGTATGTAAATCTGTGGACAGTGAACAGACCCTTCCAGCTGGAGGGTCTGCGAGAGGTTCGTGCTAGTATCGGGAAAATTTTTGCCTTGGGGCTTTTGGAGGAGACTTCGGCCTACGATCATGTATATATCTCCAGCGGCTCGCGCAGGTTTTCGGAATAATGTGGAAAGACACGTATTTTGTTTTCAACGTTATTTGTTTCGGGTATTCTCTGTCGGCTTACGCGTATCAGACATTGGGAAATATGCCGATCTATGCTTTGAGAAATATTGGCGTTAGAACCGGACGATATATTGATGATTCATGGATCGGGGAAAGCTCTGTTGAAAAATGTCAGGTTTCTCTCGATAAGGGAGCCGCGTTATTTTCGGTTTTGGGCTATTTTCTGTCCAACAAATGTGTCCTCACCCCGACGCGAACTCTGAGATACCTTGGCCTTATCGTGGACACTAATACCCCAGCGTTCATTATCCCTCGGGAAAAAATCGAAAAAGTAAGATGTATTATCGATACGCTACTTGCTAGTTCGACCACTGATCTGCAATCTTTACAAAAGGCCATGGGTTATTTCATCTCTCTACAGCCTGCGTTCCCGCATGCGAGGCTGTTCATCTCCCGTTGCGCTGCACATGTTGCACAAGCCGCGAAATCAGGGGTTAAGAACATTCCGATGTCGGAGGATCTCAGGGAGGAGCTTCTATTTTGGCGGTTTTTGGAGTCGGCTCCAAGAGTTTTCCCTTGGCAGTCGGGATACCATTCCGAACTCGTGCTTTACTCCGACGCTTCTAAACATTCCTACGGTGCTCGACTCGAAAAACCGGGTGAATCCCCCCTGATTTTGCGGGACCAGTTCACCGGGAACGACGTCGACACTTGTATAGCGGTAAAGGAAGCAAAAGCTTTTTTGTTTGCCCTCAAATCCGTTGGAGAAAGAATACGTAACATGCGCGTTGGTGTTCGGATAGATAATCAAGCCCTCATCAACAGATGGGAGTCTGTATCCGGGTCTTCCATTGACATGGAAGCCGTAGTGAAAGAAATTTTCTTTACAGCTATACATTTCAACCTGACCATACGGTTGTCGTACGTTCGTTCTGCAGAGAATAAAGCCGATTACCCCTCGCGTCTCCTTGATAAAGCGGATGCTACCCTCAGTACTGAGGCGTGGATATCAGTCGAGATATGTTTTGGTGGCTCAGGAGGTCATACTTTTGATCTCATGGCCCTAGATTCTAATGCAATGAGGGATAAAACGGGACTCCCTCTCCCGCACTTCTCCCCTTTTCCTTTGCCACAGTCGTCTGGTTCTGATCTGTTCACAAGAAAGCTCCCAAAAGGCAACTTATATGTATTTCCTCCTTTTGCTCTTATTCCAGCGGTCATAAAGTACCTTGAAGCCGAGAAACACCATGAATTCACCATGGTTGTACCTTTTTTTTCAAAACCTAGCTCATGGTGGCCGGTATTATGTTCAAAGGCTTTACGTTGGTTAAAATTGGGATCCGCAGGCCAGGTGGGCCCCCTTCTGTTTCCCACCAAATCAGGGTATAAGCCAGAACCACTTCTCATTGACGTATACGCCGTCAGATTAAAAGCTTGTGATGTATGTTGATAATATTGTGGTTTTGAGGTTTTTGTCTGTGATATATTTTCGGGGAAAATTGGTTCACGGTGCATGTTGAATAAAATTTGTTGTATTGGAAGTTGAAAACAAGGATTATACGTAAATGCATATAATGTTTCAGATATCACAGGAAATAGAAACAAGGCGCCTCTTCCTGGAGGTAAAGAGGAAAGAATCAAGGTATGAGAGGCAGAAGGCTGCAGTGAAAGAAAATTTTGAGGCTTTTTTAACGATGTTTCATGAATCGAGGAGGCTAAGCCGGTCGATGTCGTTCGGTTCCTGATCTATAAGGATCAGAAAGGGAAGACTAAGGTCCATGAAGAATCATGTAGATTATCAGGCAAGGCATCAAATACGCAATGCCAATGTCCGCTGCGCGTTAGTGCGTCATCGTTAGGCACAATATGTGGCGAAATGTCCTCGGTATTCAAGGATCTTGGAATGGTTGGGGAATATAGTTTTCAGTTGGGCCTCGGTAACCCAGTTTTGTCTTGCGAGGTCAGGGCATACCAGAAAAGTATTTTGGACGAGCAGAAAAAAGCCATACTTGCACCGAAACAGGCGATGCCACTTTCAATAGCTAAACTGAACTATATTGTTGATCATTATCGCCTTATGGGGCGCAAAACGGATAGCATAAAGAAATTTACGATCTATAGAAACCGAGCTTTATTCATCGTTCAGTTCTTCACAGCCACTCGGTTTTCTGATCTGTCAAGGATCCCGGCGGTCGGCCTTCGACGGTTGCCATCTGGCGGTTTGCTCCTCCTACAAACAGAGGGGAAAACTTTGAAGCACACGGGTGGTAGAGTGCTCTCAGTGGCCAGGCACAGTGATAATGTTATTTGTCCTGTGTCGGCGCTTATGGAAGGCGGATCGGGTCAAAAGACCCTCCTACATCACATGATAGAGAACCTGCTTAGTCAGGTGGTGCATTCACACCACCTGCTTTGTCACGTCCTCTGTCACGTGGTGTATTTACACCATGTGCTTTGTCACGTCCTCCGTCGTGTCGTGCAACTACACCACGTGATTTGTCACGTCCTCTGCCATGTGGTGTGAAGTGTTCACACCACGTGCTTTATCACGTCCTCTGTCACGTGGTGCATTTACACCATGTGCTTTGTCACGTCCTCTGTCACGTGGTGCATTTACACCATGTGCTTTGTCACGTCCTCTGTCACGTGATGCGAACACACCACATGCTTTGTCACGTCCTCTATCTGGTGATGTAAATCCATCGCGTGACAATAGAGGTGCTTGGTCAGATGGTGACTTTCCACCACGTGTATTGTATCGCTGTGTAAATACGCCATGTGTTTTAGAAGGTGGTGTATTGTAAAAATCAATGAATATTAAAGAGAAAGCGTTGTTATCTGGCCGAACGGGTCAAAACCTAGACTTTGCAGGAAACGCTTCCTGCAAAACCGGTCTGAAGTCCTTCATAATATCTCACATCACGTGCTTTGTAACGTCCTCTGTCACCTGCTTTGTCACGTGGTGTAAATACACCACCTGCTTTGTCACGTCCTCTATCACCTGCTTTGTCACGTGATGTAAATACACCTGCAAAACCGGTCTGAAGTCCTTCATAATATCTCACATCACGTGCTTTGTCATGTCCTCTGTCACCTGCTTTATCACGTGGTGTAAATACACCACCTGCTTTGTCACGTCCTCTGTCACCTGCTTTGTCACGTGGTGTAAATACACCACCTGCTTTGTCACGTCCTCTGTCACCTGCTTTGTCACGTGGTGTAAATACACCACCTGCTTTGTCACGTCCTCTGTCACCTGCTTTGTCACGTGGTGTAAATACACCACCTGCTTTGTCACGTCCTCTGTCACCTGCTTTGTCACGTGGTGTAAATACACCACCTGCTTTGTTACGTCCTCTGTCACCTGCTTTGTCACGTGGTGTAAATACACCACCTGCTTTGTCACGTCCTCTGTCACGTCCTCTGTCACCTGCTTTGTCACGTGGTGTAAATACACCACCTGCTTTGTCACGTCCTCTGTCACCTGCTTTGTCACGTGGTGTAAATACACCACCTGCTTTGTCACGTCCTCTGTCACCTGCTTTGTCACGTGGTGTAAATACACCACCTGCTTTGTCACGTCCTCTGTCACCTGCTTTGTCACGTGGTGTAAATACACCACCTGCTTTGTCACGTCCTCTGTCACCTGCTTTGTCACGTGGTGTAAATACACCACCTGCTTTGTCACGTCCTCTGTCACCTGCTTTGTCACGTGGTGTAAATACACCACCTGCTTTGTTACGTCCTCTGTCACCTGCTTTGTCACGTGGTGTAAATACACCACCTGCTTTGTCACGTCCTCTGTCACCTGCTTTGTCACGTGGTGTAAATACACCACCTGCTTTGTTACGTCCTCTGTCACCTGCTTTGTCACGTGGTGTAAATACACCACCTGCTTACTTTAGACCTACCCTGACCCTGATTTCCGTATCAGCCAAGAAACACACATTTTAGGGGTATTTCGAAATTTTAATTAGAAAATAACACCTGTTTTTCACTTTAGACTTGCGCCCGATCCGTATCCGTTCCCCTAGGGAAAGTTTTGTCATTTTTAGTCACCTTAGATTCTGGAACAAGTGCTTATTGTTTCAATTGAAAACTTACATTTTAAGGGTTAGGAGGGTTGGGTTTAAGGGGGATTTCAGGGTTAGGTTTAAAAACAAGTGTCATTTTATGATTCGAGTGTTCGAAATACCCCTAAAACGTGAGTTTCTTGGCTGACACGGCATTTTCATTTTTAGGGTCTAGACCCTAGGGAAACGGGTCAAGGTAGGTCTAAAGTAAAAAAAAGTGTCATTTTCTGATTCAGAATGTTCAAAATTCCCCTCAAACGTGTGTTTCTTGGCTGATACAGCAATTTAATTGTTAGGGTCTAGACCCTAGGGAAATGGGTCAGGGCAGGTTTAAAGTAAAAAAAAGTGTCATTTTCTGATTCAGAATGTTCGAAATACCCCTCAAACTTGTGTTTCTTGGCTGATACAGCATTTTAATTTTAAATTGTTAGGGTCTAGACCCTATGGAAACGGGTCAGGGCAGGTTTAAGGTAAAAAAAAGTGTCATTTTCTGATTCAGAATGTTCGAAATACCCCTCAAACTTGTGTTTCTTGGCTGATACAGCATTTTAATTTTTAGGGTCTAGACCCTAGGGAAACAGGTCAGGGTAAGTCTAAAGTAAAAAAAAGTGTCATTTTCTGATTCAGAATGTTCTAAATACCCTTAAAACGTGTGTTTCTTGGCTTCTACAGCAATTTTATTTTTAGGGTCTAGACCCTAGGGAAACGGGTCATGGGTTACGTACATGCTAAAGCAGGTCATGTGTTCACACCCCGTGACAAAGCACAGGCTAAAGCAGTTGGTGTATCCACACCACGTGACAAAGCACATGCTAAAGCAGGTGGTGTATTCACACCACGTGATAAAGGACGTGGTGTATTCGCACCACGTGATAAAGCACGTGGTGTGAGAAGCCAAATTCAGTCTACGCCCAGTATTGGTTACATTTTGCTCGTGTTTCCAAAGGTTATAGACGAAACTCATGTGTCATGGATAAGGTTTTCAGACAAGGGGAATGCGAATATGGAATTAACTTTTGCCCCTGAATTTCCCTTGACCCTTCACGGTCCTAGGGTCTAGACCCTAAATATTGAAATTGCTGTATCGGCCAAGAAACACAGGTTTTAGGGGTATTTCAAACATTCTGAATCCGAAAATGACTTTTTTTTTTTACTTTATACCTACCCTGACCCGTTTCCCTAGGGTCTAGACCCTAAATATGAAATTGCTGTTCAGCCAAGAAACAATCGTGGTGTTTTTGATCGCCGATTAGTTCGGCGATAGCGTAGCCGTTTTACTTTTTGGCGTTTTTGACGTTCGCCGGAAGCCGATAGCCGTAGCTGTTTCTTCTAATTTCTGTTTTTGTGCTCAACGGCTAACGTCTATCGCTAAATTCCTGTCCATCGCCTATCGGCCTAGGGCTCGCCGATAGGCGATGGACGTTGCCTCCAACTCCAATGGCTATCGTCTATCGAAAACAGTAAATAAGCACGAATCGGCAACGAAAGTATACTGTCTCTTTGGTAGGTAAAGTTTTTAGTGCCGCACGTCTGGCGCGACATGTGTTGTGTAGCGGTTTTACGTTTCTCAACCTGACATCCAAGGTTACTCAAAATGACAATACTGTCCCAAAGTGAAAAAAAAAGGTCATTTGCCATTCAGGATGTTCGAAATACCCTTAAAACGCTTTTTTTTTTGGGGGGGGGGGGGGGGGTCTAGACCGTATGGAAACAGGTCAGGGTAGGTATAAAGTAAAAAAAAAAGTCATTTTCGGATTCAGAATGTTTGAAATACCCCTAAAACCTGTGTTTCTTGGCCGATACAGCAATTTCAATATTTAGGGTCTAGACCCTAGGACCGTGAAGGGTCAAGGGAAATTCAGGGGCAAAAGTTAATTCCATATTCGCATTCCCCTTGTCTGAAAACCTTATCCATGACACATGAGTTTCGTCTATAACCTTTGGAAACACGAGCAAAATGTAACCAATACTGGGCGTAGACTGAATTTGGCTTCTCACACCACGTGCTTTATCACGTGGTGCGAATACACCACGTGCTTTATCACGTGGTGCGAATACACCACGTCCTTTATCACGTGGTGTGAATACACCACCTGCTTTAGCATGTGCTTTGTCACGTGGTGTGGATACACCAACTGCTTTAGCCTGTGCTTTGTCACGGGGTGTGAACACGTGACCTGCTTTAGCATGTACGTAACCCATGACCCGTTTCCCTAGGGTCTAGACCCTAAAAATTAAATTGCTGTAGAAGCCAAGAAACACACGTTTTAGGGGTATTTAGAACATTCTGAATCAGAAAATGACACTTTTTTTTACTTTAGACTTACCCTGACCTGTTTCCCTAGGGTCTAGACCCTAAAAATTAAAATGCTGTATCAGCCAAGAAACACAAGTTTGAGGGGTATTTCGAACATTCTGAATCAGAAAATGACACTTTTTTTTACCTTAAACCTGCCCTGACCCGTTTCCCTAGGGTCTAGACCCTAACAATTTAAAATTAAAATGCTGTATCAGCCAAGAAACACAAGTTTGAGGGGTATTTCGAACATTCTGAATCAGAAAATGACACTTTTTTTACTTTAAACCTGCCCTGACCCATTTCCCTAGGGTCTAGACCCTAACAATTAAATTGCTGTATCAGCCAAGAAACACACGTTTGAGGGGTATTTTGAACATTCTGAATCAGAAAATGACACTTTTTTTTACTTTAGACCTACCTTGACCCGTTTCCCTAGGGTCTAGACCCTAAAAATGAAAATGCCGTGTCAGCCAAGAAACTCACGTTTTAGGGGTATTTCGAACACTCGAATCATAAAATGACACTTGTTTTTAAACCTAACCCTGAAATCCCCCTTAAACCCAACCCTCCTAACCCTTAAAATGTAAGTTTTCAATTGAAACAATAAGCACTTGTTCCAGAATCTAAGGTGACTAAAAATGACAAAACTTTCCCTAGGGGAACGGATACGGATCGGGCGCAAGTCTAAAGTGAAAAACAGGTGTTATTTTCTAATTAAAATTTCGAAATACCCCTAAAATGTGTGTTTCTTGGCTGATACGGAAATCAGGGTCAGGGTAGGTCTAAAGTAAGCAGGTGGTGTATTTACACCACGTGACAAAGCAGGTGACAGAGGACGTAACAAAGCAGGTGGTGTATTTACACCACGTGACAAAGCAGGTGACAGAGGACGTGACAAAGCAGGTGGTGTATTTACACCACGTGACAAAGCAGGTGACAGAGGACGTAACAAAGCAGGTGGTGTATTTACACCACGTGACAAAGCAGGTGACAGAGGACGTGACAAAGCAGGTGGTGTATTTACACCACGTGACAAAGCAGGTGACAGAGGACGTGACAAAGCAGGTGGTGTATTTACACCACGTGACAAAGCAGGTGACAGAGGACGTGACAAAGCAGGTGGTGTATTTACACCACGTGACAAAGCAGGTGACAGAGGACGTGACAAAGCAGGTGGTGTATTTACACCACGTGATAAAGCAGGTGACAGAGGACATGACAAAGCACGTGATGTGAGATATTATGAAGGACTTCAGACCGGTTTTGCAGGTGTATTTACATCACGTGACAAAGCAGGTGATAGAGGACGTGACAAAGCAGGTGGTGTATTTACACCACGTGACAAAGCAGGTGACAGAGGACGTTACAAAGCACGTGATGTGAGATATTATGAAGGACTTCAGACCGGTTTTGCAGGAAGCGTTTCCTGCAAAGTCTAGGTTTTGACCCGTTCGGCCAGATAACAACGCTTTCTCTTTAATATTCATTGATTTTTACAATACACCACCTTCTAAAACACATGGTGTATTTACACAGCGATACAATACACGTGGTGGAAAGTCACCATCTGACCAAGCACCTCTATTGTCACGCGATGGATTTACATCACCAGATAGAGGACGTGACAAAGCATGTGGTGTGTTCGCATCACGTGACAGAGGACGTGACAAAGCACATGGTGTAAATGCACCACGTGACAGAGGACGTGACAAAGCACATGGTGTAAATGCACCACGTGACAGAGGACGTGATAAAGCACGTGGTGTGAACACTTCACACCACATGGCAGAGGACGTGACAAATCACGTGGTGTAGTTGCACGACACGACGGAGGACGTGACAAAGCACATGGTGTAAATACACCACGTGACAGAGGACGTGACAAAGCAGGTGGTGTGAATGCACCACCTGACTAAGCAGGTTCTCTATCATGTGATGTAGGAGGGTCTTTTGACCCGATCCGCCTTCCATAGGCGCTTCTTGAGTACGTGCGGCACGCAAGAGCTTGTAATCTGACAATGAAAGGAGGGTATCTTTTCCCCAAAATCCGAAATAAGAAGATCTGCGCTGAGCCAATGCCCTATGACGACGCACGGTTCGCTTTGAAAAGTGTGTTGAAGAATTTGAATTTGTATGATGGTGAAACACCCCATAGCCTGCGTGCAGGATCGGCAATAACACTGGTGGAATCTGGGGTGGAAAGAGACAGAGTACAAGCGCACGTGGGATGGAAATCCAAAAATATGCTGGAACGTTACACCGCTAACGAAAAGCTTTCCCAGGTAACAAGCGCATCGTCCGTTTGGACTGATGCGAACACACACGTCCAGCCTCACCAGTTCGAGGACCCGGCGGCATTACCTATGGTGATTCAGTGATCAGTGTTTTGTCGTTATCCAGCGTTTTATCCAGTAGCTGGAAATAGTTTGCTCGATAGATTAAACAATCACTTGCTGAATTTGCTGTTGGGTTGGGTTTGGGGACCAAGGGAGCTGAGTAGAGAGCTTCAAGGGAGTTTGGTGGGGTCGGGGACTACTCTCCGATACTAAACAACTGACTAGGCCTTGAGAGTCGGGGACTACTCTCCGATACTAAACAACTGACTAGGCCTTGAGAGTTCGGCATATATTACTAAGTGGATCTGGACATCGTGATTCGGTCCGTAATGGTCCAGAATATTACGGACCGAATCACGTGATTCCGTAATCACGTTATTCCGTAATTCGGTCCGTATTCCAATCTGTGCATTCTTCCTGTTGCTGGTCTTCATGAGTTGTATACTTTATTCTTTGTGTGTCGACTAGTACATAAACAGTCATTTACATGTCTTAGTGATCTGTTGAACACAGTAGCTTCAACCCGTCACCATCATACGAGATCTGCTGCGAATCTTGTCATACCTCGGTTAGAGGTTTGTTTCCTTCCCAGAAGTTGATCCTGAAGATTGACAGCCTGACGAGGACCCTTGCCAAGAAGGGCCGAAATATCGCTGGTGAAGAATCGTAGCTGACGTATCCGTTGAATATATTATTTGAATGTATGAGTAATACACGGTCTGGGTTATCGGTGTTGCTCCGTGGTATTCGGAGATGGAATGATCTGGGGGGGGGGGGGGGTTGATCAAGAGTGAGGAAGAGCTGGGTACTTTTAAGAATCTTTTAAAACCGATGCTATTTCATAAATATGACTAAAAAAAACAAAATAATCAAACCTGGTGATTTGGTGTCTTTTTGTTAGTGGTGTTATCTCTGCCGTTCTTTTTTTTTTTTTCATGTGATCTTGCAGGGCCGTATCCAGGAATTTATTTCGGAGGGAAAAAGCCTTTCGGTTGTTTTTTTTTTACTGGCTGTTGGACAAAAAGTACAAAAAAAAAGCCATAGATCAGAGGGTAAAACCTATCAAAATTGATTATTATTAATTTTTTTATGTTTCGGGGGGGGGGGGGTAACCCCCCCCCTCTCCTGGATACGGCCCCGTGAACTTGTTTCATGTTTGTTTTGTTTGGGGGTCATCCCCTTAGGATAGGCGAAAGCTTTATGCCACCCCCACCCCCCCCCCCCGTCCATGGGCAGCTGGGCGCCGATTTCCTGTGAGTTAAGTTCGCCTATGACAGGTCTCAAGTCCAGCTCTTGTATATTTTGGGGATTCCATGACAACTCTCCACAAGACAACTCGCCACACCGACAACTGGGAACCGACAAGTCCCACACAGACATGTCACCACACCGGCGACTTGCCACACCGACAACTCGCCGTACCGATAACTTGCCACAGCATAATTTCGCCACAAGGACGTCGCCACAGAGACAACTTGCCACACGACCAACTCGCCACATGGATAACACGCCACAAAAATAACATTTTAGGTAATAAAAAGAAAAAAAATATTCAAAAAATTTGATAGACTACCTTCAGTTCACCCAAGGGAATTTGGGTCCTCTAACTAATTAATACTTTCAGTCTTTAATCCGCAATAGCAATCCTATGTCCCAGTCAAATATAAACACATAGCGGTCAGGAATTCAGTGTGGTATTAATTGAAAACACGCATCGATCGAGTAGCTGGGCATCCTCTACGAATTTACAACAACATAAAAGGTTGGCGTCTCAGCTTTAACCAATCAAGCCACCCAAGTCTTCGGCATTGCCTGAAATGTTTCAAGATCGAAGAAAATTTGTGAGAGACCGACGTGGACCGGATCAAGGCAGGTTCTTCTCCTCCTCGGCCAAAGAAACTATACTTGAAGACAAACCGAGAATCGAAAGAATTGTCAGTAGGTATAATCGTAGCAGTGCTCTTGATTTACTGAGAGGCATTGCCCATGATTATCTGCTCCACTAAAAATTTTGTTCCAATAATTAGTGTCATATTAGTGTCATATGACAAAGGTTCATTTATTTCATGACAACACTAGCTCCAAACTCACTCAAAGGTGACTGAAAGGCAACTGAAATGTGACTGCCTTACTCTATCGCATACCTAGGTATTTATACCTCGAATCTTAATTATTATCTTATAATCCCATGCATGTGTATTACGAAACTTGGTAATTAACTGAGGTCGGGTCAGGTCAGTTTAGGGGTAAAAGACTTTAAACTGGGTATACAACATATGCCCCTTCTTGAAAAAAAATGCGACCTCGCATTTACAAATAAAACTAAAATTTTACAAAGTGATTTATCTTGGAGGGGACACCAAGATAGGGGTCAACAAAAAACAATTTTACAAGCTATTTACAGGATTTAAGGATTTGAGGTAAGCGAATAGAGTGAAGACAACAAAAACACTAATATTTAATAACATCTCCAAATAGCTTTGTTGGCTTTCTGTCTCTTGCTGTTCTTCTTCTTGCTTCTGGCTGTGGTACTGGAAATGGTGACCCTGCTGATCTTGGCTGTTGCGTTATGACCGGACGTACTGGCGTTGAAATCATCGGTGACAGGATCGGTGGAGATGGCGTTGGACTGGCTACGGGTTGCTCTTCGCTGAATGATTCGAAAGCTTCTTCTGGTTGTGCAATGGTGACTGTTGCACTTTCGTCGGTGGCGGCTTGAGGCGCAGTTGTGACTGTAGCTTCTTCCGTAGTCCCTTTCTCCAACTGACTGTCTGGCAAATGGCTGATTTCAATCGTAGGCTGACTCTCTGCTGCTGGTGGTGAGACTGGTACGTAGAGCGGCGATTCCAGGAGTGATGAACGGGATAATTCAAGCTGAGGCTGGATGTGCTTGACAGTTGACTTGGCTGCAGGCTTGTCTTCGCCATTGTACTGCCAGCAAGATTCAGGAACGGGCTTCAGTAAATTTACGTGGACTTTCTTCTGCTTCCCTGTTTCCTCGTCGGTGATGATGTAGTTGTAGTCGCTGCAGACTTTGGTGATGGTATGTCAGCCGAATCCGTCGTGCCATCATCACGAGTCAACAGGATAGCGAAGCCTCAAAATACATACTGCAAGATGATCTACTCTTCAGACGACCGAAGCATTCAACAAGGTTCCGAACAGATGAAAAGCTCCTAGTTGTGCCAACATCCCTTCGCAACGAAGTTTTGGCCGCGTACCACTCTACTCCTGTCGGATCACATCAAGGGATTGAACGTCTCTACAAGATTCTTCGAAAGCTTTTCTACTGGCCAGGAATGCATGATGACACCGAAGATTTCGTCAAGCACTGTCACGTCTGCCAGTCCATCGGTCACAGCAAGCGGAATCCGAAGAGAGCACCACTGAAGCCGTTGCCAATCACAACTGAGCCATTCAAGAGAATTGCCGTTGACATCGTTGGAGAAATTCAGCCGACGAGCTCCAAGCAACACCGCTATATCCTCACATGCATGTGTATTACGAAACTTGGTATTAACTGAGGTCGGGTCAGGTCAATTTAGGGGTAAAAGACTTTAAACTGGGTATACAACAATTTGTAATCGAATAAAGTATTTTATGCTATAAATGTGGCGAGATGTCGCACCGTGGCAAGGTGTCTGTGTGTCGGCTTGTCGCTGTGGCAAGTTGTCGCTGTGGCGAGCTATCGGTGTGGCAAGCTATTGGTGTGGCAGGTTGTCGCTGTGGCGAGATCTGGGTGTGACGAGTAGTCGTTTTCCAGCTGTCGCTGTGGCGAGATGTCCCGACACTGTTTGGGGAAATCTATGGATGAGGATTTTGGTGCAATACCAACAAACAAGACGATCCATCTTTAATGATTATGAAAGCTTCGATTGTTATAGCTATCTCAGAACGAATTTAAGGCCCATTTACACGGGTTTTAGCTACTAGTCAGTACCAGGTAGTTCCGAAAATCGCTTTTCGTACATTTTCGATTTTCGAGACAGCAGAGTGTGGGTTTGATTCGAAACTATCCAATCAGAATATTCCTCAATATTCCCCCCAAAATCTGATGGGCTATAGTACCCTCAAAAGCTGAACTGATTTCAACTTGGTTCCGAGACTAGCTGGTACCGGAAACTGGCACTCTACCCATTGTGGACGGCAGAAAGCTGGCAAAACTTCGGTTTTCGGGCGAGATTTTCAGAACTAGCTGGTACCGTCGAGTATTACCCGTTGTGAATGGGCCTTTAAGCAAAGAATGACTCTTCCACGAGCAGAGATATACTAGTGTGAAGAAAGAATGACTCATCCGCGCGTATAGCTATACTAGTGTGAAGAAAGGGGTAGGGGTTTGACAAAAACTAGAAAAAGCGTTTCAAGAGATTTTGGGTGTCCCCTCCAGCCCCCCCCCCCCTCCCAGTTATGGGATCCGATCCGAATTTGACAATGAACATCCAAGACACTTGTTCTTGATACCTGTCAATTTTAATGCACGCCCGATTATCCGTCCCAAAGTTATGAATGTTACTAATTTTCGGATTCCCCATCTTGCCACTCCCCCATTGATGGTCGGATCGGGGAAGTGATTATTTCCTAGTTAATCCGGTTGGGTACCTGACATGCTCGAAAATTTTTATCGTCCTAGGTCATGTGGAAGTGCCCAAACTAGCAAAATGCGGACAGACCGACAGACAGACAGACATTATCGCTATATGGCACTTGAGTAAGCTCAAGTGCCATAAAAACTGGAGATAGTGGTTAAATTCGTTTGTGCTCTTGATCATCGGTTTGGAAATATCAATGTGGAGTTGACCCCCCCCCCCCCCCCCCCCCCCCTCTACCTGTTGATGGGGAAGTTGCACATGAGTAAATTCTTTGACCCATGACTGGAATCAAACTCAAAGTTGGCATAGTCGAGGATATGTAGGTCTCGATATGCAATTTGATGGGTCCCGCCCCCCCCCCCCCCCTCCTCCTGTTCATGGGTAATTGGGCCCAGGTTTCCCGTGAGTTAAAATCGTCTATGACATGTCTCATGTTCTACTCTTGTATACTTGTGGATATGTATGTCAAGATGCGGGTTATGGTGTAACAGAAAGAAACAAGACCACGTTGGCGTACTGTAATCCTTAATGATCAGTTGGAAACTTGACGGTTTTGTCATATGATCGATGATATGCCGTTCTTAATGAAGTTGTGACAAGGGGGGTATCAGGCATAAAACGATTTGGTTTTCTTACACTTTTTATTACCTCGCTAATGGAAAAGAGGTTTGAAGTGTCGGACCGTTCTTGCAAGATTTTGAAGATCTTCTTTGAATTTCTAAATGCGGTTTGTTTATCTTAAAAGCTTTTAAACTGGGATGTTTCAAATTAGTTTATTTCAATATTTTGTGGGTACTAGTGATGTGAAATACCTTGGTTCTAACGCTGTTTGTGTCTAAGATGTGATAAACATTTTACTTCCACACTCCACGTCTGAGCGCTTGCGTATTTGTTTTTAAATACAAGCATATAAACCTGTCCGGTGGGGTAGTTAAATGATAAAAATGGACAACTCAACAGGTGGACGATTTGACGATGGGATTAGAGGTAGAGCAGAGATTAAGCAAATCAGTAAGCTGCACAGTGTCACCTTTGATCTTTCTTTCTGTTCTTGCTCCAAAGAGAGAATGTAAGTGAAGCCACAAGAAACTCTAAAAGAAATTCTAGCAGAAGCTGAAGATAGGACAAGGACTACAGTATGGGAATCGACTAAAAAGAGGCAAGGCGCGGCACGACATAGTGTAGGAGGCAAGACTACTAAAAAGAGGCACGAAATCTAAAAGGGCCCTTTCAGGCGTCGGGGTGAGGGTGAGCAAGAATGCTCTAACGTGCCTTCTTTTAGGCTCTGGAGTTACGAACTCTCACTTACTTGTCTACTTCTATTACTTGTTTTTTTTTTATTACTCGTGCCGCGCCATAACGTCCCGTTCCGTGCCTCTTTTTAGTCATCCCCTGTACTATGTTCAGGTTTTGATCCGCCATTCCAGTCTGAGTTTCTAGTGAGTAACGAAGGTTTATAAGGCGATTGAGGCACGGCTTGTCTATTTCGTTTAGGCACTCTGATAGGTTTTACAATACTTTTATTTTGTTTCTACCCTACAATAAATAGTCGACAGTTGTAATAACACTTCTATACAACACCGGCGGAGAAAATAACGTGATTGCACATTTCAGATGCAGCCCATTTTCGCAAAACTGCATATATTAAGATTTTCGATTGTTAACTGGGGAAAAAGGGCGTGACAATGAAACTGAATGCCGCATGCTTATACCTATTTCTTCGTAGGCATTTGCTGGTTTGGCATGGATAAAGCTATAAGATTGCTTGAAATTTCATCACGTTCAGTCACTATAGACGCAGGATCCTGAGGGAATGTAGGTTGTGTTACGAAATATTGAAAACCGAAGGAACCGGTTAACTTCGGATTTGTCTTTCGTGGACGAATACATATCAGTAAGAACGTCTCTGCGATTGGGACATATAGACTGTTACGGTTATTTTCGTTCCAAACATCTTTTTGTTATGGGATTATTTGGCACACTGGAACGCACTCGTGCAGTGTTTTCAAAGCCAACTGCTGAAATTCTTAGAATATGAAGTGGGCTTAAAATAAGTTCGGAGAATAAACGGGACCACTTTTCTGGTGCCACAATGTTAACTCTCCAGATCGCTATTCACTTCCACGTTCGGAATACTTCCAACAACCTCTACCATCCCGCCTAGACAAGGTCTCTGAGAGCACTTAGTTCTTGACTAATCCAAAAGTCTCCTATTTCTTCTGATTCACTTTTACACACCTTCCTCTGTAACACAACTCATACATTAGCGACACCTCTGTTGCAGTAGAGACACCTATCACTTCATTCTTTGAAGATTCCCCTTGTAGTTCTTCCACAGCGCTGCTATGTGGCTCTGCTTGCCCTTCGCTAGAATTGGCAACGGAATCTAGAAATAAATGGCGAGTTGAGTTTGTCGAGCAGCAATAGGAATAATATTTGACGGTACAGAACGGATAAGTGAGCTACATTTTATTAGAGCTATATTTCGGCCCTTCTTGGCAAGGGTTCTCTTCAGGCTCAAGCCTCTCAAGCTGGAAAATGAACTTGTTAGGGGTAGGGGATATATATCTAGAGCTGACTATCCCCCCCACCCTCCCCGTTCATGGGCAAGTGGGCCCAATTTACCAATGAGTAAAGTTGTTGACCCCCTGACTGGAATTAAACGCTAAGCTGGTATAGTTGAGGATATATAGGTCAAGATATGCAATTTGATCGGTCCAGACAAGGTGACAAGTTCATTTTCCAGCTTGAGCGGCTTGAGCCTGAAGAGGACCCATGCCAAGAAGGGCCGAAATATAGCTCTAATAAAATATAGCTGACTAGTCCGTTTTGCACCGTCAGAGATGATTCGCAGTCAGCATGGGCTGAAGGAATACCCATAGGGAATAGCCTTCTATATCAAACACCGTTCTTTCTTTCAAACACACTTGCCTGGTCCTCACAAACCAAATACTGTCGCCTTGCTAAATGGACATGGTTACAGAAATAAGAGAAAACTGTTGCTTCTATGCAAGCTACTGTTGGAGTTGCTTCAGAACGGTGGCCGGTTGAGGACGACACTTCTAAATGTTCGCGGTACTGAATTGGAGTGGAGCCAGGAAAAATGAAATCTCAGCAACGTTTCACAATTCCTGAGAGTGAACTGTGAAATTTAGGTTTAAAGTTGTTAAAAACTTCGATTGTTCTTTTGCAAGTATAGGTTGCAAAGTATAGGCGTAGCAAATGTTTAGAAAACAGAAAAAAAGTGGAACGAATTTGACGAAGATGTTCGTTACTGAACATGGTCCAGAAAAGGGGAAAGATACAGAACGTGGGGAAGAGCAGTGGCATTGTAGGTGTAGCCAAGAATCTTTCGGTTAAACCGCAACTTTACATAAGCGATACGGGCATAAGCTCCACTGACGTTCTTCAGCAAATGAGGTTTCGTAGTTTTCATTGAATCTCCGATTGGCAGTCCTAGGTACGTCAAACTGGATTTGCTCTGGACTTGGCATCATGTAAGGTCGATGATCGTTGTTACATTACGTTCCTCTTATCGGTTTAAGACTGGGCAGATATCTAGAGAAGTTATCTAACTATTTTTTATCCTAGGTACCTTGCTGTTGGTCCTTCTTCGCTTTTATCATTTGATGAACTGTGTCGAGAAGACTTGGCTCTTCGCTCGTGATCATACTGCTGTTCTCTACTGGAGCTTCTGTTATGGAGTTCAGAGGCCTTTTTCGAATGGCGACCTTGATTCGCTTTTTGCCACTAGATGGCGTTGAGTGCTGGTGATCCTGGAGAACCTCCGCTGATTGCTAGAAGTTAAGATAGTTTTCATTCCGTTGTTCTTTACTATTTCCTGACCTGTTTTCGGATGCCAGCTGCAAACTCACACTGTTTCATTATTTATTTTCTTAGAAGCCGAACCCGTACCATCATCAGCTGGTTTGTTTTCAACATTTTCTTAACAGTCACTCAAAGAAACCGTCGACAGCGTGATGCACATCGAAGGTAGCAAAACACGGCAAGTGAGAAAGTCAGCCTGGTTTTAGGGGTTAGAATGTACCGTACGAAATTGGGATCTCCAGATATATAGAGTGGCTATGGAAGTAGGTTGCGTTAGTGTCAAAGGCAAGACAGGTCCTTTCAAGCTTTCAGAAATAACGAAATAGAGAGGGGACTTGGTTTTAGCAGAAACAGCACATTTAAAGTTTATCTTTGAATGAAGCGGTTGCAGCATGTACAGCAAGTGCCCGGTGCCTTGGTGCCCTTCCAGTGCCGGCACCGGTTGGCACGGGGTTTGAACATTCTGGAAGTGGAATCGCCTTACTTACGGCCGACACCACTGGTCTCGGTCGGTGCCAGCCGTTGTCGAAAAACGGTGCACAGCAGGCGCTGGGGAGTGGGTATCCTCTCGCTTTGAATTTTATCGGCTGGCTAAACTCTGACTGGGTTAAAGGTCCTGTAGCATCGACTACTCAAAATTTCTTAGAGTTATTTAGAGGCGAAAGCCTTTTCTCTTGCTTTTTATTATTATTATTATTAATACGAAAGACCAACAATGTCCTCGGTCGTGTTTGTCTTGAAAATTACGATAGAAAAGATTATTAATATTAATGTGCAGCCTATCTTCCCTCGAAATAGAACGGGGAATTGTTAGAAGATGGAAATCCGTCATAACTTTACGAAAAAAAGGCGTGTCTGCTGTGGTCAGAGAATCCTGTAAGCCCGCTGAATAATTTATGAGCTGCGAGAAAGCAGAGCAAGCTGAAGTGTTGCTTCATGATTCAGTTTTAGTGAAATGTATTTACTGTTGTTAATATTTTGCAGACAAAGGTACAGTTGTGTTCGCAATAATGATTTCTTTTGATTGGTACTGACTCTTCCACCCTTATTCACAACATCAATTAACTCCTTGAAGGAGAGATGGTATTTCGGAGACTGACATGGTTTGGTGACCTCCTATGGTGTCTTGGTCTTACTCGTTTTTTACGCCGCGGTGGTCTCATTATATTTGGAACACCATACATTGACTACTCAGTTAAATATCTAATTCCTACGATTTGCTCGCAGTTAGTACCAAACCGGGGGCAATCACACACATCCCAAACCTGAGTGATGGCCGAAAAAATAATTAGGTCTGGAATTAACATGCAGCATTCAGGTTTCCAAATTATAGATTCCCAGCATGCGGACATTAGTATGTAGAAACTTGTTTCAATCTGTTTTGAAGACATGGCCAGTTCTGGACGGTATTGGTTAACTTTCACCGTAGATAACGAAATCTCAAAACGACTCACCGAGTTCAAGAAGAATTCGAGTAGGGATTCTGAGAGTGTCGTCATTTGATAGCTCGACATAGCAGATAGCCGATAGGTGTTATAGTTTTCCCTCCCCGAGTCGATAAATTAGGCAATAGTTTTCCCTCCCCGAGTCGATAAATCAGGCAATAGTTTTCCCTCCCCGAGTCGATAAATTAGGCAAAGAATCTGAAATCGTTCTAAAACATGGCTAAGAAGTTTTCACTCAACAATTTGTCATTATACGTAATTTTTTTTTTAGATAAAATATTTCATTGTAGGTGTTTATGTACGTGGATTAGCATGTATCTCTGTTGCTGCTTATATACTTCAATGCAAAGTATGAAAGTTCCACCACCTCGTGAGCATGGGTTGGCAATATTTTGTTTTCTGTTGTGTTGAATGCAAATAAAAAAAAGTCTACTCGCTGTGACTTCGTGCAGGACAGCTTTCGGCTTCCATACGGAAAGAATCCCGTAAAAGAACGAGAAATATGTTCTTCACGCTTCTTTTCACCTAAACTTTCTTGCTTCTAGATTACCTTCGCCTAAATGCCTCTGCCAAAAAAAATTCAGTTTAACAAAAATAATAATTTTGTTCCTGTTTTAATTTTTTTGTAATTTAGGTCCCTGTTGCAGCCAATATACATATTTTCACCAAGCAAGTTATTATTCTAGTTACTAGAGGATGCGTGGAGATTTGTTACTAGAGTTACTAGAGATTTGCATAAACTATGCAAATTCATTATTTTCCTCAGCCCCAGTTGTATATTATGAGCCAGTTAATTCTCATTTTCTCTGAATTTCTTTTCTATCCTGAATCGTACTGATTTGTTTTTAATCCATGCTCGTGGTTAAGCAAAATACTTAAAGGATCTGTCTTACCTATAATACTAACGCAACGTACTCCCATAACACCTCCATATAGTTCTAAACCCGGAGACCCCAATTTCGCACGGTAGCCTAGCTCTAACAAAACCACACTTGCCGTATTTTGCTACCTTCGATGTGTACGACGCTGCCGACGGTTGTCGGCGAGAAGTTTTTACATCAGAAAAACTGGTTATGTAAATTGTTTCCCTGTTTCCGCTATAAGTCAACGGGTCCCGAAAAAAGGCTTAAAACAGCCAAAACCGTCAGTTATTTGTTGAAAGCACACCATAGTTTTAAAGTATTCAAATATTTTAAAGTACTGTAAGTTGAAGAGTAAATAGTGCGAGGGGTCCTTTAAGCCTGGTCGGGATCGACCCCTTGACCATCTAAGAGAATATGGGAGAAAATAACGTCAAAAGATCAAAGGTTTTAAAAGCAATACGATTTGGGTTTCAGACACTAAAATGAAAAGGAAATGAGTGCAAAATAATTCTGACCATTCAAGTCGCAAATTTTAAAGCACGGTCCGTCATTGGCTACCCCACATTCTTTTTTGCTTGAAAAGAAAAATATCATGTTTCAGTAAGCAAAATCTCTTGCTCAAGGCCGTATCCAGGAGGGGGGGGGGGGGTTAGGGGGTTGAACCCCCCCCCCCCCCCCCCCCCCGAAACAGACAAAAATCATTTTTATAGGCTTTTCCCTCTGATCTATGTGTTTTTTGTACTTTTTTGTCCGACCAGCAGGCAATACCCCCCCCCCCCCCTCCGAAAGGCACCCCCGAAATAAATTCCTGGATACGGGCACAAAAATAATAATTTGTATAGGCTTTTCCCTCTGATCTATGTGTTTTTGGTACTTTTTGTCCGACCAGCAGGCAATAACCCCCCCCCCCCCCCCCGAAATAAATGACTAAGCATTTTTTAATAATCTAACCTAGAAGAACGCCACAATTTTCAGCGCGACTGGCTTTCATGTGCAGACCCTACGGGGCAGGTATATATCAGCTAAACATTAAGAAATAACGTAATTCTTTTTAAATAGTATATGCACTATGTCCCCACGAGACCAGAGTTAAAAAAGAAAAATGACGTAGAACATTCAGTCTACAATGCTTCAAGAAGAGCAGAAAGAAACAGAAGCATCAAACGTCTGACAGGTTAGCGGGAATTGAACCAATTGCATAAGGGTCATCAATGGGGCTTGAGAGCATTTACTGTGCTAGTCCTGTTGAAGCAAATTTGAAGCAAAATGCTTCAAATCAGAGCCTGTGGCTGCGTTTTAGTCAGCAAGGAGGTAACCTGTCAGTAGTTACACTAGAACATTAAAAGTAACTAACCTCGTTTTCTACTGCTATCGATTCTGCAGACGTCTGGTCCGGTTGCTTAGTCGGCTTGGTTCTTCTAAACAACTCACTTGGTCTTGTTATTCTGCCTGGTCGGGATGTTGTCCTTGTTGCTTCAGTCGACAGCGCGAGCGTTGTTGTCCTTGGCGGCTTTGTTCTTTTAAAGATTGGCCTAGAAGCACGGACTGTTGAATCCTCTGTTGTTGAAACAATCCTTTCTGTCGTTGTTTTGGTAACGGTCTGCGACTGCTGAACAACTGGACCGACTTCGACGATGGCGTTGGCTACTTCGGGTATGGTATTGATCGTGGCTGGTTGTTCTGTTGTAGCAGTAGCAACTGGTTCTGACGCTTTGTTTGAAACAGTGACAGGTGCAAGAGTTGTTGAAGAAACTGCAACTGGTACTGGAGATGCTGAAGAACTGACAAGCGGTTCGGTAGTAGTTGAAGGAGTAGCAACTGGAGTTGTTGACGAAGCAGTCGTTTGCTCTACCGTTGTTGAAGTTGGACGGCGGACAATTTTCCTCATTATTTTTCTCACTGGGATCGGAGCTTTTTCAGTCGTCGTTGTTGATACGGTTGTTGTCGTTGATTCGGTTGTTGGTGTTGTTTTTGCTGTTGTTGTTGTTGTTGCTGTGGTTGTGGTAGTGGGGACGGCAGTTGTTGAGCGGATGCGTTTGATAATTTTCTTCCGTCTAAAAGAGAAAATTTTTACTATTCGATCAACAATGCGGTTTGGCCTATGCTGGATATTTCCCAAACCTAGAGGGAATCGGACTCGGCTGATTTCTTTGTCGAAGTAGTTTTCGTTTTTATTTGAAAGTCAGGTTTTGTAGAGGTGAAAGAGTGCCTCAACATCGGCTGTTTCTGTATAAAAACCAGCTCTACTCTTTTGGGGGGAGACACTGTAGACTTCTCCTTCCTGCTTATTGCCAGAAAGAATTGTAGATCAGCAAATGTAATTATTTATTTATTTATTTCCCTCAGAACTGAGGAGTACAAAATAATGTATAAGACAGAACTATTCCTAAACCATCTGGTCCATATTTGTCCCTGTTAGTAGTTGCAGAGCGTCGTAACCCCTTTGCTCATTGCCTGTCACTCTTTTGAGTTCTTCCAAGTTATCAATGAATCATCTGCACGCAAGGAGCAACGGCACATTTGTATATTTACTGGTAAGTAAGTAAGTAGGTAAGGAATTTATTTATGACCCGCCATTTCGGAAAGGCGGAGTAAACGAAGAAAGTAAACAAAACACATACACAACACATGGTATGAGTTACAAAACTTATTTTTTGTTATATTTTTGCTCTGAATCTTTTGCTATGTAGGATAGGAATTGTATCTCCATAATCTTTTCTTGTCTTGACGGTGGGTTCGAAAGGGCTTGATCTAAGCAAAAGCTAATAAAGCTAATTCTTTAGGGTAAAACAGTTTACGTAAAAACCATGACTTGGGCAAGTATATTCTTGAGGTCTTTGTCTCGAGCGTAGCGTTCCTGTGCAAGGAAGTGAACCGTCAGAGTGTGGTTTTTTAAAATGAAAATTAGGTATCATCAGGGTGGTTAAGCAAAGTATACCGTACAAAATTCCAAGCTTCTAAATATTCATGGTTGGGGATAATAGAAGAGAATAGTATAGATCAGTAGTATCATACCAATAATATATGAGCAGAAAAACGGCGCTGCCACGATTTAAATTTCGGAGTACTCTGTTTAGATGAAACAAGCCGTGTTTTCGCATTCCCGGTAGTCTCGGATTTTCCTCTCCTGTGTCTGGTGTTTCCCCATAGGGAGTGTTTTTGTCTCACCATCTTTCGATGACTTAAATCGGCCACTCGAACAGGTTTGCATGTGTCCGTCGAGTCTGTCAACGTGTTCTAGCACCGGGATGCAGTTACCTTTGCACCAAAAAACAGTATATGGGAAAAATATGAGACCACTAAGTAGGCTCAGGGTTGCCATGTGTCGCACGATAGTGTGAATTGTTACTCTATTTTGTTTTTGTCACTCTGATGACCCAAATGACCAAATGTGTCGTTCTTGCAGCAAGGATTCCGACCAGAAGTGACTATTTCAAGTTTTTTTCATGAAAGGAATATTAAGATGTGTCATTTTTACAGATGCGATTCCGACGAAGACTGAACATTTCATGAAAATAACAATTCACTCTCTGTTTTGGGCCAAAAGTCACTCTCTAAATATTTTTGACGTGGCAACCCTGTAGGCTACTGTGGCAAAGAACATAATGCAGCAATTGAGTGTCAGCCAGGAGATGTTCCAAATGGCTTTGAGTTTTTTTTGTATTTTATACGTTCTGTTTACGTTCACGTTTATTTTATCAAGTTATTCCTCCGTCCCACTGTTCCATTTTTGAGACTCCATCTTCCTTCGTCTTTAACTGACTCTTTATTGTTTACAAACCTTTTTTTCTCTAACAATGATGCAAATGAAAACGAAGGTGAGGTGCATTCCGTGGGTTGCGTTCCACCGATATTTTATCAATTACGATTCTTTATTATTTTGTTCCCCACCCGGCGTAAAAACAAAAATAGCTCCTCACTCTTATTGTTTTCGTTCCACAAAAATTACGATTGTTACAATTCCTTTATAATGGTCGAGATAGAGCATCATAACTGATGTTAACTATTTCTCCAGTGGGATTTCCCGTCAGTATTGTGACGACTGTCCGTGCTGCTTTTATTTTCTGCTTTTAATAGTAACTAACACACTAACACACGTTTTTGAGTAATGTTCAATAGCGTTTTGCTGTTAATTTATTCTTGTTGTGTTGCTTGAGATTCTTATGGCCGTTGCCGGCCGTTGATTGAGTTAAATAAAGAAATAAATAAAGAGCAAGAGCTAAAGAGCTTCATCTTATCATCAGCACTTTCGTAGTAACTCCTTTGAAACGCAACCTCAATATGTTGGCAAAGCAGATGTTCAGGGTGCAGTGGACATGCCAGACAAAAAATTTAGCAGAGACTATGAAGTCCAATTATTCGAGCGATTTCTTGCCACACTGCTTCTTTTACTTGTCTGCTTTGCTTGCCCTGAAAGCTATTGCAAGAATTCGCACACCCAGAATTAACAGACAAACCAGTCATGGCATAAACCAGCATGATGAGGTTGCGTGTAATATACTCTGTCATTAAGACGGTGCTCATTCACATGACTGGAGAATCCGGCACATGAAGCATGCATTGTCTGGCTTTACTAGCTCACGGGTGGAGAAATTATTCTGAATGGACTAAAATTCTATCGTTTGTAGACGGAAGATTCAATAGGGAACGCAAGAGGTCATTCTCAGGGAAACCGTAAGGTGACTGAAGACTGTTGAGTCTGCAAATGGTGGTTATACATTTTGTCATGTTTCTATTCCTTTGAACAGCCCAAGCGGCCCTCGAGTTTCAACAGTGTTCACTGGGTTGCTTATACTGTCATGCCTACCAAATAGTAAAAAAAAAATGATCCACAGTCAGTCGGGGGTCCGCTTTGAATTTTAGCTTAGCCCGAGGTGACTGGGAAGGAGATGGTCAATAAGTACTAAGACATGGATAAGCAGCTGTAATGTAGTTTATTTTTCCTAACTTTATTGTATATCCGGTCTTGAATTTGATGGGTGACAAATTCAGAAGAGCAATTGGATGTGAAAGTGGTAAAAGCCTTCTATTGTAAGTATTAATGAAAATAACTGTCTTGCTGCATAACTATCATTTCTACGAAAATCAACAGTGGAGACTGCAATGTGGTTTTCGAAGAATTTGGGATACTACACAAATCTCGACTCCCAAGTTCTCGAATTCATGTCCAAATGTTAATGAGCCGTCTTTCTTTTTGGGATCCTAAAACGTAAGTGGAGGGATACCTATGACATCGCAAAAGTTCTCCGTCTGTCCGTCCGTCCGTCTGTCAGCTCGATAACTCTCGAAGGGAATGAGATATTTCGATGAAACTTGGCGTGAGGATTCTTTGGGTCAAGGGTAAGGTCAAGTTCATAGATGGGCTCTGTAGGCCTACATTTAGGGGTAGGGGTTCAAATTAAGGAGGAAACAAAATATCTACAACAGCTAACTGTTGATAGTCGATAATGAAGTAAGCAAGCATGGGGAACACGATGGTGAAAACCTTTTTCTTGCCGGATAAGTAGTTCGTCCGGAATCCAGCAAAACCGGAAAGTTGGTTAGAATTAAAAGTTTTATTTGAAGTTGATTAGATGTTCAATTATGGGGTAAGAAGAGATGTTGAACACGAGGATGAAAACCATTTTCTTGTCGGACAACTATTTCGCCCGGAATCCCCGGAATCCGGCCAAAAGTTTGATTTGAAGTTATTAGATATTCTTTATAGGGTTAAAGAGATACACTGTAGCCTATTCGTTTCTGAATTGTTCTTTTTTTGCAGGACTAGTAGTTCGCTCGGAATTCGGCCAAAACCAAAAATTTGGCAGAAGTAAAGCAGGAAGTTTCGGTCAGTATTGTTAAAATAGATATGGCTTATAGAGGTATAGCTGAACTTGGTTTTCTCAGATGATTAGAGTGGCACTGGATCTGGCGGAGACAAACCCAATTGTCTGGATCAAATACTGTATTGTTGGGATCCCATCGAAACCTTAGGACTTGTTCTTGCGAAAATTTGCTTCAACTTGATCTGAAGATTATTCTTTATCCTGTCACTTTTAGCTCTTCGTAAATCCGTGATTGTGTTGATTCGAATGGGTCGGAAAGTTAAATTTTGTAAGTGACATACGGGTGCTACTTCGAATAACCCAATTGAGAAAATACTGTAAGGCCATGCAGAGATGAGGACCAGGGGGTGAAGAGGAAAAGTTTCACTTACTTCTTTATTTCCGGTGCCGCCGTCGCTTCTTCAGTTGTTATTACTTCCGGTTGTCGTGTTGGTGCTTCCGTTACTACTTCGGGTACCGGTGTTGGAGCTTCGGTTGTAGTAGTAGTCGTGAAGATGGTGGGAACCACCGCTTCTGTGGTCTGTACTGCGATAGACTCAATCACCTTTTCTTGAACGTTATCTTCTGGAATGACTGGCTCCAAGGCAGGCACATTCTCAAAAGGTACAGCGGAAACTTCTTCATCATTACCAATTGCGGTCTCTTGCTGGTAAATGTCAGGGTTGAGGGGAAGATCTTCGTTCTCGTCGTCAATCGTCTCGAATTTAGAGAAGCCCATAGGACTGTTCTGGACGTTTTGCGGAGAATTGAATTCTTCTGATTCGTCTTCAGCGCTGTCCTGTTGTACTTGAGGGTTGACACTTTCCTCCTCCTCGTCGACGTTGAACAGCATATGTGGGTTTTGTTGGGAGTTGATCTTCTGTCCCCAGGTGTTGAAGGCTTCAGGGAAGGTTTCGTCTTCATTCTGGCCCTCGACTTCTGACGGAGCATCGTAGTCAAAGTTCTGCTCTTCAGCTTCATTCGCTGGTTCGCCGACTGGGTCCTGGGCGGAATGCACATTCTTTGGAACTTCCTGTTCTTGTTCTACTGTAGGTTCCTGTGGATTTACAGAGTCGTCTTCTAAGACAGGCCACTGCTGTCCGTTCTTGATCAAGGGTGGCTGCGCTTCAGGTTCCTTCTGTTCCGCCTGACCACCTTCAGGTTCTAGTTCCGGCTCAGCTTCAGATTCTTCAAACAGCGGACGTTGTAGTGGTTGCTCACTGAATGTAGGTCGGTCCTCTGGCTGTACGAAGTTGAACTGGGGGGGCTGCTGCCTTTCGACTTCAGGTCGTGTGAATTGCGGCCTCGTTGATTCTGGCCGTTTAAACTGTGGTGTCGTTGCCTCTGGTTGTCTGAACTGCGGCCTTGCTGGCTGTGGTTGTTTGGGTTGTGGCCTCTCTGGCTCTGGTCTTTCGAACAGTGGTCTTTGTGGTCGTGTTTGTTCGAATTGTTGCTCAGGGAAGAAGGCTGGCCTTTCCTGGGGGACGCCAAATTGATTTGGCTGGAAGTTAAGCTGGTCACGTGGCTGATTGAATTCTGGCCTTTGGTCTTGCAGCTGTGTGAAGGCGGGCCTAGTCTGCTCAGGGAATAATGGTCTCTGATGTTGCTCGGATTCCAGTCGCTCTGGCTGCGCCGGAACAAAGAGATTTGGCCTCTGTTGGTTTTTCCCCTGTTCGTCAGGAAAGACCAGTCGCTGCTGATTCTGATTTTGTTCTTCAGGGAAAAACGGTCTCTGTGGCTGTGGAACCGGTCGTAGTGCTTCGAATACCGGCCTCTGCTGTTCAGGCTGTGGCTGGAAGGGTCTTGTCTGTTCGGTCTGTTCTCGGATAACAGGCGAGGGCAGCTCCGAAATGTCCTGAACAACTTCAAACACTGGGGCTAGTTCGAAAGAGTTTTCCTCGATGATGGTATTGTCTAGTGGGCGGTTGTTTTGGTTGGCAATCTGTTCGATGGGCTGGAAGAGAAATATTATTAGACAGACATTCTATTTCCTGCAGTAAAATAAATGCTGGCGTAGTAATTCGTTTCTCGTTGTCTGAACGTATGACTATATTTTTTCTAGATTACTCATATCTATAAATAGAAATTATAGAGTCAAGTAACAAAAGAAAATATGAAGGAAATAGGAGAAACAACCTATGAGAATAAATAATCACACTTCAAGCATATGTACAAGACTGTGTTCCTCAAGCGATTAAGACAGTCTAGCTCATTCAGTCGCAGTCCTGGAACTTTTGACGGGGTCGGAAACACTCGAGCTCTCAACCAGGGTTGCCACATGGCGCAGGACAGTGTGAATTGTCACTCTATTTTGTTTGTGTCACTCTTTTCCTACGTAGGACACACACATCACTCTATTTGAGATTACGTCCAAATGTGTCCCTTTTGCAGCAGGGATTCCGAAAAGAAGTGACTACATCACGTTTGTTCAAGAAAAAGAAAATTAAGATGCGTTGTTTTTGCAGAGGCAGTTCCGACCAAAAGTTACCATTTCACGCGTTTTCTTAAAAAAAAATTCACTCCCAATTCACTCTCTGTTTCGGGCCAAAAGTCACTCTCTAAATGTTTTTGATGTTGCAACCCTGCTCTCAACGGCTCTCCTCTTCGTCGAATTAGAGGGTTTTAAAGATAATCTGATATGATTCTTATCACTCTTGGTAATGGACAGGGATGCTTGGGGTAGTGAAGGGGATCAGAAAATTCGTAGGTTTTTGACTTGGTAGTGGAGACCAAAAAGTTGGATTGCCAAAGCCCACTGTGTAAGAATTGGACACACGGAAATTAGAATGATGTAGACTAGAAATTCTAACGGATTCGTAAGATTGAAGGTTTGGCCTGCGAGTCTTAATCCGAATCCAGCCAGACAAGCACAAGATTCGAATCCGGATTCGAATCCGGCCAAAAGCAAGAATCCTGGACTCAAATCCAAATCCGGATTCAGATTCGCCCACCTCTAGTGATAAATAAGGGAGTCATAACATATTCCCAAAAGTTGCACAGGATGGACACTGAGTGTACCATAGATCTTCGTTGTACGTTTCATTTCATCAAAGCGTTAGACACTCACCTGGGTTGGTGTAACCAGACGAACGCCTTCCTGTCCAATTGGTGCTTCTGTTGTAACTTCTCGGAGGAACGTTACTCCTTGTACAGGGATAGAAACTCGGGTATATCCCTTTGGAATAGGGAGCGATGCTGGGGCAACGAAAACAGAGGGGGTTCTGCCGTTGAAAGTGTTGGTGATGTATGGGACATCTACGGTAGAGAAGCCGAAAGGAAGGTTGGAATTCGGGGAAGTCAGAAAGACACGGTCGGACAGACCTCGCTGAAGCTCCAAGAGGACATCAGGAACCTGCAAAACGACGAAGGAATTGATGTTTCCGTAAATATACAATATAGTAATATTATATATATAATATAGTAAGACACATATACAATATACATATTGTATACAAGATAGGCGTGATAATTTCTTGGCAGATCTGGACACCCGCTATAGCCATACTGTCACTTAAGGCGTATTCTCGCCGTTCCCCGAGGACTCCTCGGGGAGTCGAAGGGAACGGCGAGAGTAGAGGGAGTCACTCCACGCGGACTCCGCGTACAGAAACAGCGAGAACACGGGGAATTCTTCCAAAACGGATTTTGTTAAAGAAAAAAATATGCAGTTGACGAATTTAGTCTGGATCCACTTTATTTTTTATTTTGTTTATTCTGATTGTTTTCGATTAATTTTACATTGCACCAACACCAGCAAAAATTGATTCCCCTCTGAATCTGAAACTCCTTTTTGGTGATGGTGATGATAATCGGAGCATTTCCCCGTCCGTGGGGACTCAAGTGGAGTCCTCGGGGAACGGCGAGAATACGCCTTTAAAGTTGGCAAGTTTAAACTTATACTTGGGCATAGTTCTTTCTTTTCTTTATTTATTTATTATAATTTCTTATACTCCATTTGGACTATGTTTTGCCAAACAAATGGGCACAAAATGTATCATCATCGTTATCATTATATAAGCTTAACCCTTTGTTTGACTATCAGTCAGGTTTACGAATCGCCACACGATAAAGAGATAGGCCATATTCGAAAAGAATGATACGCGTTTAAGGCATGCTGGATGATTTGAAAGAAGAATACCGATGGTCTTTATATATTTTTTTT
Organism: Branchinecta lynchi; assembly: GCA_023053575.1. Lineage (NCBI taxonomy): Eukaryota > Metazoa > Arthropoda > Branchiopoda > Anostraca > Branchinectidae > Branchinecta > Branchinecta lynchi. Next base: position 22,193,541 of record JAKZAP010000016.1, on the reverse strand, counting down.
TCTTCAGCGGTGAAGGCTTTTCCTAACCTTACTTTTGTCAACCCTTTTCAATGGTAATAGTTCAAGCTCTTCTCTCCGTTAGTAATATTTCTTTAGGAAGCTCCAAGAATGGTGACTTCATTTGTGAAGCAGCTACACTGTAAAACAAGATCTCTCCAACTCGCAAAAAAACGCAGTATAACGCAGCCGGTTTACCGTAATCCTAAATTGGTTTACGGCGGCTCTGTCTTCCGCTCTACCTGAAACGGTTTACAGTAATCTGACTTCGGAGTGGTGAAGGCGCAGGATTCTGTAGTCCTTTTTCGGAGGCGTCGCAGATTCGCGTAAGCCGAGAGCGGTAGATGAGAAACTAGGAATACTTAATGCGTATTGTCGTAAACCGACGTAGGACCACCGTGTACCGGTAATCGATCCCTTTGCGGGTTACGATACACTGCATTAGGACAGAAACCCATTTACTGGATTTGATACTGTTAAAACCCGTTGTTGACAATCCGTTTTACCTTACCTTCTGAAAGCTTTGACCTGGAACGACAAGCTTGACCTGCTGTCCTGGTTCAACCACCATTGGCTTCTGAAGTATTGCTGGGGTCTGCCTCTGTAAAGATTGAATTGGTTGAAGAATAAACATTTCAAATTTCACTGTTGTAATCTGTTTTTGACACACAGTTCCAGAACGTAAAATATATAGAGTAAAAAAACTAAAAAAAACAAACAAAATGGTCTCACCAGCACATTTAGGAACGAACGTTGATGGTAGTGCGTTAGTTCCTGTGCTACTGGTGTTGGGTAAAGAATAATCTTGCAAGAGCACTAAAAGTTTTTCGGAGAACATTTTTGTGTTTTTCGTATTATTTGATTTATTTAATCCCAAAATTCGAATCATGAAGAATAGAAATTAATACAACAAAGAAAACACACACTTACAACAAATATTGTGGCCCCAGTATCAGCAGGTAGGGTTGTGAGGGGCTTAGTCACTGCGATAACATTCCAGTCGTGCTTTAATCAGCGCATAATCAGTGAACCACCAAACGAAAATAATTTGCCAGAATATAAAGAACAAACAATCAAAACAAAAAACAGAAAAGGGAAACAAATGAAAATATAAAATATTTATTGAGGTCTTTCTAAGTGAACGTAAATACTAGTAGAGCCAAGTCAATTCTGCATGCCCTCCACGGAATAAGGGATGATTGTGGAGTAATTTATTTTACAAGAATTGTTGGATACACGAGTTTAGAAGTTCTTTTTGTTCTCGGAACGGTTCGTTTTCTTTTGCCTCCGTGTCAATGATATACTGCAACGAACACAGTGGAAATTTAGGAAACATATTTTTATTTCGAGTTTTGCGGGAACTGAAGGTAAACCGCAGTGAAATTGGCTCTAAACTTTTTTATAGAACTTATAGAAATAGATTAATTGAATAATAAAGCTATGTCTGGATTCGAGACACGCCTTAATTACTCTTGTAGTGCATTTGGTAGCCCTACAAATAACGTTCATGACAACACAATATGCAAAATATAGTCATGTAAAACCACAAACATTTTTGATATAACGAGAATATCACAAAACACCAGACTTGCCAGTGGCCTTGATTAAATTGTGCTTTCGTTCTAATGATTTTTGTGTCGTTAATTTGAGAACCCTAACGACTATATACCAGCACTAGCACAAAGAGAAAAAAATGGAATCACTAAATTCTTCGATTTTGATTTGAGTTTTATCATTTCTATCAATTCTCCGCTGGAGTCAATAAATACTATCAGGCAATAACTAATGAGCCGGCGAGAAATGGGGAATAATTACTATCTCGCCTTTATATTAATTTCTGTAATTTGTGAGTTATGTTGGCTGGTATTAGGAATTGGCTGAAAAAGGGTCCTACTGTTTGTTCGCGAACATAATTCCCATTCTACAACACCGTACTATAACAAGGACACTGATGCTCTCGAAAATGTTCGGCGGAGGATAACCAAATTCTCTCTCAGATTACCTTTCCTTCCCTCCGAAGAGCGGCTTCGCAAGCTTGAAATCCCAACCTTCGCCTATAGATTCCATAGTGGTGATCTTATTGAAATGTAGTATAGCAATAGAGCAATAGAGCCTATGACAACGTACCAGACCAGAGAATCGTGCAGTTCAATAATAATTATCTTCGAGGACACCAGCACAAAGTGAGGACGGGATGCTTTTATAAGTACATGGGCCGCTGGACTTTCGGCAACCGAGTGGTCCAGCACTGGAACAACTTACCTGAGAGAGTAATCTGCTCCACAAACCTACTGACACTCAAGAAGGAAGTTGATGAATATTATTCAAGTGACATTTCTCCTTGTGCAAACTTAGAAGAAATGTAAACTAAGAATTTTGTAGAGGCTTAACGGCCTGCCCTCCAATTCCCATCGAATCAGTCCAAAAGTTTTCATAGGATCCGTTTCTGTCGCCATTTCATTCGTCTCATTTTATTCGTCGATTGTCTGTATGTGTTGCGTTTTCCCTAATTATGTTTTCCTAATTTCTTCTGTACTACATTGTTTTCGTGTTGTACGATTTGTGGGTTAGAAATAAATTATTATTATTATTATTATTAATTTGAGAATATATTTATTTACTTATCAGCTGATAGGCTAAAGGTTCCCAATCCATGTCCCTGAACTCATGGATAATACTCACAGTCACAGTTATTCAATAATGCATAAAACTGATCCGTCAGGTACGATGCTTTAGCAGCGATATTTCGGCCCTTTCTGGCACGGGTCCTCGTCAGGCTGTCAATCTTCGGGGTAAACGTCGTAGAAGGAAAGAAACCTGCAAACCTTCCCCGACGTTGACTCTGAAGATTGTCAGCCTGACGAAAACCCTTGCCAAGAAGGGCCGAAACATCACTGCTTAAAGCATCGTGAGTATATGTTTCACAGTCAGCTTGGGCTCAATGAATATTTAACCACAGTCACAGAGCCTCTTACTGGTCAAATTTTGCTCTAATTTTATGATTAGTACACTGTTTTTTTCGGAACCCCTTTGCCGTGGAAGTCATCATACATTTTGTTTTTCTGGAATAACCTTATTCTAGTTCATCAGTCTTTGGTTCAGCGCTTCAAGCGAACTAGTTTCTGAAATCCCCCCTTTGTCGACAGAGTACCACACGAGAGCAACACATGGATCCAGAAGGTAGTGAAAAGAATGCGTGTTTCCGCCTAGGTGCGCACCACGGCCTCATCCAGCTTTTTCATTGAGTGTATGGCATGCATTTTGGGTCAAAATTGGTAAAAATGTTGCCGAGAATACTTGAAATGTCGCCGAGAATCCATGAAATGTAGCCGAGAATGCTGTTTTTGTCGCCGAGATTTTGTGTGTGTATCCGAGACTGCAATGTTTGTTGCCGAGAATGACAACTTTGTAGCCGAGATTTTCACTGAAAAGCGTGTCGCCGAGAAATATAGATATGCGTTCGAAACCAAAAATCTAGTTCCCGAGATGGAACAAAGTGTCCCCGAGATTGCTAGAAATGTCGCCGAGATTTCGCGTAATGTCGCCGAGAATGCATGAAATGTCGCCGAGATTTTTTGAAAATAACGTACAAGTGAAAAAAGTGTCGCCGAGAATTGACAAAAAAATACAGCTTAGAACGAAAAATCTGATTTTTTAGATGTGAACAAATGTAGCCGACTTGGTGGTTGGTGAGGTCCTCCTTATTGTTCTATTTGTTAGTCCGGATCAAGTGTGATTCTTTGCTGCAGTACACACTCACTACCATTGTAAGTGCTATATTTGCTATCGCACTCTTGTTGGTATTAGTCTACTCAATAAACAATGTGAATGTGAACAACAGTTGCTCAAAAGTAAGATCCACAGGAAGTTTCAAAGGAAAGGATATGGCTCAGAGGCAGGGGCGTTGCGAAAGGGGTGGGGGGGGGTGCAAAATTCAGTAACTTATTCGGTTTTATTGCTAGGATTCGGTAGTTACCACGAACAAGGTCGAATGAAAAACTGGTCGCAGACAAAAGGACTGATCTATGATTTCATCGATAGTCCTTACTTTTATTTGTATCCTAAAAACAAGCTCTTATCAGAAATGTCTCGAAAATTCTGCCTGCGGCGCTTTTCATAATATTCACTATTTAAAAAAATCTCGCCTGCGGCGCTCACTTTATGTGATCATGACTAGTAATGACTAGTCATACAGTAGCTGCTGCTGCTGGGATGTCGCTCCATCCGGTTTCTGGAAATTCTTAGGATCCTGTTGTTTTGGCTCTTCACCTAACAACAAAAATTCACTTGCGACCCCCTGCTCACAGGTGCTAAGAAAGCTAGAATAAGTATAGTCGTTGAAAGAAATATATAACTGAAACGCATTTATTTTACGGATATATCATCAAAAAATGTGTTACCACCTTAAAATTTTTGAAATAATGACTTTAGCACAAAAACCTGGTTCTGGGGAGCTTGACTTTGACATGGACGACTGATTTTCTCTTCCATTTAAGTCATCCACCAATAGCCTTGTATACTGGTTAGGGCTAAGGTTCAAGCATAGCAAGTATGATAGTTCCGTTCTTGCAATAGCCTTGTCACATAGTTATGGTTAAGGGTCTCCAAACATCGTTTATATGGTAGTTTTGGTTCATCTTAAAAGGAAATGTCAGGTAAGCAGCACTTCATAGCATCTCCATGACTGGAAGTGCAAGCCCATCTCAGAACCATGCTTATTCATGGTTTCACATTCAAATCCAAGATCTGAGCTACACGTCAGCAGGGCCAGAAACTGGCTCAAGCACACTACTTCCAAACTGTAGTTTTAATGACTTATTTGGATTTAGGACTCTGATTGTTCAACTGAACTTCAGAGACAAGAAGTGGTTTATCTGATAGGTGGAAATAAACGGGAAATTTCAGTCCGGTGATGCAGCTTTTCCACCTCAAAAGTCCGCCTTCCTCACTACTACAGATCCCCAGAAGCTGAGGAATATATCCTTTGCATACACGCTCCATGTACTGATTGTCCATTAATATACTTTTTCTAAGTTTTGGCTTTCACCCCTTGACTTCATATTTCAGGAAGTGCTCAATACTATTCAAAACTGGAGCTTGAGTACTAGTCAGCTGTTCCTGTTGGCTTTGGGCATGAATGATCACTGCATGGGATTTGCCTACTCCTTCTTGCGGACCTTTAATAGCGATTTCCCACACTGACTTCGGTTATCGACAACTGCATCTAACACTTCGGAATCCATCTTCGAATTTCCGATCATAATGGCCGAGGCAGTTATGCTTCTTGATCAATGACTGTGACCTGGAAAGGAGATCAAGTTGGGCACATCAGAAGAAACAATGGTATTCTCAAGTGTTAGGATAATTGTGAATGAATTTGTGGTAAAACAATTAAAGATTGTTCCTTAATATCTTATTTTGTGAATTTCTTCTCTGAAAATCAGATATTTAAAGTTTAACTGAAAAGGGCTGAGATAGGACAATCTAGTTACCCATCACTTATTCACTTAAAGAGGTTTGAAGATCCGATGAAAATGCGTTACTTCGTTGCTCCGCTATTCACGTATAATCAGTTTTCAAATAGTGGAATTTCCATGTCGGATTTGCGGTACCTCTATGCGTTTGTACCCGTGTTTGTGCTTGACGAAAGCTATTTGCGAAAAATAAGTGTTCACGCAGTGAGCAGTAGTAACCTAGCTCATGACAGTTCAGTGAAAAGCCGCGTTTTTATTGAGATTTAAATTTCCCGCGTCATAGTAGAATTTTGCGTTGTGAAGACAGCCATAGATATTCTGAACGTCAGACCAGAGCAAGTAGTGAAAAATAAAAAAATCCCTTCACACAATACAAATAATGTGGTGTGTCCAGTTGAATGATACAAAAATAAGTTTGCTTTTCAGTTAAACTTTAAGGAAGAATCTTTAATTCTTTTTCCACAAATTCATTTGCCAGCTTGAGAGGCTTGAGCCTGAAAAAGACCCTTGCAAAGAAGGGCCGAAGTATCACTCTTATGAAACTGTAGCTGACTTATCGGTTTGCACCGTCCAAGATGATTTGCAGTCAGCTTCGGCTGGAGGACTATCTCCAACCTTCTTTATACACTTGATGACTATCTCTCCATGCTGATTCAGAATCTCCAGGTACCTGCGGAAGAAATGAAGAAATGGTGCCAAAGCTGCGCTGACTCAGGATTTGAGTCGCTGAGTTTGAGTTGTTACAGACACGTTTACTCCTTCTTCCTGAGAATCACTGGCGTGTTCTGAACTTAGTCATATAGAGTATTATCCCACAACTAAAAGTTCTCCTGCTTTGGAAAGTGAACTGTTTGCTAATTCAGTCTCGGGCAAGGAGTTTTTTAGCAAACTCTTTGCTTCAAAGATAATCTAGATCTGTCATGGAAGAAAAGCCTGGTGCCAGAGAGCCAATGTCTGCAGATACTCCTACATACAATTCTCAGAAAAAGAGCCGGGGAGTTCCGGGCGAACTACTTGTCCGTCTAGAAAATGGTTTTCACCATCGTCTTCAGCATGTCTTCCTACCCCTAAATCGGACATCTAATCAACTTCAAATAAAACTTTTACTTTTAACAAACTTTCCGGTTTTGGCCGGATTCCGGGCGAACTACTTGTCCGATGACAAAATGGTTTGTTTTATATATGGTAATATTTTGTTTGCCCCTTAATTTGAACCCCCACCCCTAAATGAAGGGCTACAAAGCCCATCTACGAACTCGACTGGTCCGACGACCCAACGAATCCTCACACCAAGTTTCATCAAAATATCTCATTCCCTTTGAGTGTTATCATGCTTACAGACGGACAGACAGACGGACAACTTTTGCGATGTCATAGGTATCCCTCTAGTTACGTTTTGGGATCCCAAAAAGTATCTCAAATATAAGACTGGCAGATATTTTGCTAACCTGGAGGATTATACTGGTTAGAAACATTAGACAAGAAACAAGAGGGCCAAACAAATGCGCAAAGCTGTGTGAATTGCAAGATAAAGTAACAACAATTCTTACAAGTTTAAGGCAAAGGTTTATAGGTCATCCATAATAATAGAAATTTGATACGAGTGAAGCCCCCACAGTAGTTTGTTATAACTGATGCAGTCAACCACAAACCCCTGATTTTTGGATACCCTATGCCAAACGCCGGATATGTCTAGCGTTTGGCATACCCTATGCCTAACACTGGATACACTATGCCAGGTGGTGGATACTGTAACCCAGTAAAATATTGATGATTTGAGTGAAGCTAAAAAATCAACCAATCAGAACTCCTTTCTATTGAGGTAGGTCAGGGTTAGGTTACTAACAGGTATCCAGTGTTTGGCATAGGGTATCCAGCGTTTGGCATAGGCTAGGCTAAATGCTAGATATACCCAGCATTTGGCATAGGGATTCAAAAATCAGGGATTTGTGATAAACTGAACTGATGACAATTAACAGCTTGAGAATTTTCGCCCGCTGCAAATTTAGGCTAAATTTTCTGAATATTATTCTGTTTTTCCTGGGGTGCTCCAGAACCCCACGAAAGCTAGTTGGCTGATTCCCCCCACCCAAATGATCCCTCTGATTCTAGGATTCTGAATCCCTGATTCAAGCAACTCTGGGCCTGAGTCTAACAATCCCCTGAGCCTAATCTCTCAGACTCATAAACTTTACTGTAGCAAGCACACTGAAAAACAACAACATAGGTTCGGACACCAACAAATAAAGTAGGCACTCTTAGAATAGAATTTCAAAGAGAAATTGTAAAGCTTGATCGGGTCAAGAGAACATAGGTTACCTATCCTGCATTGTAAATGACATTTCGCTTAATCCATGAAATTCAATGCAAGCCTTTGGAAGACTCTGCGACCCCTCAGTGTGCACACCTTTCCTGGATTTTGAATCTCGGCAATACCTGAAACCTGGAGGTACTGAAATCCCTAACGAAGAACAAAGGCTAGCAAAATTCAAGAGAAATCTCAAAAGAAGTCAGAAAAAAATTAATGACATTTTCTTCCTTTATCTCTTCTTAATCTTGACACTAAAAGCATAACCTTCAATGTAAAAGATTATTTTTCTTTTCATCCTAATTATATTGTCAATAGGATGAACACAGTCACAAGTCCCAGCAGACGATTCCAATATAAATTCGCTTGTCTTTTGAAAGAAACTTTAAAGTTCATATTTAAATTCGGTAGTGGGACTGGTGGGGTCCGGGTCCACCCTGGGGTCTAGCCGAAAATCCTTATCCCCCCTGGCAACAAAAATCCGTCCGCCCTCCCTGAATGCAAATATATAGGAAACTAAATATATTCTGACAGCGAGTTAATGTAAACTCTATACAGACACGTGAGTTAATGTAAACACGTGATGGTGGCCTTCCCTATCTATGAAATACTTTTCATATAAATAAATTGGGGGGAGGGTTTGGTCGGGGTGGTTCGGTACCCGAGGTTTTTTCGTACCGCCGGTGGCGGTGGAGGGGGGTCGCTGGGGCGACTGTGGGGTGACTGTGTTCATCCTATTGAGTTAATTAGACCACCGAAAATGAAAAGAAAAATAAATATTCTTTTAGCCCAAGCTGACTTTGAAACATTTATTCCAACAATGTTTTCAACGGACACGTCAGCTACGATTCTTCATCAGCGATGGACCCTCATCACGAGGACCCTTGCCAAGAAGGGCCGAAATATCGCTGATGAAGAATCGTAGCTGACGTATCCGTTGAAAACATTGTTGGAATGAAAAGAAAAATAATCTTTTACATTCAAGATTACGCTTTTAGTGTCAAGATTTAGAAGAGATAAAGAAAGAAAATGTCTTAATTTTTTTCTGACTTCTTTTGAGATTTCTCTTGAATTTTGCTAGCCTTTGTTGTTACAACGTTAGGGATTTCAGTACCTCTAGGTTTCAGGTATTGCCAGGGCCCAGGATTCAAAATCCATGAAAGGTGTGCACACTGAGGGGTCTCAGAGTCTTCCAAAGGCTTGAATTGAATTTCATGGATAAAACGAGATGTCATTTACAATGCAGGGTAGGTAACCTATGTTCCCTTGACCACCTACTGTCCGTTTTTCAGTGTACCTGCTACAAAGTTTATGAGGCTGAGAGATTAGGCTCAGGGGATTGTTAGACTCAGGCTGGACTCCTGCTGGACTCAGGCCCAGAGTTGCTTGAATCAGAGATTCAGAATCCTAGAATCAGAGGCGTCATTTGGGGTGGGGGGATCAGCCCACTGGATTAGTGAGGTATTTATGTTTCCCGAAGGAGGACATCATATACCAAAGAAAAGTCAGAAGTTCAAGGCCATTGCAGCCTCTCTAAAGTTCTTTCAGTGGTTCAAGTAGCTCATGTCTTGGTATAGTTTGAGTCGGAATTGACTGAAATAGCTTTGACTGTCAATGGCTCTTTTTCTGAGAATTGTATGTAAGTATCTGCAGACATTGGCTCTCTGGCACCAGGCTATGGAGCCGTTTTTGCTTTTCTTCCATGACAGATCTAGATTGTCTTTGAAGCAAAGAGTTTGCTAAAAACTCCTTGCCTGAGAATGAATTAGCAAACAGTTCACTTTCCAAAGCAGGAGAACTTTTGGTTGTGGGATATACTCTATATGACTAAGTTCAGAACACGCCAGTGATTCTCAGGAAGAAGGAGTAAACGTGTCTGTAACAACTCAAACTCAGCGACTCAAATCCTGAGTCAGCACAGCTTTGGCACCATTTCTTCATTTCTTCCACAGGTACCCGGAGATTCTGAATCAGCATGGAGAGATAGTCATCAAGTGTGGTTGGAGATAGTCCTCCAGCCCAAGCTGACTGCAAATCATCTTGGACGTTGCAAACCAATAAGTCAGCTACAGTTTCATAAGAGTGATACTTCGGCCCTTCTTTGCAAGGGTCTTTTTCAGGCTCAAGCCTCTCAAGCTGGCAAATGAATTTGTGGAAAAAGAATTAAAGATTCTTCCTTAAATATCTGATTTTCAGAGAAGAAATTCACAAAATCAGATATTTAAGGAACAATCTTTAATTGTTTTACCACAAATTCATTCACAATTAACCTAACACTTGAGAATACCATTGTTTCTTCTGTTGTGCCCAACTTGATATCCTTTCCAGGTCACAGTCACTGATCAAGAAACATAACTGCCTCGGCCATTATGATCGGAAATTCGAAGATGGATTCCGAAGTGTTAGATGCAGTTGTCGATAATCGAAGTCAGTGTAGGAAATCGTCTATTAAAGGTCCGCAAGAAGGAATAGGCAAAGCCCATGCAGTGATCATTCATGCCCAAAGCCAACAGGAACAGCTGACTAGTACTCAAGCTCCAGTTTTGAACAGTATTGAGCACTTCGTGAAATATGAAGTCAAGGGGTGAAAGCCAAAACTTAGAAAAAGTATATTAATTGACAATCAGTACATGGAGCGTGTATGCAAAGGATATATTCCTCAGCTTCTGGGGATCTATAGTAGTGAGGAAGCCGGACTTTTGAGGTGGAAAAGCTGCATCACCGGACTGAAATTTCCTGTTTATTTCCACCTATCAGATAAACCACTTCTTGTCTCTGAAGTTCAGTTGAGCAATTAGAGTCCTAAATCCAAATAAGTCATTGAAACTACAGTTCGGAAGTAGTGTGCTTGAGCCAGTTCCTGGCCCTGCTGACGTGTAGCTCTGATCTTGGATTTGAATGTGAAACCATGAATAAGCATGGTTCTGAGATGGGCTTGCACTTCCAGTCATGGAGATGCTATGAAGTGCTGCTTACCTGACATTTCCTTTTAAGATGAACCAAAACTACCATACAAACGATGTTTGGAGACTTGAACCTTAACCATAACCATGTGACAAGGCTATTGCAAGAACGAAACTATCATACTTGCTATGCTTGAACCTTAGCCCTAACCAGTATACAAGGCTATCGGTGGATGACTTAAATGGAAGAGAAAATCAGTCGTCCATGTCAAAGTCAAGCTCCCCAGAACCAGGTTTTTGTGCTAAAGTCATTATTTCAAAAATTTTAAGGTGGTAACACATTTTTTGATGATATATCCGTAAAATAAATGCGTTTCAGTCATATATTTCTTTCAACGACTATACTTATTCTAGCTTTCTTAGCACCTGTGAGCAGGGGGTCACAAGTGAATTTTTGTTGTTCGGTGAAGAGCCAAAACAACAGGATCCTAAGAATTTCCAGAAACCGGATGGAGCGACATCCCGGCAGCAGCAGCTACTGTATGACTAGTCATTACTAGTCAGGATCACATATAGTGAGCGCCACAGGAAAGATTTTTTTAAGTTCGTTTTTTCCTGTCAAATTCAGCTATTTCCATGCAGGTTCTAGCTTTTAGGGTTTCGAAAAATCCCGATCCCTAAAACTGGTTTAAAACCTAGCTAAATGACGCGCCTTTCCGGAAAATAGTGAATATTATGAAATCGCCGCAGGCAGAATTTTCGAGACATTTCTGATAAGAGCTTGTTTTTAGGATACAAATAAAAGTAAGGACTATCGATGAAATCATAGATCAGTCCTTCTGTCTGCGACCAGTTTTTCATTCGACCTCTTCATGTTCGTGGTAACTACCGAATCCTAGCAATAAAACCGAATAAGTTACTGAATTTTGCCCCCCCCCCCCCCACCCCTTTCGCAACGCCCCTGCCTCTGAGCCATATCCTTTCCTTTGAAACTTCCTGTGGATCTTACTTTTGAGCAATTGTTGTTAACATTCACATTGTTTATTGAGTAGACTAATACCAACAAGAGTGCGATAGCAAATATAGCACTTACAATGCTAGTGAGTGTGTACTGCAGCAAAGAATCACACTTGATCCGGACTAACAAATAGAACAATAAGGAGGACCTCACCAACCACCAAGTCGGCTACATTTGTTCACATCTAAAAAATCAGATTTTTCGTTCTAAGCTGTATTTTTTTGTCAATTCTCGGCGACACTTTTTTCACTTGTATGTTATTTTCAAAAAAATCTCGGCGACATTTCATGCATTCTCGGCGACAATACGCGAAATCTCGGCGACATTTCTAGCAATCTCGGGGACACTTTGTTCCATCTCGGGAACTAGATTTTTGGTTTCGAACGCATATCTGTATTTCTCGGCGACACGCTTTTCAGTGAAAATCTCGGCTACAAAGTTGTCATTCTCGGCAACAAACATTGCAGTCTCGGATACACACACAAAATCTCGGCGACAAAAACAGCATTCTCGGCGACATTTCATGGATTCTCGGCGACATTTCAAGTATTCCCGGCAACATTTTTACCAATTTTGACCCAAAATGCATGCCATATTGAGTGCTTTTTTGTTGTTGTGTGTGATATATTGTACTATCTTTATTTCTTTTCTTTCATTACTCCACTATCTTAAATTTGTACAGTGGGTCACAAATAAATATTATATATTATATTGTATTAGAATAGCTTTAACTTTCTCTCCAAAGACAGTGCAAGACAGTATATGTGAACGTCGGCATATGCGGGGGGATTTTCAGAAACTAGTCTGCTTGGAAGAGCTGAACAGGAAATACGGCGAATTGCATCGACAGCTACGGTTTATTCTAGCTTTTTACCAGGAGTAACTATGGGTTTGTCTATGCTGAACCGGAAACAGTTGGAACAGCAAAATTACAATGGACTTAACACTAGAGTTGTAATGCGCTCCCCACTAATTCTTTCTGATTATTTTACGGGTTGAGAAAGGTCTTTTACAAGGCATCCTATCCCCACAAATTCTACTGCATGTTTGGAGGTCTGTCTTTTTTACCTGATATGTAACTTCTGTGATACATTTCGCGTGTGTTACGTCTTCGGCTTCTAACATTGTTATACTGAGTCGTTGAAACGGTTTTCACAGTAGCTATATATCGCAGATCATTTGATAGCAATCAGTCTAGGCTAAGGAATGTCTTCTCTACCCGAGTGTTCAAAGAGCTCTCCCCTTCGTCTCATTAAGAGGACTAGAAAGTTGGTCCCCGAGGATTCTTGTTGATCTTGCTAAAGAGGAAAAATTGATGATGGTGTCGTAGGCTTCTGAGCTTCAAGATACTATACTCTGCCACTGCGGTCTTGAGTTCCCTTGTGGCGTTCTTGACAGTAAAATCATCAGAGTGTCTTGACTGCTGATTCCTCAGAAACGTATCAGTAAATCTCTGCAATAGACAACTCGTCACAGCGACAACTGGGAACCGACTAATCGCCACACAGATCTGTGGCAAGTTGGATGTGTGTTAGCTGGCCACACCGATAACTTGCCACAGTGACAGCTCGCCACACCGACAACTTGCCACAGTGACAAGCTGGCACACAGCTTACCTGTGCTATATTAGCTCGTTCAATTGATGCTATTCTAGCAAATAAAATATAATTTGTCTTACTGTAATTTAGTGTTAAATAATTCGAATCAGCCTATGATACAAATTCAGTAAGAGCTGTTTCCATGTTTTTTGAACGATGAAGGTAGACTTTCACATGCAACAAAAAGAAGTGTATCATCTGCGAATAGTATTATATTAGCTTCAGTTAAATAATATTGTATTTGGTTAACATAAATAAGAAACAGTAGCGGTCCCAACATGGACCCTTGCGGGACTCCACACGTTATAAAATGTCTCTCAGACGTTACGTTGGAATTATACAGAACTTGCGCCCTATTACTTAAATACGAACCAAACCATTTTAAAGCTACGTTATCTACCCCTATTGATTTAAGAATCTGGAGCAACTTTTCATGAGCAATTGTATCAAATGCCTTTTTAAGATCTAAAAATAATGCTGCGGGAATTAGGCCTTTATCAAATGCGTCGTTCACCCAATCAACCTCGAGTACGCGTGCCCGGTGTGGGGTCCATCTGCAATCCGCACAGCGTACCTATTACACGACATAGAGTCCTTCCAGAAAAGAGCAACAAGGATTATACTTCGAAATCGCGACATTCCCTACGAACAAGCCCTTGTGAAACTGAATTTACAACCGCTTAAAGTCGGGCTTGAGCACCTGATTTTGCAGTCTGGTAAATCTATCCTAGCCTCCGGTCACTGCTACCGGAAACAGCCCCTCCAAATAATCGATCTCGATTGCAAAATAAACTTCTATCCCCTAAAGCCCGCACCAATCGTTACGGGAACTCGTTTGTGCCTTTTTTTTAATTCGCTTTTCAGTGCTGAATTGTAGTATGTGTTTGTTCTTTATAATTTGTAATAAACTGAATTTAGTTATGCTATGATAGTTTCTAAATACAAGAAACTGAATTTAGTTATGCTATATTAGTTTCTAAATACACCGATCTCTCTCTCTCTCTCAGACAAATTGCCACAATGTAACATCTCGCCACATTTACAGCGTAATGTTCGGCGACTAATGAAAGAGGTTTAATGAAACAAATAGTTACGGGCGATGCCTCTCAACAATTCAATTGCGATGCTACGGCTAGAACTAATGACAACTCGTTCGATTTTCCAATTAGTTGAGATTTTCACACAGTAACTGTGTTCCGGTGGTCGGCAACTGAAGCGATATGCTCTTCGTGACACTTAAATGGTTAATCCTAATTAGCTTAATACCTGTGAAAAGGTAGTTAATATGTATAAGATTTCTTTCCCCTTTAAGACCGGACAGTCTCCATCTTAAAACTACACTGAACTAATTACCGCTATCAAATCTAACTGCGACAAAGGATTATTAAGAAACTGTAAGGATCAGAAAGCAGGATACAAGTTCCCTTGGGTCGTTTGGAACGATATATTTTCTACATTTCTTATAGATTTATTTTACCTAAAATATAATTTTGTGGCGAGTTGTCCATGTGGCCAGTTGGTCGTGTGGTGAAATGTCACCGGGGCGAGTTATCGGTGTGTCGCTGTGGCAACTTGTCAGTTCCCAGTTGTCGCTGTGGCGAGTTGTCATGGAATCTCTCAAAAGAGCCGGCAACGGGATCGGCTAAAAGAGGCACGGCATGGCGCAGAAGGCACGAGTAATAAAAGAGATTAGCAAGTAAGTGAGAGTTCGTAACACCAGAGCCTAAAAGAAGGCAAGTTATAACACTGTTCCTGCCCTCACTCTGAAGCCTGAAAGGGCTGTTTTAGTTTTCGTGCCTCTTTTTAGGACCCGTGCCTCCAACACTATGTCGTGCCGCGGCGTGCCTCTTTTTAGTCGACCCCGCCCTTCCCAAAATTTGCACAACCATTCTATGGAGTGCGTCGGTGTCTTTCAAATACCTCCCAGTATCGGGTTTGTGCGTGATGGCCTAAACAAAGTACTGCTCAGCTAATGGACCGTTCACGCTTATATTGTAAGACGAATAGAAGTACTTCACGTTGTAAGCCTTATCCTCTGCAGCCGTTCACTTGAAAATCATTTTGTGCTCCGCTCCCCGGCGTTTGGATCACGTATGCATAGGTTTTCAAAACGGAGCCTTAAACCTGACAATCCATCCCTAGAGAATATAACCTTTGATGACTTTCATGTGGAATTTTAGATCAGCCTCGACCGGTTTTACGAAAATCCAGTACAATACTCTGTATAATATCTGCTGCTGTGTCTGTTGGACTAGTGTATATTCCTCAATTTAGTTTTGAGCCTACCACGATTGTTCTTCTTACTTCAGATAAGGTAAAAAGCTTGCAACTGTCAAAACACAATTAGCTGTATAAATTAGTATGACTGACTTTCATTCAAAGAACTCATCAGTCTGCATTCAATTACTTTACTACCAATATCTCAACTTAAATGTTTCTCTCTTTCTTCTTCAGTAGTCACGTGATGGAAACGCATTGCTATGATTGGTCACGTATAACTTTTAACAAACAAAGTAGTACCCGTTCCTATTAATTTTTACCACAGCAAGCCTCGGCGGGATGAAAATTTACCACACATATTCGCGGATAGCATAACTCAGAAATTCTGCACCTTAAACGTAAGCTTGAGGGGTTCATAACGTAGCCAGAGAGGTAAAGGTCCGTGACTTTTAATCAATTAATCTAGCTTTGTCTGATGAGCCTCTGGAAGTCTTCCTTTACTCGAAACTGCTGTTGGTTTTTTGACAAAATGAGCGTCACTCACCGCTGGGTCTAGGGGTTGAAGTTGTCGCTGTTCTGGTCCGCCAAACGGGAAGCCGTTTGTTTGAATCTGGAAAAGATAGTCCTATTAAAAGCGGGCGAAGAAAAATCAGTAGCCTACCATTAAAAAAATGGAACTGTCTTAAAAACAGGAACGAAGCAAAAAGATTAGAGAGAAGAAGAGGAATATATTTTGTTAACGCCTGACTGTTTCTATCGTTGAATTCAAATAATGTGACGAGTCCCAGTTGAATTAGGTGAAGTCTAATTAATTACTCCTTCTATTTTGCTCTGGCGTCACTCCTGTTCTGCGAAAGAAGGAGATTAAAAAGATGAGATCATGTTATTCTAAATATGCAAATCACCTGCTCCACTTGTCGAAATTATGTCATAACCATACATTGACGGAGAAGTTCAAAATTCAATATACAAGTGTTACCCTTTTCGATGTTTCCTCATCATTTAAAAAAATCATGGACAACAGGGCCCAACCAGCGCACGGCGTCATCCACTGCTTCCTGACCGAAGATTGAAAATTAAGTGTCTCTTTCTGTGTGTTTATGTGTTTTGTTTATTTTTTTCGTTTACTCCACTTTTTCGAAATGGCGGGTCATAGATAAATGACTTGCTTACTTACTTATCGCAGGTTCGCAAAATAAATAAAATCCAATAAACTTACATTTTCAGTAAAAGAACAAAAAAAACTCTGAATTAGTTAAAGGATGTATTGGCATAGAATTTCTATAAAGTCTGAAAGTCTAAAATATCGTGTTTGGTATCCCAGAAGCAGAGGCGTTACTAGCCAGAATGTTTGGGGGGGGGAACAGGCATCTACCGACTGGCAGGTAATTCTTACCGACTTATTCTGCAGAAAGAAACGACGGTTTTCAACAACAAAAATGACATTTTTCAGAAAAATCGACTGATTTTCAGAAAAACCGACTATTTTGACAAAAAATCGACCAATTCTCTGGAAAACCGACTGTTTTCATGAAAAAAATCAACTATTTTGACGAAAAATCGCGACGCTTCGGGCCAAATCGGTTATTTTTACCGACAGCATTGGTCCCACCCCCCCAATCGTGACGCCCCTGCTCAGAAGGTTAGTGTGGGTAGTTTTACCCGGTAATTAGTACGCCCAGAATTGGGCAAAAACCGAAACCTTGGGAAAAATGAACATTTCTTCTAGAGTTCGCCAGACAAGCAGGTCGCCCAAGGATCCGGCAAAAACCAAAAACTTTGGTAGAAGCATTTTATTTTCTGAGGTCGCTCGGAGCATGGATACAGGAGTGAGAAGACATGTTGAATGCGTTCGCCCGGAATCCGGAAAAAAAAAACTAAAATTTGGTAGAAGTGAAGTCAATTATTATGACGGAAACAATACGCGATGAATCCGTATCTGTTCTTAGTTTTTTCAGAGGATCAGCCGTTTGGCTATAATCCGCCAAAATCCGGTAGGTTCTTTGAATTTAGCTATAATGAGCTGCTGGTGTCACAAGTAGATTGAAAATGCAGCTAAAACAATCGCTTTTTGATTTACAATCATGTTTTTTTATTTTTAAACCCGTAGCCACAATTTAACTTATTTTTATATTACCTAAAAAAAGAACAAAAATCACATTTCGTACTTTTTGTGGCTACTCCGGTTCATGAATGATACATAGTGGTAAAGGAATTTTCTTCGTGACATTTCGAGGAGAGGATGGGGATTAGAAATGTAGGGGCATATAAGTTCTCCGATAATACTGGTTGGACAAGGCCGGTGCACCTGAAATAGATCGAGAAAGATTATTTGTTCTCGCCTCGCATGAAAGGTCCGGTAGGAATCCATTTTCGAATGTGTATCATTGTTTGATAACATTTTCGGTTAAACCACAGTACTTATGGATCAAGATATTCTATTATTGAGCTTAGAATGATCTGACAGTTTTACGGACATGGACTCTGCAAGCCCCATCGTCTGCACCCGAAGTCTTCTTTGTGATCCCATTCAAAGCCAGTTCATCCCGTATTTCTTTTACTTTTCCCGAGATTCGGATTTATTCGTAGTCATATTGTGGATCAGCTAAGAAATAGCATTTCTCGCCAGTTGCAGACATGCAAGGCCATATCCAGGGGGGGTTAGGGGTTGACCCCCCCCCCCCTATACAAATAATGATTTGTACATACAAATAATGATTTGTATAGGCTTTTCCCTCGGATCTATGTGTTTTTTGTACTTTTTTGTCCGACCAGCAGGCAACCCCCCCCCCCCCCCCCGAAATAAATTCCTGGATATATTCCTGGAATATATGTTCAGCCCACGTGTATTCGAGTATGGTCTGTCGTACTTCGGATCCTAACTACTCTCCGTCTACCCTTCCCACACAAACCACGATTTTCACTGAATATCCTCTACCATTCATATGGAAACCACCAGCAATATACCAATTAAACAAGTTACCAGTTACAATTTGGTTTTGTCTTTAACAAATTAGCCATTATTTGACAATGCTGCTTTAACCCCATACTTCGCGCTGCACCTCGCCAAATATGTTCAGCCCACGTGTATTCGAGTATGGTCTGTCGTACTTCGGATCCTAACTACTCTCCGTCTACCCTTCCCACACAAACCACGATTTTCACTGAATATCCTCTACCATTCATATGGAAACCACCAGCAATATACCAATTAAACAAGTTACCAGTTACAATTTGGTTTTGTCTTTAACAAATTAGCCATTGTTTGACAATGCTGCTTTAACCCCATACAATGTTTATCTTTGATCGTACAAACATCTTAATTAAACCCCAGAGACTTTGTCATGCACCCGATGGTAATGCAATTGTACCCGGTGTGTGTTGAACTGTTAGTCTTCATTGACCTTTGTTAAAGAAAGGACGGGTGAAGTTAAACTCCAAGTTGAGCCTGCGATATGTAAGTAACAATCTTTTTAGCCGAAAAAACTGAAAACTTATTGGACATGGTCAACCTATACATTTCTCAGCAATGTCTTGTATTATTCTGCTTACCTTTTGGGACGTGACTTGTATTACCACCGTTTAACCCGAAGTCCTTCCCCACTGCCTCCCCACACACTTGATCTTTACGAGGTGGTATCTGAAGATTTTTTCTGAACCCGTTACTGGGACAGATACAGTCAATAACCATGACGCTGAGGAAGAAAAAACTGGCAACGTAACCAGAGACCAAAGTAGCCGTAACCTTTTGACAAAGCTACTACCAACGGCAACGCTGGCTCTTGGAAGACCATACCACAAAACCAACCCCGTCTGGCAGCCAAACGAACCTTTTTTCACAAAGATTCTGGCCACAGTCGCCCTTCTTACACGATCATTCGTCAAGATATAGACCAAACCTTTCACCAAGACGTTGCGAATGACAACGCTGGCACCTAAGCTACGGCGAAGCCAACTCAACCAGTAAAGAAGAAAATAACAATGGAATTCTGGCGCCCATACCAACTGTACTTCCCAACTGAATAACCGCTGGGGCAGCCAGATGTACCTACTTACCCGAAATACCCTGGTCGTGATGTTAGGCACCGAAACCAGAGGTTTTTCTAGGCTATAACCACTACAATTATTGGAGATCCCATGCATATTTATCTTGGGATGGTGCCGCTACGTTTTGTAGTAATTACCTGACGACTCCAGATTGAGCCTAGAAATTGGTTTTCACTACTTAAAGCACATATGAAGACCATTAAGGACCACATAAGACAAACAAAGACGTGTGTCCGATAATTTTACCCTTTAATAATCGTGTATATCTAGTCATAACATATGGTTAGCTATTTGGTACACACACGCAAACTTTGACAGGGTAATAACCTTTCACCCTGGCGTTTTCGGCCCGACATCCGACCCAGGAAAATAATTTTAACAAGTATTTATTGTTTTGAGATTATTTGGCTTTCGCAGGTAATACCATTTTCTGCCTTATTCGAAGCCAAACTTCATTCCTGGTAACTGAGAGGAACCCCTAACCATATTGGGAAAAGCACGTAAAAACTTAGAAATGTGGTTACAGCACCAGGCGGTTTGGGTGTGGTTAGTCAGTGTGGCTGGGGACTTAGACGCCCTCGGCGCAGCGCTTCGCGCTGCACCTCGCCAAATAAATTCCTGGATACGGGCCTGCATACATGTCCCGTGAACCAACCCTGGCCATGATTTGATTTGTCTCAATCGTTAAAGCACAATGGACACTTCTTTCGCTTTATTTTCTATAAAATGCTTCACAAATAAACATTCCGACTTCCTCTCGAAAGCGCTACGAAAATCAGCCGTTTTCTCGTTATCGCGTGTCTTTACCTTTCCGGCATTTCGGCGACCCACACTTTAATAGTGCGAACACGCGATCAGGATCGGCAGCTCCCGGCCTTGAATTCCTGCACGGATTTTCGGTACCATCATCACTTCCATATGGAAAAGCTGAAATTTGTTCAACTTGATGATAAAAGTGCAGGACATCCTGATCGTGTGTTCGCACTATAAGAGCCTAGAATAAAGTGGCAGAAAATTCAAAAAGTCCCGGCTATACTTAATCAAGACGATCTTTTAGAGAATGACTCTACAAACAATCGTACTCCTTAATTCTAAACATTTGTCTATTTTATTTATTTTTGTCCTTCATTTACTCCGCCTTTTCAAAATGGCGGGTCATAAATAAATTACTTAATTACTTACTTACTTACTCGAGTAATAACGGTACGGTTAGTATTACTCAAAATTTCGGGAAGTGACAAAATTACACCATCTAGATATATTTTTCTTAAATCAATCAATCAATCAATTAAGTTTATTCCAAATAGCTAAAAGCTAGAAGTGGAATACAAATTTACAAAATATACACAGACACGAAACAAATTAACTAATACACTTACAAGATTTTACCAGGTATAAATGATGGGATGAAACTACGTAAAAGTTGGGCAGAAGAATTAGCAGGATATGGAAAAAATTGATTGCCAGTATTCCTCTCAGACCGACGCACGGAAGACGGGAGGGGAGGGGGGAATAGATGGGCCATCTGGGGACAACAGATTATCTTAGCTCCAAACTTATTTGAAAGAGTATTTAAAAAAAAAAGAGTAAATCAAGAAAAATCAGTAAATCAGAAAGCTTCGGGCATCTGCGGAGGAAATGGTCCAGATTTTCTTCCTCCATCTCACAAAGCGGGCAAGCATAGTAATAAGATCGTGTTGTGCTTCATGAACTGGCTTTTCTAAGCTCGCTTCTCTCACTAATGAGACGGTTCCATTTTCGTGTGACCGCGTTGGGCGTACCCTATAACCCTATCCCCGGTTTCGCTTATTTATTTTCTGTTAGTTGTATTTTAAACTTTTTTCTGTGCTATTTGGCTCTGATTTGTGTTAAGAGGAAACAGAAATTGTGCAACAGGAATTTAATAATAAAAAGAAAACTTCGATGAGTACGAAAGCCTGTTTTCTGCACCTGAAATTATAATAAATATCATAATTTTCAACCGCACAAATTTTTTTTGTGCAACAACTTGCTACAAAAGTATTCAGTTTATGATGATTCGTGTCTTGTCAAGATTTGCTTCTAGGCAGGATAAACGAGGAGGGTGCGACTTGTCAGAAAATAATAACATGACAGTTGCAACCGACTTCGGTTTCATGGTTGGAGGACGTAGTTGACCATGCGTTAGGTGTACATTCAGGATTTGATTCCAAGTATTAAGTTGTGGCATCAATCAAGCCTGAACGCTGTTGGCTAGGTTTACTTTCTCCTACACCATGATTGACGGGTCATTTGCAAATTATTCGAATGTATATGCTTTAACGGAAGAATGCTGCACGCCGGAACTGACTGAAAGTTTTAATAGAGCGTTTTCTCAGTTGGCCCGGCCGGCAGTCGGTTGAATGACCAAATTGTTGAACAGACAAACTGAGCGTCGTGTGACGCGGTTGCACTCCAAACAGCATCTTTTTTATGGTAATAGCTAAACATCTGAGAAAACCAAGTTTGGATATAGATTCAGCATTTGTGTTTACCTCTATAAGTCATATCTATTTTGACGATTCGGTCGAAACTTCCTGCCTTACTTCTGTCAATTTTCCGGTCTGGCGGAATTCCGGAACTACTTTTCCGGCGACAACATAAACCTCAGAAACGAATCAGATCTCCTTGTCTAATCAACTTCTAATCAACTTCAACACCTAAAAATAAAACTTTAATTTGTAACATATTTTCCGGTTTCAGACGGATTCTGGGCGAACTGTATGTCCGAGTAAAAAATGATTGTCATATATGGATTCAGCATCTCTTCTTACATCTAACCAACTACAAATACAACTTCGGCGGTTAACAAATTTTACGGTTTTTGCTTGATTCCGGCCAAACTACTTGTCCGGATGGAAAATGATTTTCAGATAAGTGTTTACCATGTCTTCTTGCCCCTAAATTGAACATCTAATCAGCTTCAAAGAAAAACTTTTACTTTTAAGAGACTTTCCGATTTTGGCCGGATTCC
This sequence comes from Branchinecta lynchi, assembly GCA_023053575.1. Taxonomy (NCBI): domain Eukaryota; kingdom Metazoa; phylum Arthropoda; class Branchiopoda; order Anostraca; family Branchinectidae; genus Branchinecta; species Branchinecta lynchi. The sequence continues at coordinate 22,170,984 of JAKZAP010000016.1, read as the reverse complement.
GGGCGAACTACTTGTCCGGCGAAATGGTTTTCATAATCGTGTTGAGCATGTCTTCTTACCCATTATTGAATATCTCATTAGCTGTTTAAAGTTATTGTGTTTGACCTTGAGTTTGAACCCCCTCCCCCAGACCTGTTCCTTCATCCAAAGGATCCTCACACAAAGTTTCATCAAAATACCTCATTCCCTTCGATAGTTATCGTGCTCACAGACGGACAGACGGCCAGCTTTTGCAATGCCATAGGTATCCCTCCACTTACTTTTTGGGATCCCAAAAAGGTATAAGAAGTTAGCGCAAATTTCTAACACGAATATAAATGAACAAGAAGAAAAGTAAAAAAAAAAGCAAGAGCTAGCCTGTTCACCCCATCGCAGCGATCATACTTCAATCCATAACTTTGGTCGTTTACTTATTTTACTTTATTTGTCCGCACCCAGTGGTTTCTGGTGAAGCAAAATTATATTTTCAAGCGAGTATTTCTTGCCGCAACCGATAGCATAGAAATTGGTCGCAGGAATCTTGTGTGTAGAAACTTTTTTGTATAGCACTTGAGCATACTCAAGTGCATATAGCGATCGTCGGTCTGTCCCGGTTTTGCTAGTTTGGACACTTCCACATAAGCTAGGACTTGGCAGGCACATCAGGGACCCGACAAGATTAACTTGGAATCAATCACTTCCCTGAACTGGCCGTCGCGGGGGAGTAGACGGATGGGGAATCCGAAAACTAGTAACATGCATAACTTTGAAACGGGTAATTGGACATGCAGATGTCCAATGTCTCGTATATTCATTTTCAAATCCAGACGGGATCCGATAGCTGGGGCAGGGGCTGGAGGGGGGCACCGGAAGTCTCGTGAAACTCTTAGGGTCTAGGGATCGGGACGGAACTTGGAGGGAACAGCAAGCATAAACTCTAGATACATTATTGACAAAACAGGACCGGATCATGTCACAGCGGGAGTTTGTTAGACGGGTGATGCCGGAATTCCGGTGATCACGAACGGGTAATCTGAAATCTGGGGACAAGAAGCACAATCCCTAGATACATTGTTGACAGAACATGACTGGACCGGGACATTTTTCGTGGAGCTGGAGAGGGTTTCGCAGAATGCCGGTGATCATGAATTGGGGTACTTCCAGATTATCTATGACGAGGATACTTTTCAGTCGTATCAGGGACCTACCACATTGACATGGAAACAATCATTTCCCCGATTTGATCATCGTGAGGTATGGAGGGATATGGATTCGGGAATTTAGTGGCATGAATAACTTTCAAAAGGGTTATCAGATGTAAATAGAACTTGACAAGTGGCAAGAGGTAATGTGTCCTATCTTCCCTTTCAAGTTCGGACCAATTCGGGTAACGATGTGCGGAGCTCGAAGGTGGCCACCAGAAATCTCGTGAATACCCTTCCAACTACTTTGGTCAGATCCAGTTCAGGCACAGAATTATCACAGCTAGAGTATTTTCTACCATCGATTGGGTTATAGGCGAATCTGAACCAGAGTCTGACAAAACTTCTATTCTGAAACAGTTGTCAATGAGTGGAATAACCATTTCAGGTTTGAGATCAAGCCGTCTCCTGGAAAGGAATATCGGGAGAGAGATCCAGCCTTGACAACTGCAAACCATGTTTGACAAACATGCTAACTGTTCTTACAAGTGTCATACGAGCTTTCATCTCTTGTTTATTGTAAAGAATGGGTCAAGCGATTTGGCAAAAAGGAGTGATTTCTTGCTCCTAAGCTTTACTTAGCACCGTTTGGAGTATTCAATGTGTAAAATCTAAGCTGTTTTAACTGCACATGTAGGAATATGGTAAACCAGAGAACAAATTCAAACCAGACACTTCAACCGCAGGTAACTGCTGTGCACCTGGCTGAAGGGAGGAAACTCAGTTCGAGACGATCCTGCGGGCCCTGTCCTCACCAACCGCAAAACCTGGTGATGTTGCTGATTATTTAGGAATATAAGTTGCATTTTTGCAGATACCATGTTATCTATTCAAACAATGTTTACGACGGATATGTCAGCTACGATTCTTCATCAGCGACATTCCGGCCCTTCTTGGCAAGGGTCCTCGTCAGGCTGTCAATCCTCTGGTTCAACTTCGGGGAAGGAAACAAACCTGTAATCATGGTATCTGTTACTACGGTAACTGAATCTGCAATTAGTCATGTTTGCAGTTATCGTGGTATCTGATACACGGTGCCCAAAAGAAAAACTGACATCCAGTTACATCACCAAGTGCTAAGCTTCATTCTCACCAATTTGACAAAATTTGATGAAAGTGAGATGACTTTTCAGATACCACGATCAGTTACCACGGTTGGACCTTGGTATCTGAATATCAGATACCACGATAACTGCCCAGATACCACAATAACTGCAAAAACTACTTTAGGCCGTGGTATCAGATACCATGGTATCTGCAACAACGCAACTATAGTTAGGAAAGACGGATTTCAGCTTGTCTTCAAGGCAGTTTTAAGCTTACCTTGGTTTGTGGCTGGAACTGGAATTCGACAGAGTTGTCCTGTCTCCTTGCTGTCTCGGCGGCTCTGATGTCACGGATCGTTGATGGTAAGGGGAATCGTGGGAAATTGTCAACTCGCCGAGAGTACAGGACCATTGCCGGTTTGGCTTCCTGCAAGAAATTAGAATGACAACAGTATTGGGGGGGGGGGCCTCCAGCACCCACAGGATCTCCAACAGTGGATTATTAGTATTATTATTCACTGTGTAAAAAGTTTTTAAGTCAGTGTGTTTTTGAACTATATGAAAATAACTTATTCATGTTTACGTACCTTGCTTTGTTTAGTGTTTTAAGGTGTATTTATTTTGTGTCATTTACTCACACTCCTCTGCTATGCAAAAAGCGGGTCACAAATCAATAAACAAATAAATTATAGGGAGCACCCCTCGCTGAATTTGTGTGGTATGGCTAAAGAGACCTGCGGAGAAGATTTTTCTTTTTAAATTGAATATGGGGGAGGGGGGTAATATATTAAATGGTGACTCTCAGGGTAGATTCTCTTTCGGTGGCTGTGCGGAGAAAGTATATTGGTAAAAATAGGCAAGATACAGGTATTTTCTTTTGCCTCATATATGGTACTGAAGGGGAAGATGCGCTAAATTGGGTATGTTATTTTGGGGAGTTGATTGATGCGAGAAAGGAATTGCTTGAGAGGAGAGGGGTTGGTTTCAAATGTGGGAAGTAAATGTTTCGGTGACCTCCGAAGACTGGTTAGATTCCTGTTGGCTTCTGTGTCATTCTTGAATTGTTGTTTAGATGTGGATTTTTGGTTCGTGTTTGTACTGTATTGGTTTGAGTGCTTATATATTTTTCTTTTCCTGCCATTACCCATGGACTTTATTGGGAATAAATTCAATGATTGGTTCATTCGTCAGAGCATAGGATACTCAATTTCGCCTGCAACACTCTCAGAGGACATGGTTCGAAACTTGTTGGTGAAAGATAGAATAATGATAATAGTGACAATTTACTTATGACCCATCATACACTGACAAGGAGAGAGACGGAGTATAAATACAGAAAGAGGAAAGAGTAATATATGGAAAGACATAACTCCATACAAAAAGCAACATAAACTAGCCTAATAATGAACCAAAAATGAAAAGAAAGAACGACAACAACGACAACAGAACCAGAACTAGAACAGAAAACCCTTCTAAGGGTGGAGGATTTTCTAACCTCTTAAAACGATCCGACAAGCTGCGTCTCTCCCGCAGTCTGCCGTTCCTTGTCGAAGGCGTTACCCGAATAAGGAACTTTACATATTTAAAATAAGCCCTTCTAATTTTTATTTTATCCGATTGAGTTAATGAGCGTGTTCCACCCTTCTAACAATAGTTACTATTAGTTACTATTTCCGCTAATAGTTACTATTTGCTTACCATGCTCGGGAGCGTAGTAAGCGTAGTAACTACGCATCTCTGTAACTGAGAGACGACATACTTCACGGTCTAGTTTTGTGTTTAGAAATGTGAGTGTTTCAGTATGGAATAATCTGCCGGAAAGCACTAGGATGGCCGAGAGTGTATGTTCATTTAAAAATAAGATGAAAAGTTTTTTGATGAGTAGAGATGGGTGAGGAGAGAGGGTTACCTTGGGTATGAATCGGCTCTGGATTGCCACGAGGTTTAATTGTCTTCTGTTTATATATAATACTGAACAAAAAAATGTATTTATGTAGTTGTTTATGTATAGTCCTGCATTTATTTTTTCCCTTTTCTTTTTTGTTTAAAATATAACTAGGCTAAGTGATTAAATTATATAGTCCTGCCACAAACAAATCTGTATAGATTTTCACGTGGTAGGTCTGTTATGATATCAAAATTTTCTTTTGTAAAATTCCATTATATATTACATTATTTGTCTCTTTGTCTCTCTCTGTAACGTGATTGGTCGGATTCACCCCTGGCGTGAGATCATGCTGGAAAGTAGAAAAATCGTTCCTGCCTTGACGGCAAAAATACAGAATTCGTGACGTCATGCGTAGTAACTATGGTAAGTAGGATGGAACACGCTCAATATGTCTCAGAAAGGAACCAAGTATAGAACAAGAAGGAGAGGAACAGCATTATACACTTTTGCAAGGTCGCTCAGTTCGCTCAGTTCGATCGCTCGTTCGATCGCAGTTCGATCGCTCAGATCGCTCAGACCGAGCGATAAGTAATTTCCGAGTCGACTTTAGGGATGTACCAATAGGGACATCCCCTTATGTATCCAAAATACGTAAGTTCCTGCGATGGTATGACCAAGGTTCACTGTATCTGGGGTTTCAGATCGGTAGAAATTAAATAGTAACCCTAGGTTCACACTGAGACGATATCGGTCTTTGCCGATGTTTTCGTTGCCAAAATCGGCGATTTCTGTTGCTTCGTCAGGCGATTTTCAATGTTGTGAAAATTCAACTTTAATTGGGCGACTATACGATTTTATGCACGCAACAGCAACATGGACGACCCTTTTGAGGATTGACTTTTAGAAAAATTAATTATTGCTGTTCAGTTCTACCCCATTTTGTATGAAAAGTGAGAAACGGGATTTTTTTTCAAATTTTTCGCGTTAAACTCTGTTGCCGACGAAAAAGTGTGAAAATCCAGGCGATAAAAATCTTCTGTCGCTGCGACTGAAAAATTTCGTTCATCGCCGCGATTTGTTTTGTGTGAAACTAGGATAACACTCGAGTCTTAGCCGCATTTCAGGAAAGACCGAATTCATTGTAATGCTTTGAAATCTTCTTATAACTTTTTTCCAAACTAAACACAGCCCTACTTAGGTTAAGAACAAAGGAATAAAAGACTTAGACATAGACATTTTTTTAATTTCATCAAAAACACATAAATTAAGCAAACAATTTACCATTAACGGCCACTTTTAAGACAACAAAAATCCTGATTGTGGCCGTAATTCTAACCACCATGAATTCACTAGATCATTCCCTCATTCCCTCCCCACCCACTTTTTTTAAAATAAACTTATGAAGGTGGAGTTTCAAAATCAAGTAATAAACCGTTTGAATCATCTTTCTGAAAGCGTTGTAAACAAAGCAGAAAAATACCGCAACGTGGCTGATATTCAGTTCTGTGATAAGAAGTTCCTGAGAAATTTCCAAAGACTTGTTTACTGTATTTATGTTACGATGTTTGAAGTTTAACTGAAAAGCCAACTTATTTTTGTGTCATTTAATTGAAGACACTAAATGGATTCTGCTGAGGGATTTTTTTGTATTTTCCACTATGTGCTCTGGTTATGACGTTCAGAATATCTGAGGCCGTCCCCACAACAGTAAATTCTACTATGACGCGGGAAATCTTCATCTCAACAGAAATGCGGCTTTTCAGTGGGCAGTGGTGAGCTTGGTCAAGACTGCTTAGTGTCTGAACAATAAAAAAAAATCACATATCTTTCTGATAAGCATACAACACAGATACAGGCGCATCGAGATACCACAAATCACACGAAAATTCTACTATTTGAAAATCGATTATTCGTGTATAGCGGAACAAGGAAGTAAATGTTCAGCGGTTCTTTAAGCCAATTTAAGTGAATAAGTGATAGGTCAGTAGATTGTCCTATCCCAGCCCTTTTCAGTTAAACTTTAAGAAACACCCGACGAACGAAAATTACAAACTCGAGTCCTGTCAACGGACAGACCGAAAACTGCAGAGCAGACCCACAACATGAACGAATTCTGACAAATACATTATTGCTACAAAAATTCAGTAAGCCTATTGTCGATCATAATTTTTAAAGGCTTTTACTATGACAGTCTTTTGGAACATGTTTGAGGTAGCCTACATACACATGTTAAAATAAGAACTTCTAGAGGAAAAAGTTAAAGTTCAATGGGCACATCAAACTACCCCAATCTCACTCTGTAACAACCTAGGAACAATGAATACCCCCTAGATCAGCAGCTTTTTCAACAGTTTCCTCTCTGTGATATTTGAAAGCGTAGTTTTTTGGGCCAGTACATGCTCAATTTACTAGCTTGGACAAAGATAAAAGTGATGTTTCTTATAATACTTAGTAGATCTTTATTATCTGCATAAATCAGCTTGTATAATTCAGATTTGAATAGGTTATTTTTTTTTGAATGATTTTTGTAGCTATGTTATTTTTTATAAGCTTATTGCATATTCTGGTACATTCTTATAAAGCAAGCTAATTATGCTTCACAACACTATTCCACAAAGAAAAACTTTTAATAGGCACTTTAAGCCATGGAACTTCTGACGAAACACTAGAACAATCAGGTAAACTGCATCTGCGTCTTTACTTCGGTGACATCTGAAATATATCCTTTCCTATCAAGCATTGCTGGGAGTTTTTGAATTTCCTGCCACGATATACCAGCTGCTAAGATTTGGATCGCCGAAATGCCAGAGAGGTAAAGACAAGGGATAACAAGAAAACGGCCGATTTTCGTAGCGCCTTCTTAAGGGAGTCGGAAATGTTTATTTGTGAAGCATTTAATACAAAGTAAAGCATTAGAAGTGTCCATTGTGCTTTAACATTCTTTATACATTTAAGGGTTCAAGAGGGATTTTTCGTTTATACAGTGAGAGAACCAGTAAGCAGATAGTACAATTTTATACTAATACCCAACTGGTCGAAAAGCCGTATCGTGTAGGTGGAACAAAGGAATTTCTATCTGCTCTGCTCTATTCCACCAGAATCGAAACCATATAAACAAGACCAAAGGTTTCGATGGGATTCGAAAAATCTAATACTTGATCCAGACAATTGCGAACGAACTACCATACTTGTCCAGAAAAAAAAAAAAAAGTTCAGAAGCGAATTCACCGTGTAGAGAACATCTAATCAACTTCCAGTAAAACTTCTTATAAGAAAATCCGGTTTCAACCGGAATCAAAACGAACTATATGTTCCGGTAAAAAAAAAGATTGTCATATACAGATTCAGCGTGTCTTCTTACCCCTAAATCTGTCATCTAATCAACTTCAAATAAAACTTTTGATTTTAACAAATTTTCCGGTTTCGGCCTGATTCCGGGCGAACAAGTTGTCCGGGTAGAAACTACTTTCCAAATAAGTGTTCAGCATGTCTTCTTACCCCTAAATGGAACATCTAATCAACCTCAGATAAAACTTCTACTTTTAACAGACTTTCCGGTTTTGGCCGAATTCCGGGCGAACTACTTTCATCGTGTTCAGCATGTCTTCTTACCTCTATATCGAACATCTAATCAGCTTCAAATAAAACTTTTATGTTTAACAAACTTTGCGGTTTTGGCTGGATTCCGAGCGAACTACTTGTCCGATGACAAAATGGTTTTCAGCATCGTCGTGTTCAGCATGTCTTCTACACCATAATCGACTATCACATCATCTGTTTAAAAATATTTCATTTGCCCCTCAATTTAAACCCCCTCCCCCACCCCTAAATGTAGGGCTACAGAGCCCATCTACGAACTCGACCTTACTCTTGACCCAAAGAGTCCTCACACACATTTTCATCAAAATATCTCATTCCCCTCGAAATCTCATCTCAGTCCTAGCGCGCACAGACGGACAGACGGGCGGACGGACAGACGGATAACTTTTGCGATGTCATAGGTATCCCTCCACTTACTTTTTGGAATCCCGAAAACGACAAAATAAACAAAATAGAACAGACTACCATGAGTTAGTACTAGTACCAATGGTATGGAGGGAGGAATAATATACGGCTAATATTCTCAAGGAATTAAACTCGCTTGGGCGAGCTTCTTTTGGTCATTCTTTTCTATTGTTTTTGTAAACTAAAAACAAACCGAAAACCTGCGTCTTTCATCTATCGGAATCCATAAATGACTCCTCTCTTACTTATTCTACTTTCATTTTATCCCTATCCCCTTGAGCTAAAGCTCCCCTAAACTATAAAGAACTATAAGCTTCAGAAATCCACACTCTTCCTCCCTGTTTCGCTTACCACCTGCAACTTGATAGTGCTTTTCTGGCCCAGCCGAGTTTTTGGGATCCCAAAACGTAAGTGGAGGGATACCTATGACATCGTAAAAGTTGTCCGTCTGTCCGTCTGTCCTTCTGTTAGCACGATAACTCTCGAAGAGAATGAGATATTTTGGTGAAACTTGGTGCGAGGACTCGTTGAGTCAAGGGTAAGGTCAAGTTCTTAGATGGGCTCTGTAGCCCTACATTTAGGGGTGGGGGAGGAGGTTCATATTAAGGGGCAAACAAAATATTTGTAAACAGCTAATGTGATGGTCGATTATGTAGTAAGAAGACTTGCTGAACACGAATATGCAAAACATTTTCTCGTCCGATAACTAGTTCGCCCGGAATCCGGCAAAAACCGGAAAGTTGGTTAAAAGTAAAAATTTCAACTGGAGTTGATTAAATTGATGTTTGATTAGATTGATGAACACGACGGTGAAAACCATTTTCTCGCCGGTCGAGTAGTTTGTCAAGAATCCGGCAAAAACCGGAAAGTTGGTTAAAAGTAAAAGTTTGATTTGAAGTTAATTAGATGACAGATGACGAAGATGCTTTTGAACCATCTTATCATGAAAATATCAGGATTGTTCTATAAGTAAAATACATCACAGAATGAAGAACACTGTCAAAAGGTTCATAACAGACAACAGAAGGATGTGCGGTTTCAACAGACAATACGTAACAGTCGTTAACACTTCTGATGTTTTCTTTTGTGTTTGAAAATGTTATGCATAAGAAGCGTTGCCATCGGAAGAGCCGAAAAATCGCCAAAAAGCATCTGCTGAATTTTCCGACTTCACGACGACATACACAAAAGTTAGTAGATGCTTTTTGGCTCATCTTGGCAGTGCATGTTCTGCATAACATTTCATCTATTACGTTTTCCAACACAACAGCTAACATTCCAAGTGTGATCTGTTACGCACTGTCTGTTGAAACCGCGCATCCTTCTGTTGTCTGTTATGAAACTGTTGACAGTATATGCTAGACTATTGGTTAGCAGGTTCGGTATAGTAACCCTGCTATTATAACACTCGTCTATTATACCAGGCATTGTTTATCCCTAGACTTGTCTGGCAGAGCTTGTTTTTTTTTACGATTTGTGCATTTTTTCAATGAGTCTGTTACGTCCGAGATTTCCCTTTCCAAACTACGGAAGTAACCAAGTTCATTTACACTATATAGCTGTATTACAGTAAAAAACAATCGAAAGGATGTATTGTTCTGTACATTGCTTGGGAAACTGACGATAGTGAAATTTACAACAAAAGTACTTTCTTGCTAGGAAAAGCTAATTACAATGGCAATGCCAATCACAATTCTGAATAGACTGAAGACTTATCTGTTCTCTCTGTCAAAATTCCGTCAGGACTTCATGACAAGTGACTCTGGATTTTCCGTTCACAAATTTTGAAAACTTGCAATTAGGGACGCCAACTGCTAGCACACTCTGTTCTTTACTTCTGTTCGTGTATCCTAAATCTTATTGTTAATCTAGTCCAAACACGAAAAACAACAAACATGGAAGAGAAGATAAGGATGCAAAGAAGAAATAAAAAGTAGAATGACACCAACAAAAAAACGTAGAGTGATCGAGGATAAATTTGACCATGAATTGGCTCTTAAGATTTAAGCATTCACTCTGAAATCATTACCAGGTCGTGTCCTTTGTCCAGTCACAGAGTTAGTATTTAAGACATTAATGATAGAATGTTTAAAAAATACAATGTCTGGTTTTAGAACATATATATTCTTATATCATTTGACAACAAAGTCCAGATTATCTGTGTACTTTTTACGATGTCCGTCGTTGTAGTATCAAGGCTGTTTTGAATATTTTAGAAGTAGTCACTTGACCACATGTAGAATCATTACGTTGAAAGTATGTGCTTATTCGGAAGTGAATTGTGGTAATCTTACTTCACTGACACAATTGGTTCAATCACTTCCTGCCCGTCAAGAAATTTTGTTAGCGAACATACTTTTACTTTGTATAGGTTAAGGCCACAGCCCACATGTAATGAAAGGCCATTTTGCAGACCGTGAAGCCTTGTGATTTTGAAATCCACAATGAAGTATTTTCATAAATGCAATCATTTTAGCAAACACAAGTTGTCATTACACATAAGGGATAGAGTTTGCAAATCTCTAACTTTTGAGCGAGTCACTGATCCGGATGAAACAAAAGTTGGTATAAGAACGTATGTCATACCCGTAGGGAAAAAATCGGCCTGGAATCCAGGCATCTGGAAATTTGGAACCTGGATTCCAGGCTGATTCTGGAATTCCAGACTTCATCCCGGATTCCAGGTTCCAAATTTCCAGACTAGGATTCCGGGCTGAATTCCAGGCTTTGTCTGGATTCCAGGTTCCAAATTTCCAGACTAGAATTCCGGACTGAATTCCAGGCTTCGTCCGGATTCCAGGTTCCAAATTTCCAGACTAGAATTCTGGGCTGGATTCCAGGCTTCGTCTGGATTCCAGGTTCCAAATTTCCAGACTAGAATTCTGGGCTGGATTCCAGGCTTTGTCCGGATTCCAGGTTCCAAATTTCCAGACTAGAATTCTTGACTGGATTCCAGGCTTTGTCCGGATTCCAGGTTCCAAATTTCCAGATTAGGACTCCGTGCTGAATTCCAGGCTTCGTCTGGATTCCAGGTTCCAAATTTCCAGTTCCGGGATTCCAGACTACCTGTATATTCTGGATTCCAGACGGCTAGTCTGTTCTGGATTCCAGACGGCTCGTCTGTTCTGGATTCCAGACTTCATTTGTTCCACAACTGTCCAGAAACATAACTGATATGTTGATACCTATACTGTTAAAAAATTAGGTACTAAACAAGATTCGACTCCTCTTTCTGTAATTAATTACCGCGATGTTTTCTTATTTTCAAAGTTTTTGTTCAGACCCGAACACTTTCATAAGAGAGATTTTTAATAAAAATGTTGTTCGGGAGACAGTTTCTTCGGATGATTTTCCTCAGACATTTTTGAAAATGTTGATCAGGGTATTTTCTTCACGAAAATGTCGGAATCTTTGAACAGTGTATATTTTTCCGCTACACCTTATAATCCAACTAATCCTATTTGACGGTGCAAAACGGATAAGTCAGCTACATTTTTGATGTAGAAATGGAGCTGACTTATGAAATGTAGCTGACTTATTCAAAATGTAGCTGATTATCCGTTTTGCACCGTCAAATAAGATTCACAGTCAGCTTGGGCTGAAGGAGCATCTACCAACTAATACTGAAATCCAGGCTTTCTTTTCGTCAAACCAGACTTTCTGCATGTATTCCCTAGATTTACAGACGAGGAAGCGCAAAAATCCAGGACAGTCTGGAATTTCAAGTAGGTCAAGTTCCTGGAAAATATGAGTGTTACCCTGGAATTCCAGAAGAGGTGGCGTAGAAATCCAGGTTTGTCTGGAATTTCAACCAACTGCCCGGAATTCCAGGCTCTTATCAAATGTAAATTCGAGCCTGTCTGGAATTTCAACAAAGTGTCTGGAATTCCAGGAAAGAAACATCATTACCTGGATTTCCAGAGAAAACTTGTCCGGAAATCCAGTTAAGTTTTTTAATCCCGGGCTACAGCCCGGAAATCCGGGCAAATTGCCTGGATCTCCAGGCAAAATGCCCGGAATCCAGGCTTTGTCTGGATTCCAGGCCGCTTTTTTCCCTACGGGTACATGTTCCTTTTTCAGTCCGGAATGAATCCGACAACTCCGGAGAAGTTCTGGAAATCTGGTGGAACGCAATACAGAATACTTGCAGATGAACTAGGACAATTGTGGCAGGTTTAGAGTCGACAATTAGTGTTGGGCGATATTCGATATCGATATCGATATATCGATATATCGGACCAAATATCGATATCGAATATCGAAACGTAAATATCGATACCGAAAACAATATATTTTTCATTCATAATTATTTTAAATAACCCAACATAACCTACTTAAATATTCCTAGTTCAGCACAACAGCTGCGAAAAATTTTGTCTATCTTGATAGTCGGGTATTTTTATCCCCGTGGGTATATCTTGAACTATCTGACGCTCGGTTAAGATCGCATCAGAAATCTTTATTGACAAGCCCCCTGAATGGCGAGTCATTAGAAGGAAATACCTGGGGAGGGAGCGTGCGGTAGATGGTCTTTACTCGTGTCCTATGTGTGGGGAGCCGGAAGAGAGTGTGGACCACTTCATGTCATATTGCCAGGAACTCAATGATTTAAGGTTGGAGCAGCTCCAGAGACAGACAGGCGATGAGGAGTGGCTAAATGGTCTGATGGGGGGTCGATCATTTACTACTATTAAAAACCTGGCAGTGTTTGTTCAGGTGGGGCTGAGACACATGTCTTTGTTCTTTTAAAGTGTTTAACTGTGTAGTTAGTTTTCTTTGTTTTGTATTCAGAAAGTGTGTTGAATCTGTAGTTAGTATTTGATTTGCATAATATTTTTGTACCATGGCCCGTTGGGCTTTCCATGTACAATACATACATACATACATACATGGATCCCTGTTGAAACTATATTTGGATGTACATCTGTCACTAAGTCTCAAAGCCATATATTACGAACAATAGTTAGAGACCGAATGTGACTTTAAAGGAAGAAATAGGAAATAGAAAAGTATGAAGTGAAATATTTACCTGACTTGAATGTGAGACGGACCACAGATGACCTTCGTGTTGTACATCTTCGGCAACTGCTAGTGTGAAAAGCAGTAAGGACGCTAGTCCCCGAAATCTTTTCATTTTCGAAAATGGACTTCAAGGGATCTGAAAAATGGGAAGAAGGCTATTAACGAGTTTCTCCCAAGCTGAATGGGAAAATAAATAACAACAACAATGGCTCGCAAGAGCGCAAGTGCTCAAACGTGGAGTGTGAAAGTAAAATGTACGGTAATTCATTTCTGACCCACAAAAAAAAATACAATATAAATGACAATCAGATATAGGAAATATTCTGATTATCTATGGTCAAAGGAGAACTGATGCAGCATATTCATCCAGGATCCTAGATAAATTGGATGCAAGGCTGACCAGCCGGAATAGCAGAGGGGACTAGAAAGTAACAAATATTGTGCAGAGAGTTTCAAATTCAAAACGTGTCGTTCTAGTATTAGGCGGAATTTCAGATACTCGGGATGTAAGGCTTATGCCTCCGGTGCGGGATTTGCTCCAGTCGGGAAGAAGTCATTGTAAGTTAAATTTAAGAACCATATAGTTCTATCGTTTGACGAAGTAGAGTGATGAAGTACTTTGGATAATCTAAATGTTTTGCATTTACTCCCCCGTCACGTGGCTGCAGATAATTAGACAGCCATCTTTTAGTATTCCTTATGTTTGTAATTCAAAATCGTGTATAAAATTTGTACCGCCTTTTTCAACTTCCGCCCTAGAACATATCCGAAGAAGGACCCACGGCCTGAAGAGAACCGTAGCCAAGAAGGACCGAAATATCTAAAATAAAATTTTAGTTTACTAATCCGTCAGGACCAAAACTGCTTCACATTTGGCTGGAGGAATTTTTCTGTGCCCGTCTATCGCCCATAAAAGATGAAGAATAAAATCAGCCTACGGTTTTGATCTTAATTATCTCAGTATCATTAAAATGTCTCATTCCGTTCGGGAAGTTGATCGATTTGCTTTTCTAAACACTGCACTCTTTTTAGAATACAAATTACAAAGGGCTAACACTAAAAAATGCCCACGATCAGAATGTCCACGATTCAAAATGCCCACGGTTCAGATACCACGATTGGATTATTTTAAGTGTTCAGTCCGTAGTAAACTTGAAGTGAGTGACTGGAGGAGTCGACCAAGTATCAGAATGACGATGATCATCTGGTGAACTGGTATAATCTCAGTTCTAAGATTATACTGGTAGAATATTAACATATGTGTATTGCCACATCGTCATTGCTTTCTTGAGAAGGCCTCTGACTGAGAGCTTTAACTTGCTGGTCTTTTCGGATCATTCTTCAGCTTCTGTGTCTGAAATCGGCTCCAGCACCGATCGAGAGCAGTTCCGATTCCATCTCGTCTTGATTCTGGTTCTTTGTCCGAGGTCCGTCATTGTCATGATGATTCCAAGTTTTGGGTGGAAAGGTAGAACTCGCACTTAGCCAAGCTTTTCCGTGGTTAATCCTGTCCCTTATAATCTCTTAGTCCATTGTCCCAAGATGAATTTGACCTCCCCTGTGGACAGTTCTGGCCGTCAGCATTTTGAACCAAGACGATATTAGACTCTCCTGTGACGATTTTAACCTGTCGGCATTTTGAGCTGCCGGCATTTTGGACGATTTCGATTTTGGGTGTTCGATCTGAATTGTGGGCATTTAGAGTCGTGGGCATTTTGAGACGTGGACATTTTGAACCGTGGGCATTCTGAGCGTGGGCATTCTGATAGTGGGCAAAAAGATGGTGGTGGTTTTGGGCACAACACACTTAAAGATCGTCGAGTTTTACATAAGCGTTATCTACGGTTTACATTTGGAGCTGGACCGTCTTCGGATTAGATTTGGCAAAGAGGTGGAAGGCACCCTTTATAGTCCCAGAGGTGGAAGGCACCCTTTAGTGTCCCAGAAATACACGGTAAAGAGGTGGAAGGCACCCTTCAGGGTCCCAGAAACACACTTTAAAGACCGCCAACACGGATTCATTCCAATACGAGTGGACTAGCCGATTTATCTTAAAACAGTAGTATGAAGTTGTACGAAAAAGTAGCATACAATACCAACTGATGCTCCTAGACATGTACCATGCTACTGCATTCTACTGCATGCTACTATGAGCAAGACTGGATGCTACTCTAGCAAGACAGGCTGCAACTGAATACTACTGCTTAAGACTGGCCCAGTCTGAGGCACATTAAATGATACTATTCTTTACTATTACATATCAATACATGCAACCTTTTCGTACAACTATTCTACAACTACGCAGGCTACAAATTTTTCATTGAGTAGTAATGGACTCTATCTAGCCTGCGTTAGAGTCCGCTGCCAATGGCCAGCAGTTAGCTTCATCAGCAATGGGGTAGTGCTACCCATGTTGAAACGAAACCACGTCAATAGCTTACAAAAAGGCCACAACATCAATTAAAGCCCAGGCTTCACCTTCCAGATTACCAGACGTCCGGGGCTTTTGCATAGTCAAGCTAACCCTTCCAGAGTTTCATGATAATATGACAGCTAATTTTGCTATTCTTCCATATTTCCTATATAGATGTCCCCTTTTTCAAATATCTCTTGAATCCCAGTCACTACCGTCAATCACTTTCCATTTTCTTCATACATTTGCATATGTGTTCTGTTTCTCGAACGGATTGCCTCTATGGTCCGGAATGTCCAACCCCCTGGACTTCCAGATGGTTTTGGACTGGCTTCACCTTCCAGATCCGTCTCGACGAAAACGGCTGTCTGGACTCCGGAAGAAAAATCTGGAAGGTGAAGCCTCACTTTTACCGTTTTTTCTTAATAACAGGCTGTGTTTTGGAAAACTTCAAATACTCATTGTTGCTCAATTTTTTACAAACTCATTATAACCAAACTTAGAAGTAAAAATCAACACCAGAATACGTCACACAAATGGAAATTAACAGGCCATTGTGAAAAGATTTCACTTTTTTGTCACCCACATAGTTGATTCATAGAAAAATGTAAATATTTCGTCAGCAAGTGCCGGCGAGTTGCCCGTCTTTAGCCTAGCGATTGGATGACTGAACCTTTTACATCAAAAGCCGCCAGTAAAAGTGTGTCAAATTAAGGCGTAAATTATTCATGACTTGAGGCTTCGGTCAATCGGAAAGCCAAGTTATCATCGTATTTGGAAGGATGAAAACCGCTGCCTGTAGATTTGATGATACCGCGATGGGTTATAGGCAGGCCCGTATCCAGAAATTTATTTCGGGGGGGGGGGGGGTTGCCTGCGGGTCGCACAAAACAGTAAAAAAAAGACATAGATCAGAGGGAAAAGTCTATAAAAATGATTATTTTTGTACTTTTTAATTTTTTTTTAGTATTTCAGGACTATTTTTTCATTATAGTGGTATTTGAAAATAATTTACTTTAATAAGATATTGATAGTTGGTAGAAGCTACAATTATTTATTACAGGTTTGTTTCCTTCCCCGAAGTTGGACCAGAGGATTGACAGCCTGACGAGGACCCTTGCCAAGAAGGGCCGAAATACCGCTGACGAAGAATCGTAGCTGACGTATCCGATGTAAACATTGTTTGAATAAATATTTGTGTATGTTTGGGGAGGGGGGTCAACCCCCTAATCCCCCCTTCTTATAGGTGTTTTTCTCTTTTTAGAAAATACATATCATTCAGTGAGCTAAACAAATTTTGATCAAATCTCGAACCTCTTGATAGACTTGGCGACCAGTGCACACGAAATTAAAGTTGACCGAAAGGTACCAAATCAACAAGAGCTAGAAGCTCATATGGCACTTGCAAGGCTGGGTTTGCCAATTTGAGGGTTTGTTATCATGAAATGAAAATTTAGCTTAAAAGTATTTCTTATACTTTGATGAGTACTTTAAGGGATGCTCGGATCGGGGGAGTGGCATTTCTAAGCCAATCTTGTCAAGTCTCTCATTTCAAGCCAAGTTTCATCGTCCTAACACATCTGGAAGCACCTTAACTTGCGACGACCGAGATTCCTTCGCATCAAGTTTCATCCCAATCCCTTCACTCTAAGTGTGTCACAAGATTTCCGCTTCCCCCTCTGACCCCCCCACACATTCATATGATCCAGTTCGGACAAAAAAATGGAAATGGAACATCCAAGACTCGAGGTCTTTCCCAATATCAAGTTTCATTCATCAATCAATCAATCAATTTATTTATAACCCGGTAAGAGAAACAGTGGAGGGCATGTAGCCCTTATGACGGAGTAAAAAAAAAAAAAAAAAAAAAAAAAAAAAAAAGACAACGCACGCATGAAAACTTCACACTAAACACAGCACAAACATAACTGCAGATTACACGAAGAAGGAAGACCACCAGTAAGATCCGATCATCCGTTTCACACGTGTCATACCTCAAGATCCCGATTCCCCCTCCCACTGCTCCCTCCACAGTGGTCGGATCGGGAAGTGATTATTTCTTGGTCGAGTCCCTGTATATGCCTGCCAAGTTGTACCGTCCTAGCGCTTCTGGAAGTACCCTAACTCGGGAACAGTGTACCGACAGACCGACCGACTGACCGAAAAGTGATCGGTATATGGCACTAGAGCGAAGCATTAAAAGATGTTGTTCCAGCAGCTTATTTTGAGGGGCACTTTAAATTAAAGCTACATTTTCTTGTGCTAAGTAGATTATGCTATTAGAAGTTGTTGTGGTAGCCTACTACCTTAGTAGATTTTTCGATTTTGAACAGCCAGACAGAACTAAGGCATATCATCAATCCACAGCCGGTGTTTGTTTCTGTCTTGGTCCTTATCCTCGACACTGTTAAACGGACATGTCAGCTGAATTTTGTCATAGCGATCTTTTGGTGCTTTTTGGCAATGATCGTCTTCAGGCTCAAGTCGTGCTCAAGCTGGAAAGTGAACCTGTGGAAAACCAACTAGATTCCAGCTTCATTATCTGATTTAGTTGAATTTCTTCGAAGAATTCGACGTATCCGTTTAACACTGTCAAATATGATTCGCAGTCACTTTGGGCTGTAGGAATATTCATGGGTGTTTATCTTTTTTATTTTAATTTTTTAAACTGGGATAAAAGAAATAGACTCGTATTCTTTTTTTTTCTTTTTAGAACTCGGTCTGGTACGAGCTTAAGTTGTTAATATCAGTAATGATAATTAGCACCACTGTAGCGAACGATATTGTAGGCGTCTAATATACAAAGCCTAGCTACAAAGCGCTCACTTTCAACTAGTATTACACTTTATACCGAACAGACAAACTAGGGATACAACTTTTGTTCTTTTGGTTCCAGCTTTTTCCAGTCACTGTGCAAATTGACTATCAATTTCAAACATTTAATCTTATATCTTTGCACTTATAAGCAGGGGCGTCGCAAAGGAGTTACGGGGGTGAAGCCCCCCCCCCCCCCCCTCCAACTTTTTTATATTTAAGTTAAAATTGTTCGGTATTTTTTCGATAGCAGAAGTATTAGGTATATTCAAGGGGATTGGGTAGTTATACAAAATCTCAAACAGGCTATCGGTACAAATCTTCGATAGTGATCACGAATTCGGTGAGAGAATTTACTGAAATTAATTGATAATTTTCCGATGTCAGAACTATTCGGTATATTTATGGAGATTCGGTAGTTACACAAAATCCCGAATAAGCTATCGGCCAGAATTATTCAGTATCATGACTAGGATTCGGTAATTTATTCGGTATAATTTCCAGGATTCGGTGTTTACGACATATCCCGACTTTTATTCCAGTTTGGACGAAATTACACCGAATAAGAATATTATTCGGTAGTCTTTCGATACCAAAACAATTGGGTATAATAACTGGGATTCAGTGGTTGTACAGAATCCCGAGCATGCTGTCGGGCTAAGCTTATTTGGTATAAGAACCGGATTCCGGAGTTACCACGAACCCGGAAACTCGGAAGAGGTCGAGTGAAGCACAGGCAGACAAAAGGACTGATCTATGATTTCATCGATAGTTCTTACTTTTAGTTTGGATCCCATAAAGAATAACTAAGCATAAATGTTCAAAAAATTCCACCTGTGGCGATTTTCATAATGTTTTCCGTTTTGTGGAAGGGCGAGTCATTTAACTGGGGTTTTAAGCCAGTTTTAGGATTGGCATTTCGAATCATTAAAAGGTAGAATCTGAATGGAAATAGTTAAATATGGCAGGGAAAAGTTAACTTAGAAAAATATCGCTTGCGGCGCTCACTTTATGCGATCATGGGTAGTATTGACTAGACTACAGCTGCAGTTGGGGCTGCCGGAACGTCGCTCCCTCCGGTTTCTGGAACTTCTTGCAGTCTCGGTATTTTAATCCACGGCAAATGATAGAATTTGTAAGAGAAGCAATTTTAGCCTACAGGAAAAAAAATGGATTTCGAAAATGTTCACCTGCGGCGCTCGATTTAATTTTCTCTTGGGTATAATAGATTGAAGCTGTTACTGAAATCGAGCACGGAAATATATTCTCCAAGTGGGCTTCGCCAAAACGACGCCTAATAGTTGGCTTATCGTCTTTCAACCTTTAATGTTTCTCTTCCGACGTCATCCATTCTGTTCCATAATTTAAAGCTCGAATTCTCAGTTTATAGGATTCAATAAAAAAAAATTATTTTATACATTCGGTAAAATTTTGGCTCTGAACCCCCAACGAAAATGCACTTGCGACGCCCCTGCTTATAAGACTATATTCTGTATTGTCAGGGATACAGGACCCATAAATTTCCTGTAATACAGGAAGTTTATGGGTCCCTGGTATTGGATAGGGCAGTTTTTTAAGTTCTTGGTGTATCCCAGCCAGATCCCAGCACACCAAGCGTGCGTAGGGATATGGCTTGGGCTGTCTTCAAAAACTAGACAAGGTTCCAACAGTGGAGCTGGGACTACTATGCGAGAAAAATCAAACAAACTTGAGAATTATTTTGAATATCGTCATAGTAATGCACGGAATTACCAATTGCCGGTGTTTGATTAAACACTATGGGGGGGGGGGGGAGAGGGCTCGAGGATTCTCTAATGTTTTAATGGATGTTTGATAGCCTATTGATACTGGCAAACTTTGCGTTTGACATGTCATGCTTTTAAAGTGACACAATAATCAGTATTGTGTTAATTTGACAATCCCGTGCATTTTGTTTTATCAGAATTTTGGGAATAAATGAATTGAATTGAATTAGCTGTAGAAATAATTCCTTTGACTTACTGACATGCTAAACTGCTGAACTGCTGATTGAATTCCTTTAAAATCTGCCAACCAACAATTTGATTATGGCAATTTTACTAGACAACAAGGCCGTATCCAGAGGGGGGGTTAGGGGGTTGCCCCCCGCCCCCCCCCCCCCCGAAACATACAAAATTAATGATTTGTATAGGCTTTTCTCTCTGATCTATGTGTTTTTGTACTTTTTTGTCCGAACATCAGGCAACCCCCCCCCCCCCCCCCCCCCCCCGAAATAAATTCCTGGATACGGGCCGTAGTTTGCTGCCGGTCATTCAAACGTACATAGTTTGCACCGAAACGCGTGATTGTTAATTATCAGTGAAATCAAAATTATTTGTGTGCGTGATTGCAGAGCCCCTAAAAGGAACGGGGCCGAAATGCCGGTGTCTACCCCTGTAGTATATATTTGCTGAACCGCCGTTGCTTGTTACACGCAATGCAGCTCGGACGTTTATTGATTTTAATGGAATACTGCGCAACTCATTGTTTTCTAACAACAAATTAGTGTTAGGACGTGATCTGGGAAAGGTAGCCTACACGAAAGCAGCTGCGTCATTGCATTCTCGGTATACTAGAAACGGGTCATGTTCTATGGCGGATGGCGCACTGTACTTTTTGTGCGAATTAATGACAAAATAAATTTTAGGCGTATAAATAACACTATTGCTGAAAAAAATCTGAATAAAAATCAAAGGTGGAATTTCAACCTGTGTGATGTGTCGGACGATTAAAAAAAATCCAAGAAGCCATTCTATAGCATTCTCAGCTGTTATACCGGCTCGAGTTCTATGACGCGTGTATGTATTAATAATTCCAAAGAGATGCTAACAAACCTGTAGTACAGGTTTTTAAGTGCAGACCCACTGGCGTTAGCAAATAGTTATGTGACGGTTGTGAACCAAGCAGGAACCTACTGACCTACTGATGCGTGATTTCCGGCAGACCGCGCGGTCTTCTTAAGAAATAGGAAGCGAGGGGGCGAAGTAAAGCGTAGGAAGTTGTTAATTGCGGCTTCCGTTTATAGGACCTAATTAAAGCGCTAAGGTAGCTTTTGTGGATCGGTTTGCCTGTAATGATGCGGGTAGACGAACAGGGATCTCGGGCGGAATATCTGCGCTATCGTATACGGTTGATAATGTCTGAGCTTTTCTGTACGGAACTGACTGCAAGGCATAAAGTCTTGCATAATTCCAGCCTACAAACGCCCGAACCGCACTGTGTATCGAATCCTAAAGGAGATATGGAAGCTTCTTGCACAGATGTCTAGGCCACCCGCATTTAAGTCGCTGATTGGAACCAACGGTGGTATGACAGTTGGATGGCGCAATTCGGAGGTACATTACATTGTTCGCTTGTTGTCAACGAGGGGTTACTCACTCTCCGGCACTTGCTTTGCACCTTTTCCTGGCACCGGCAGGCACCGTCCCTGCACCGGACGAAGTAACGGCTCCGACACCGGCATAAATTAGGAGATTAAACTTTGAACATGCAGATTTTAATATTATAACACCGGCACTTGCTGTAAACCAAAATTGACAGTGGACAACCCCTCGGTTGTAAAATACAGTACCGGTATGCTATTCTTATTTGAAAGTCGTCGACCAACAAAATACTTGCCGAAAACTTTATTAAACTTCAGCTAGATTTTACAATATTTCCCTTGAGCTAATTTCTTTTTGTCTCTTCTTTCAGACTTTGCCTCGATTGCTAGGCTGCCCGTAACTTCACCCTCAAGATCCCGTTCAAACTAAATAGTACAACCCCTATGGAAGAAGTAGCAGGATTAAAAGTCAACCAGAAATGCAAAGCATAAAGAAGAAGAACACAAATAAATATTAACCTACTGTAAAGCGATGCTGAAGCCAGAAAAAAGCTGAAACAGGTGGCTGCTAGCTGATTTCAAGTTTTTCCTTTCTATTTTACTGTCTTAAAGCAAAAAATACCAAGTAGTGAAACATTTGGATAAGTGTCAAAAACGATCGAAAAGAAATGATTTAGCTGGTGTACGAGTAAAAAAGTCCAAAACAGCTAAATATTCCACAGTACGTCATGTACCTTCCTTCATTAATTTGTTTTGGGATTCGTAGCCTAGATCATTTCTCCTTAAAATTCTGTCGTTTTTCATGAAGAAGAAAAAAAATACTCTATAATTGCTAGCGAAGGAGTAGGTCCGTTGCGATTAGTGTTAGGCGAAATTCGATATCGATAACGACATATCAATATATCGGATCAAAAACATCGATATCGAATATAGAAACGTTAATATCGATATCGAAAACGAGATTTTTTCATTCATAATTATTGTAAATAATCCAACATACCCTACATTTATTTTTATTACTACATTTAGCGTTAAGCTTTTAGTTTATATCCGAAATAGGAGCCATATCTTTCCTTAATTCATTTCTTATTTGTTTGGAGTTTGAGAAACATGGTAAAGAAATATCGATATCGTTTATCGAATATCGAATGTGAAAATATCGATATATCGAAAAATCCAAATATTGCCCAGCACTAGTTGCAATAAAGAAATAAATTTGTTTCTGTTAGTTGTGAATAACGTTGGAAGTTGTTAGGGCTATCCAGAAACAAAAGATATAGTTGTGTTCACGTTAATCATTTCTATGAACTAGTAACTCGTTCTCCTTATGTTCCACCTTCATTGTGTGCTACATATCCCGATGAAATTTTTTTCTCAGAATAGTAGTATGAAGTTGTACGAAAAAGTAGCATGGAGTACTAACTGATGATAGCTGCATTATACTGCATGCTACTATTAGCAAGACTGGATGCTCCTAGAGCAAGACAGGATGCTACTGGGTACTACTACTCAAGATTGGCCCAGTCTGAGGCACATTAAATGATAGTAGGCTACTCTTTACTATTGCATATCACTAGATGCGAATCTTTCGTACAACTATCATACAACTACGCAGGCTACAAATTTTTCATCGGGATGTCCTTATTACTGGATTGAAAGTTTCTTTTACGGACATAAAGAAAAAGCAACCCCCTACAAATTAATGTGGTAGAATAAATCAGTATTTTTGTGCTAATGTTTTATTGTGCAAGTTATTATGGATTAGCTTCGGTAACAAAAACCTAAAAGCAGATAATCTCCAGCTCCATCCACTCGTGGATTCCTAGGTTATATCCGTCTTTTATCTTCAAATGATTCAGTGTCACACCAAACCACAGCCAGAGCAAAATAACACTAAGGAGTAGTGGCAAGACCTATGTTTTCCATACTTTGGAAACGAGCCATATTCGTTGCGCCGCCCACTACGCTTGTGGCATTTAAAGCGAGACAAACTTGTAGGTTTAGAAATTTCTAGTAAAGCAAAGGTGCGGTTTGCACACACCAAGGAAACAATGGAGACTTTGTCATTTTTTTGCTATGTTCAGAATATGAAGTTATTGGAGCTAGCGCTGGTGAACGGCTGAATGAGTTTAAGTAGGGACGTTCTCTATCGCTAGTTTTGCTATTGTCGCTGCTACTCGACTGTGTGTCACTTTTTGAAAGTCTTGACGCTACTCTCTGGTGTTATTCGCTCTGACTAGGAAGTAGCGCCAAGATTTGACAAAATTGACACACACTCGAATAGCAGCGATACTATCACCACTAACGATAGAGAACATCCATACCGTTGAAAGTCGTTCACCAGTGCTGGCTCCGATAACTTCATATTCTGAACATTGCAAAAAACTACAGCCTCTGTTGTTTCCTTGGTGTGTGCAGACCGCACCTTTGCTTTACTAGAAATGTCTAAACCCGCAAGTTAAATGCCGCAATAGTAGTGGGCGGCGCTACGAGTATGGTCCGTTTGCGAAGGGGCTGCCGTTTAGTGTTATTTTGCTCTGGCCCCAGCTCTTGTATGTCAACTGCGTCAAATTTTCGAGAAAAATGCAAGTTTTACTACATTTCTTGAAAAGTATCACGTTTTCCGTAAACTTTCTCTACTCAGCATTAATTAGTCCCGTGGTCAGGCCGTTAACAGTCGTGTTGCGTGTACATGTTTGAAATGACGAAATAATCGTCCTTGACAAATCAATCCAAATACTTCGCTTTTTTTCCTGCTCAGTCAGATGGGAAATAAAAATATCCGGCGTCTCAGAGTGGACGCTGTGAATTTTTCTTGAGCTAATGAATTTATCGAGACAAAAGTAGGATCCGGTCGTCTGAATGCGAAATTTTGCTCAACCCTTCCTGTTCGGAATTTGTCCTTGTAGAACTTGTTTTCAACGCCAATCCACCGTAAACCACTTTCGCAGGATGGATCTAAGTTTAAATCTTGACAGATTATACCATATAGTGATGAAGGGTAGGCTACGTGGTAAACATCAACAGGATCAACTGTCGGCTTTGACCGTAAAGGAAAGAAACCATTAGCAGAGGAATCGTGTGAAATTGGACGTTCTTGAAAGCCAGCTTTCTTTTCTGTAGGATTGGTAGTCTGCTTTTCTATGAACGGAAAAATCATGGAATGGCTCGAACTCTACCAGAAGCTGTCGTAGGATCCCTCAATAACTCCATGGAAGTCCCCTTAAAGTAACTGATTCAGCACCTCCTTCCAGACTTCGTTACACCCTCTCATGGACCGAATACGCGAAGCAAGGACGACCCAAAACCCAAGATTGTTCCCCCACCTACGAAATCTTCCGAAATATACCTTAATTCATTCGTTCCGTATTTTACTAAACATTTTAACTGTTCGTGATCTATGTTCGTTTCTTATTTATTGTTTGTTAGTTTGCGTCTTACTTGTATTGTAGTGAGTGTTTATTTTTCCGGCCCATGTTAGCCTAGTGCTATTAGGGTTCTAAATAAAATTGATTGATTGATTGATTGACTATTTGTCTTAGTGTAAACCTTAGAAACATTTACTCTTATCCACCCAGTTAACCTCTCTGAATGTATAAGCCATCTACTGGTGCAATCTTGAAGCTAACAATACACGATCTTGCAGATCTTTCTTTGTTTTCTGTCGCTCTGTCAAACAAACTAAAAGTAAAGTATTGTACATACTTGCATAAGATCACGCATAACCAGTGGTACGAGCGTGTATGAGCTAAAGCTCTATAAACGTCAACCTACAAACAACAACAACAAACTAAAACTGCCCCATCCCGTGCAAATGACCAACCATAGCCAGTCGGTAGTTGCGTTTTTGAAGATACCATGGTATTTGATACCACGGTCTAAAGTCATTTTTGCAGTTATCGTGGTATCTGGCCAGTTATCGTGGTATCTGATATTCAGATACCAGGGTCCGACCGTGGTAACTGATCTTAGTATCTGAAAAGTCATCTCACTTTCATGATTTTTTGTCATATTGGTGAGAAAGAAGTGGCACTTGGTGATGTGACTGAATATCAGATTTTCTTTTGGGATGACTTCGAAAAGTGCAATTTCGGCAATTGTCGTTTTTGCAGAGCAACCGTATATCAGATACCACGATAACTGCAAAAACGACTAATTGCAGATCCAGTTACCGTGGTAACAGATACCATGGATCCACAAAAACGCAACTAGTGTCCGGTTCTTTGCATTATGTTTCACTCGGGTTCTCAGAACGGGGACTAGTTTCCATCTATCTTATTTCCACTGATACTAACTTGTCCGACTTGCCACGCGCTGGCAAGTCCATAAAAATACATATTTTTCATGAGTTTTTGTTGTAAAACCTGTCAGCACCCTTTCATTCTGATTCTGATCTTTTAAGGCCCATCAAGTTAGCTGAGCTTGACCGCTGAAAATTCAAGCCCAGTCATGTGTGGAAAATGTGATTAGCGTAAGGAAGTATCTTCATATCAGATACAATATATAGGCTGGCATCGACCTCAGATATTATGACATAACCTAAACTGGGAGGTATTTCTTTAGTATTTGCCACAGCGTTTGATCGGTCAGTCGCCACTAGTACCAGAGCCGTTTCTTGCTTGTCAAATTTGGCAAGTGAGTAGGCTCACTGCAGCTAGAATATACGAGAAGGATGAAGCCGAAATCCGGTCAGATTACTTTCACAATGCTAAATCTTCACTCCAGCTCCCATTCGGACAAGTGATGTTGCTCGTCCGATGTTGTACGAGTTCCATCAAATGACCACTGCACAGCCCTTTAGTCCACAGTTACTGGTTATGAAATCCGCCTTACCGAAATAGATCGCGCATGGCATCCATTAAAGCGTCTATTATTGGTATGTTGACAGAGTTTGTGATATTTTCTTCTGACGACCAGGGATATCAGAACAAAAAATATCACACGCTGGGGGTTTCTATGTTTTTGCGACGGCTATATCATACATCCACAAGACGACTCCAGGTGATCCAGAGGCGATTTCATAGGTACTAATCCATTCATCACTATTCATCATGTATTAATATATCCACTGTTTCGTCAAAATTCGTTTGCAGCTTACATGCAAACCCGTTTTTAACAACAAAAGTCAAATTCCGTTTATTTCGCATTGTTTTGCAATCATGACGTTGTACCCCAAATTTATTGTGTTTTCCAGTGGTAAGTCTAAATGAGTTACCACCTGTTGGCAGTTTCATACCGTGATCGTTCTATTCCACGTTGGGTCGATTTTTTTTTTTTTTTTTTTTTTTTTATGGAACATTTTGATTGGACCAGTTGATGTATTTTTTCCTCCGGTTCAAACCCTGAAGTAATTGTAAGCGCAGAGTATTGTGTTTTAGTTACCGCTAAGAAGTAAAAAAAACCTTGAACCTTGGTAATAACAATAAGTTAGCACATAAATCTAGCATTTGAAGCCTCGCTAGCACTGTTAACGTATGTCAACTTGAGAAATGCTACTGTAGCTAATATGCAATACATGTACAATACATACATACATACATACATACATACATACATACATATGTTCGGATCTATTTTTCCTTTGTGGCCCTACAAGGGCTACACGGATAGGGAAAAGAAACGGTTCAAGGAAGAAAGGATACCAAATAAGGAAATTTGTAGCACCAACATAATCTCGACGGAAACAAGCATACAGGCACTGCCGAGAGACATAAGCTGAAGTTGAGCGAAGGTGTGATGTAGGGAGCAGGGACGTCACGTATCGGAGGGGGGATGCCCCCCCCCCCCAATGTTGTCGTAAAAACATTTTCCATTGAAAAAAATCTAGGGAACGGGCGATTTTTTATTAAAACAGTCAGTTTTTCTTAAGAAGAGTAATTTTGTTGTGCAAAAACAGTCGGTAAAATGATCAACCAGTCGGTAAATACCCTCCCCCCCCCGCCAAACATTTTGGCTAATAACACCTCTGGTAGGGAGAAGGATGCGAGGATAGTAAAATCTAGAAGGGCAATCTTTTTGAAAAAAATTAAATGTAACTTGACATTACAAAGAAAATTCAGAAAGGAACTCAGTTTGCCAGGATGGAAGGGTTTACCAACGTGGACAGACAGCTTACTCAATAATGTAGCCTATTTTTCTTACTTTTTATGACATTATTTTTGTTATTAAAACTAGTACCATTCCGTAACTGAAAGGCAAATAACATAACCTCATAACCAGCTCACAGCTACGATCTAATAGTAGTAGCATTTTTTTGTCTCTATTTGAATGTGATATCGCTGACAGATGATTAAAATAGAAAATAACCTTGACCTGCTAAGGAAAGCTTA
This sequence comes from Branchinecta lynchi, assembly GCA_023053575.1. NCBI lineage: Eukaryota > Metazoa > Arthropoda > Branchiopoda > Anostraca > Branchinectidae > Branchinecta > Branchinecta lynchi. The sequence continues at coordinate 22,142,946 of JAKZAP010000016.1, read as the reverse complement.
CGCACACATCCCACAAGAAACCGGAGGGTTACAAATTTATTTGCTATTGTTTCAGAGCACTTTTAACCTTTTCATCGAGCTAGCTTAAAACTAGATCACTGTGTTTCAGCGTACATGAATCGCTGTGACCCTTGATCTGTAGTACTCACTCTGAATTTGTAAAGGGTCAAAGAAGGCCCAATTTTTTCGGTCGAAATTATTATGTCTTTAAACACCATTAACACCTGGTAAAAGGCTGTGTAGCATATTTGTAATTGTCTGATTTATTCTAACTTTTCTACCGCAGCTTTTATGATTACGGATTCTCAGACGATAGCGAGTGCATAGATGTGGTATCGTATGTCCACCTGCTCGCCGGTGATCTCGATGAATTTCGTACGTACTGAGATTTTTTGGGGGATCGACTAAAAAGAGGCACGGCACGGCACGACATAGTGTAGGAGGCACGAGTACTAAAAGGAGGCATGAAAACTAAAAGGTCCCTTTCAAGCTTCTGAGTGAGGGGCAGAAATAATGTTCTATCGTGCCTTCTTTTAAGCTCTGGAGTTACGAACTCTCACTTACTTGTCTACTTCTATTACTTGCGATCTCTAATTATTATTCGTGCCTCCCGCACCATAGCGTGCCGTGCCGTGCCTCTTTTTAGTCGATCCCGTTTTTTTTTTTTACAAAAATTGGAGATCTGACCAAAATACTGCTCGAGTTCTCGCACAATTTTCTTTCACTCAGTTGATTAGATTATCGAGATAAAAATTACGTGGTCAATCGGTATGTTAACGTTACTTCCTGCCGGATCGACATTTCGGCCGGAATCCGGTAATAAAAGGCGGTACGAACTAAAGTTTTTGTTTAAGCAAATTCTTTGGAGTGGATACGTAGGGCTAAGAAGACGAATCGATATCTGCTTCTTCTTCGTTCTGGGTCGACAGTTCTGCCAGAATCTGGCGATAACCAGAAATTCGGATATGTTCCAACGTATTTGTCGGCTAGTTTTGCGTGTTCGAATAAGTAGTAAGAACAATTGCTGAATGGATCTATCCGCTTGATTGACAGCTCACATGAGATTTGATAGTTCCATCGGAATCCTTTGTCATTGCCAAAACTTCGAATTCCCTGCAACATTGGTTACAACCACTGAGACACTTAGCCACCAAGACCTGCTGATATTTGCGATTGCTAAGACCTACTCTTTTCAAGACCTGAAGTCAGGACAATAAAGAATGAGTAACAGGGTGAAGAACTCGTAAGCTTTTCGATTTTAGTCTAAAAAAAAACAGAGAGGGAGCATTTGAGCAGCATTTCAGAAGAATAGTAGGTTACACTGTGGAAATTGAAACGGAAAGAAAAGGGCCTGTTTTTACATTTAGGGCAGCCCTAAAATGTAAGTGCCTGAATTAAGAAGCAGCTGAAGGTGCACTAAAATTTCAGGTAGAGCCAATGATATCCATGTACATTATGAACCAATAGTTAATAACTCCTCAGATTCATAATAACATAGACACGTAAAATATGACAGGGTGCGTTCCAAGTAAGACTTTCGACTTTAAAGAAATTAAAAAATAGTCGCACAACAAAACAGCATTAGTAATTGTAGTTCGCATCATAATGGTTATCCTCGCTTTTGAGTTCGAACCAACTAAGAACTGCTGGGAAGAAAAAAGGGGTCTTTTGGAATCTGGAATCTAACACTACACAACCGTGGCTTGAATCTTGAAGAAACACTTCTAAAAAATTAATTCCATGAAAGGGAGTCCTTAAAACCACGTTGTCGGTTTTCGAAGGCACATATCCCCTAATTAAAGAACCTTGCAAAGATCTCGGACGTATTTAAAAGTGCACTGTATTGTACGACATGTAATATCCGTGTTCCGAGAGTGAATTCGCTCCAACAAACCTTATAACTTGTATCAGGTATCCTTATCGAATAGCACACTAGATCGGGTCTGCCGAAACACTGTTGCTTTCTACGAGCCGATCCTCTTACTCTCGTTGGGTATATTGGATATGCTACCCGCGTGACCCAGAGACAGGCAGAGCCAAGCATCACGCGCAATAGCAAGTGTACAGGGGCTTGGAATTTAAAGGCGGGAACTATTTTAGTGGCAAAACACGCGTGTTCTTTAGCTTTAGACAACCCCATAAATCGCGAGAAAACAGTATGACATTTTCTAGCTCCTTTCGCGACCAGACAGCTAGACGCAGCAAATTGCTTGTTTATTTGACTCGGGTAGCAAGTGTTCTAATCGAGGGACTGCTCACTTGGTAGGCACCACTTTACGTCCTCAGTGGGCAACGGCTGGGAAATTGCGGGCACTTACAAAATACCTATTTTGAGAGTGAACCCTTCGCATAATAAAGAAAACAAGAGCGGGAAGCTCACAAGGCACTTGCGTGGGTAGTTAGTACTGCGACGTCGTTGTCGGATGTCTCTTTCGAAATCCCCCTCCAGCTCCACCGGAGCGTTACATGATGGTCCTGTCCACCGAGTTCCATCCCGATCTCTCCACCCTAAGCCAGTCACAGGAATCTGGGGCGCGCCTCTAACTCTCCTAACAGGGGTCCCGTCAATTTGTCCACACGAATCCAATTCACACAAACACCAGTCAACACAAACGCACTAGGTCTAAATATTTGACATAAGAGTACATTTTCATGAAAAGTGTAGATAGAGGGGAGCGGCAAGCGAGCCACCGTCTCGCAATTACTTCAACTCGCGTGTCTAGGATTTTGCAGGCGAACTGACGTCTGTAATGACTAACGATCGTCTTACCTGACGTTCGTCTTACCTGGCATTGTGTCAACTGACGTCGTGGTCGAACTGTAGAATGTTGGTGTGGAGCAACTGACGTTCGTGCGAACTGACGTGTGCACAAGTCAGTGTGCACTACCACTGTCACTACCCCCATGGATGTTGTGAAAGCGACCGCTTCGACTACCTTGGTGTAGAAAATAAAGTTTTTTTTCTTTCCGGCAATCTGCATTTTCTAAATAGGTTGTTTCTAACAGGACATCCTATGTACAGTCAGAACGTGTTCTCCCTGTACTCGGACTTCTGGCCATAATTTTGTGTCGGTCTGGCATTTCTGGTTTTCGTTGGAATCCGTTGAAACTATTAATATTAATATGTTTGTTTCAAGAAATTATCCGTTCATGTTACGTGGATTACACTTCATTGCCGGGATCGGGAAATGAACTAGAGTTTAGATGGAAGCAAGTGCTTGTGATTGGGCGTACGCAAGATTTAGTATTGTTCATTCAAGAGGAATCACCCGCCTAATCATTTAAATAAGGTTTGTCGAAACGCTGGAGTTGAAAGGTCCAGGAAGTACTGGTGGGTTTTCGAGTCGGAAAGTGAAACCAACCAACAAAGTCTTTTCAAAACCTATAAATATATTATTTGCAGAACCTATGCCGGATCCGGGAAGTGATTGGGGAGTTGGTGGGTGTCCGGGAATTTCGTCGATTGCGAGGCTCTTTCAGCTGTGCTAGGACGATGAAACTTGGCAGGCGTATCTGGGACCCGGCCAAGTTGGCTTGATAATAGTCCCTTCCCCGATACCGCCATTGTGGAGGACGAGGTCAGGGACTGGAGGAAGAGGAAATCCGAAATTGTGGCATACATAACTTCTGAACAGGTTATCGGATCTGCACGACACTTGATCATTAGCGAGAGCGAGTGCTCCAGGTCTTCCGTTTCAGCTGCGGACAGGACTATGAGGGGTACTGGATGGGGTGCAGGTGATCTCAAGGCACGCTTAAACAGAGCGATCGGGATGGGACTTGGTGGGAAGAAAAGTTATAAGCCCTAGATACCCCATTCTTAGAACCAGACCGGATCCCGACACTGTGGGGAAGTCAAAGGGGTCACAAAAATGTTTAGATATGGGCAACGCCGGAACACGTAATCCGATTCCGATGGATACTAACAGTGCCGTCTTTTACTGTCTGTTGGTGGACCCTAGGTCATCTATAGGTTTTGGACCCTTTTCATGAATCAAAATTGTGAAAGCGCCAGCACATTAGCACACAGGATTCTGGGTCGAGTCACACTGTTCAAATCTGAGCATATTTCGTTAACGTGAACGGCGGTGCAACGTGTTGGTTACACCTGGATCCTGGATGGTAATGAACAAGGCAACACGGCTAGCAACCGTAGCCTGGTTTCTCAGCAATTTACACCGGCCGCTTGTCCTCTCGTTTCCCCTGCCCCCCCCCCCCCCCAGCACAGGCCTAACCTTCCTAAGGGTAAAGACGGCACTGGATACTAAAGATCTGACAAGAGCCCACGTCTTAGATGTTCTGTTACCAGGTAAAGATCAGATCCGGTCGCTGTGGGTACAGTGGGAGGGGGGCTTCATCATTGGCAAGATCACATATTCCTTATGCTCCGTTTCAGGTTCGGACGGGGTCAAGTATCTATGATCCTGTTTACCTCAAAAGTGTTCCTAATAGTTTCTTAGCCACTTAAAATACGGATTCCATATCGACTGCAATCTTAGCTGGAAGAAACACAGTGAAATAATATCAGCGAAAGCTTCTAGAGGTCTAGGGATAATCCGAAAACTGAAACATACATTTCCAGTGTCAACCCTGAAGCTTATATATAGCTCCATTCTTGAACCCTATATTGGGTACGGGTGCTCGGTATGGGCCAGTAACTTCATAAGTAATTACAAAAGGATCCAAATAGTGCAAAACAAAGCAATGAGAGTGCTCGGTGAACTGCACCAGTGTGACAATACTGTTGCATGTTATAAAAAGCTTGGTGTTCTGAATGTTGGACAACAGCGTGACTACCAGCTATCAGTTTTTGTATTTCAGTGTTTAAATAAGTTGTCCCCTGAGTACTTCTGGAATACATTTTCCCAGAATTCTTTTTACAATGAATATGCTACCAGAAATGGTGACCATCTGGTTCACGAAATCCGACACTCAACGAGGTCAAGTTTCGCTATTAGAAACATCGCTGTTTCAGCGTGCAATGGTCTCCCGGATAGTATTAGAGCGGCCGGTACCTTAATTTTGTTTAAAAGAAAGTTGAAGACATTTTTAATTGAAAAAGGTGGTTGAATTTTGGGGGTTGTTGGAAGGGGGTGTAGGGAGTGAAGAGGTGTGGTGGGGGGAGGTGAGATGGGGGGGCGGTGGGTAGGTTGTGACGAGGAAATCATTTTTCTTTCCTATATTCTTTTTTTCTCTCTCTCTTTCTTTACCTCTTTTTTTCTTTTCTTTCTTTGAACATATATTAGATTAGTTTTTATGTCATTATTTATTGAATAATTTCAAGTTAAAAGGTGGTTAGAAGATACAGCCACCCACAGGACTTTTGTCTTTTATGGGGTTGTTGAGTTTTTTTGTACAATGTAGTTGTGTTTTTTTTGTGAATTAAAAAAAAATCTGAATCTGAAATCTGAAAAATCTGACCGAAGAGTGCAAAAGAACTCGATACTCGTACCCCTTGATACATTTTTATGACCCCAAAGGTCCCATGATTATTTTCTCAAGGGATTGCTTACAAATAAACTCTTAGCTACCCTGAAGTGCGTGTCTTACCCGCGCAGTCCAAAATAGTGCTGTCCAACTCGAAGAGGACAGGAAATGGGAGTCTTGTGACTCTCTCAGGGTGGGGATACCTGGACGGAACTTGGTACACAGGAGTACCATATGCTTTGGTGAATTGAGTCGGAGTTGGATACTATGACTCTTCCTTCCCTCCATGCCCTTTACCGAATGAATCATAGCTGATATAAATGATACCTAGCCTACCCTTGCAAGTGCCATACGAGATTAGAGCTCGTGTTTTCTTTTTTTTTGAAAAGCTTTCAACGGATAGAGGAAGAAATTTCGTCAGTGTGGTCGGACTCTATCTTGCTATACTTATATTAATACCCGTTTCCGCCGCAAGGGTGGCCCGAAGCACTCAGGCCAGGGGGGTTGAGACCCCTCATTTGAACGACTACTTGGATCGTAACGTACGACTCGCACATAACCGACAACAATGAACAGTTGCAACTACGCGGCAGGCACATTCCCCACCAACAAATAACAGAGCCGGTGTAAAACTAGCTGCAATGCATCAGCTGAAATCAAAATTTGTGTATACATACAGTCATAGCCTCAGCTAAAAAATTCCAAGCCAAATTGCCAAGTAAATGACACACCGTTCCTCTGAATAGAAAATACTACGAAATACGCCACAGACGAAATTTTGTGAAACGCCGAGAAGCAGAGAATCTTTTTGTGATCTCATTGAAATGAAAAAATAGCTATGAAGTCACAAATATATCCGTCGATAAAACTGAAAAAAAAAGTGGAAACAGAAAACACAGTAGACATAAAGTAGATTTGTTCCCAATTAATAGCAAAAAAAGTAAGTTTCAGGTTAAAGACACGGTTATTCAGAAATAAAACGAGGAAAACAGGTTCGCCAGTGCATTAAACAACAAAAGAATCGGGATTTACCGACGTAAACGCCGAGGAGAAAATCACGACTCTGTCCATCGAAAAAAGTGACAAAGTAGTGGCCATCAAAAACAAAGTAGATCCGTTCCGAACTAATATCGTAAAAAGTAATTTCCACTTAAACAAGACCAAAGGTCTCGATGGGATCCCAAAAATTCAATATTTGATCCAGACAATTCGGTCTTGTCTTCGCCAGATCCAGTCTTCGCCAGACTCCTTGAACATTTTTACTATTAAAATTCAAAAACAGATTAATCATCTGATTGAATCAGTTCAGGTATTGAATCAGCATGTGTGTTTACCCCTATAAGTCATCTCCGTGTTGACGAAAACTTTCTGCCACTTCTGCCAATTTCCCGGTTTCGGCCGAATTCTGGAACTACTTTTCCGGCGAAAAAAGAAAGCTCAAAAACGAACTCAGCGTATCTTCTTTCCCCAATATTGAACATCTAATCAACTTCAAATAAAAAGCTTATAACAAATTTTCCGGCTCCAGCCGGATTCCGTCGAACTATAAGTCCGGGTAAAAAATAATTGTCATACTCGGATTCACCATCTCTTTACCCCTAAATCGAATATCTAATCAACTACAAAGAAAACTCTAACTTTTAACAATTTCCGGTTTTGGCTGGATTCCGGCGAACTACTTGTCTGGGTAAAAAATTGTTTTCACATAAGTGTTCAGCATGTCTTCTTACCTCTAAATCGAACATCTAATCAACTCCAAATAAAACTTTTACTTTTAACAAACTTTCCGGTTTTGGCCGGATTCCGGGCGAACTACTTGTCGGCGAGAAAATGGTTTTCACCACTGTGTTCAGCATGGCTTTCTACCCCTAAATCGAACATCTAATCAACTTCAAATAATACTTTTACTTTTAACAGACTTTCCGGTTTTGGCCGGATTCCGGGCTAATTACTTGTCCGGCGAAAAAACGGTTTTCACCATCGTGTTTAGCATATCTTCTTACCCCTAAATCAAACATCTAATCAACTTCAAATAAAACTTTTACTTTTAACAAAACTTTCCGGTTTTAGCCGGATTCCGGGCGAACTACTTTTTCGATGATAAAATGGCTTTCACCATCGTGTTCAACATGTGTTCTTACCCCATAATCGACTATCACATTATCTGTTTGAAAATATTTCATTTGCCCCTTAATTTAAAACCCCTCCCCCACCCCTAAATGTAGAGCTACATAGCCCATCTACGAACTTGACCTTACTCTTGATCCAAAGAATCCTCACACCAAGTTTCATCAAAATATCTCATTCCCTTCGAGAGTTATAGTGCGCACAGACGGACGGACAGACAGACGTACAACTTTTGCGATGTCATAGGTATCCCACCACTTACGTTTTGGGATCCCAAAAACAAACTTCCTCAGAAACTAAATGAGGAAAACAGGCTTGCCAGTGCATTTAAAAAATATTCGGATTTGCGGAAGTAACAAACTTTTAGTCTTCGCCCGACAAGAGTTTACAGATAGACAAAGACGCCGGTTTGCCGACGAGACTTGAGTTGCATTTTTTTTTCCAGGTGTAGTTTTATGTACTTTTGTTTCATAATGAAAGTACCGTGTACCGTTTTATTTGTCATGACAAAAAATAAGGCAGGTAAAGCTACAGTGAGCTCCATATGAAAAATTGCAACTTAAAACTGGTTTGCAGAATTTGATTCTTTGTGTAAAAACAAACCCCGATACATTAACATATCTGCCTCAATCTTCATCTGCGACCTTACCACGAAATTAGGTCTGAGTCCCAATACGCGACAGAAAATGATATACACAGCAAAAGAAGAAGGAGAAATTCGCTTTTAGGATAACTTAAACAGAAAAGACACTATTTTGAATTGGATGAGTGTCCTGAATTTTGAGAACACTTTTCAGATGTGCTTTAACACTAGTATACAGGGGCGTCACGTGTGGGAGGGGGGGGGGGGGTGCCCCCCTAAGGTTGTCGGTAAGAAATAGCTGAAGCGCCGCGATTTTTGGGAAACAGTCAATTTTTCTTCAAAACAATCGGTTTTTCGTAAGTCGATTTTTCTTGTTGATTTCCTTAATATCAGTGATTTCTCGTCAACACAGTCGTTTTTCTGCAGAAAAAGTCGGTTAAAATGAACATCCAGTCGGTAAATACCTTGCTCCCCTACCAAACATTTTGGCCTCTGCTAGCATAGAGGCCAAAAATGTACCTCCCGACTAAAATCAGCCTTCCCAGCGTGTGTAGAACCCCTCCTGTCCTGGGAAACGAATTTCCGGTGTATATTGAAGTCTTCCTTGTCCTTTTCCATCGTTGTTCACACCTCAACCTCACTCTGTAATCGACATTTTTCCCTGGTCACACTTGTTTCGCGGGTCTCCTGTCATTTGAGTTCTGATGGCTTTTCGATTATGTTTAAAAAATTATATTCCTTCTTTTTCACTTATAGTCAAAGGTTGGCCAACAATCAAGCACATAACCTTGTCTCTCGCTTTTGGTCTATAAGATATATCAATGTTATCCAGTCAGCCTTCACTTTAACAACTAACCTATTGTAATTTTGACAGGCTAAAATCTGAAAGATCTAAGTGAGGCTGATAAAGATCACATGGGAGTAGAACAGGTAGCCGTATTGCTGCCCCCGTGAATCATGTCTCCGACCTATCGGGGTTACAAAACCTGATTTAAACAACTCGACTTGCATTTAGGGACGGGCTTACGACTGAAGCTGTGCAGAGCCAAAATTAACAATTTTTCTTTAAACGACTCGGATTTTTTTTTTATTAAAATGAATGCCAGGGACCTCGGCGAGGCCGAAGTAAACAACTGATACGACTTAGCTAAAGGCAGGGGGGGGGAATCACCCACTTCTCCCCCCCCCTTCGGGCCACCCCTATCCCGCCGCTGTATCCGTGGGCGCTATATGATCTGCTGTTTCCCCTACTAACAAAACAACAGTACCATACAAATTGTTCCGAACGACACCGAAAGAGAAGTCTAGCTGCCGATCACTGAACTAGGGCTTACTTTCTGAGGGGATAGATGGCACGCTTGCTTGCTCGACTGCACTGTGGGTAATATTCTATATGACTAAGTCCAAAACTCACCGGCGCTCACAGACGTTCACGCTGAGTCGATATCGGCCATCGCCGAGATTTTCGCCGCCAAAATCGGCGATTTCTATTGCTTCGTCGGGCGATTTTCAATGTTGTGAAAATTCAACTTTAATCGGGCGACAGTGCGATTTTATGCACGCAACAGTAAAATGGACGACCCTTTTGATGATTCACTTTTAGATAAATTAGTTATTGCTGTTCAGTTCTACCCCATTTTGTATGAAAAGCAAGAAAAGGGATTTTTTTTCAAATTTTTCGCATTCAGTTCTGTTGCCGACGAAAATTCAGTGTGAACATCCAGGCGATAAAAATCTTCTATCGCTGCGATTGAAAAATCTCGTTCATCGCCGCGATTTGCTCTGTGTGAACCTAGGGTAACTGTGGAAACTGGTGTCCGACTGGTTTGATAGCCGACTGACTTGTATCTGCAATGGTCTGGCAGGGAATTTAGTGGGATTAGTCGAAACTGCATTTACAGGTAGGCTAGAAGGAAATTAAGACATAACCCGGATAACATCGAATATGGCAATATATGATATGATTTCAGATCTTGGAATGGAATTCCTGCCGAGCTGACCATCTGAAGCAAAAAGTAACACCCTTCTCTCGCTTAACATTTAAGCGTTTGATCTGTGATGAATTGTATTTAGTTATGGCAAGTTATCCCTGAGACGAAATGACCGTGAGACGAAATGCCCATCGGATGGGGACCGATGCGACGGACTTTTACGACGAATTTGTAGACTTTCTTACCCCTGGTTGTCAAGTTTTCCAAGTTTTATTTTCGAAAGAAAAATCATTGTATATCACTACTGCGACTTGCCCACAAAAAGTTACCAATGCAGAAATACGCTGGAAAACAGGTCAGCCGTCTGTCACCGAGCTGCTGAAAAGAAGACGGTGGTCATACCTCGGACATGTCCTTCGCATGGATGAGAACCGCCTCCCTCGAACAACCTACGAGTGGAAGCCAGACGGGAGAAGAAAGCGAGGCCGCCCCAAAAACACATTGAAGTGACCATATGACCGAGATCTGAAGACGGCTGGTACCTTGCTAGTACCTGAATGGGAAGACGTCACCACTGCGGCATCAATGCGGGATGAATGGAGAGGCTTTATCGACGCCCTATGCGCCACTGATGGCTCTGGAGGAACTAAGGTCTAAGGTAAGGACTTGCCCAAATGGGAGACAAGCTCGACTACTAGACAATAATACAAAAGAAATATAATCCTCGTAATAACATAGAAAACACAAGAGTTTTTTTACATCACAAAATAATGCAGAAAAAAGAGCAATCTACTAGTTTGTGGTGCAACGTGCAACAAGGATAGTGATTTTTGTTTGTTTACTAGCCGCTCGATTAAGCAGGTTCCAGTATAAAACTTACTAGTCTTCTCTTGAAGGAAGATGTGGCAGACTGATAGCTTTATAAATATTCAGAGCTCCTGGAGTTAGGCCTGGACTCGCTTCGAGGCCCCTTTTTTTACCTTTTGTCTTGTCGCTTATTGAGCAGGTGTCGGAGCCAGCTCGTCTCGTCGTCTCAAGAATCGGAATAAACAAAACGGCCCAGCAAATTTAAAATCATTCGGACGTCTTTGAGGGACCAAGTAAACAGATAACCAAAGCGACATATATTCTATATAGAAATATTCTAGTTATCTCGCTACTGGGTTATCAAAAGGTCGTATCGCCACATTTGTCAGTTTTACATGAGACACAAATTTTGATCGGTAGATGCAACCTCTCTCGTGTTAAATCTTTTTGATCAGAGGCTCTAGATGGCTCTCAGATCGTCGGATATTGTTGACAAGAACGTGGAGACGCGTAGTTTTTGAGCGTAGAATCTAACCACTGGGGTGTCTCCTTGTTTGCCCTAAAACTGAAAATACGACCTTTTGATAACCGGGTATCGATATTTAAAAAAGAAAGACATATTGTTAAGAATCGGGGAGTGACTCGGTTCTGAGAAAAATCTCTAAGTGCCAGTCTGGTCTTGTCTGGACGGACTTAGTCCAGGACCCGTACTCATCGTGACTCATGAGCGTGCCTCGGACGCGCTGGACCGAGACCAGCTCTACAGGTGACTGTGCGATGTTTGTTCCATTGAAAAGGGAAGCCACTCTGACCTTGTTCCATCCTACTTACCGTAGTTACTACGCCTGACGTGACGAATTCTGGCTTTTTGCCGTCACGGCTGGAACGACTTTTCTATTTTCCAGCAGAATATCCTGCCACGGGCGAATCCGACTAGTCACGTTACAGAGATGCGTAGTTACTACGCTCCCGAGCGTGGTAAGCAAGTAGTTACTATTTTGAGAAGGTTGGAACGGTCAGCGTAGTAACTTTTGGTGAGGTTGGAACGGAAATAGTAACTAATAGTTACTATTTGTAGAAGGGTGGAACACGCTCTCTATAGAGAGATTACACCATACCCGTTCCGTAACGAAAATATTAGCATTAGGAAGCATAGGACTTTCAACTTTAAAATTAAATTATCGGCGTGTTATCGTCATTCTCAGCCAGGGACTTGCTGGAATGTTAATTGGGCTATTCCTTGACCGTGTATGAATTCTATTTTTGCAAAAGAGTTTCCATGGAAGTAAGAGTTTGAAGGCGTCAAAGTTTATAAACAAAGACGGAGTCTCGTCCTTTTGGTCGACTATGACACATTTTGACACCCGCGTCATTGCCGACCAATAGGATTCGAGACTCTGTTTTTGTGTTCAAACTTTGAAGCCTTCAATCTGTTACTTCCATGGAGACTCTTTTGCAAAAATAGAATTATACGGTTAAGGAAAGCCCAATTAACACTTTCAGCAAGCCCCTGGCTCAGAATGATGATAAAACGCCGATAATTTAATTTCAAAGTTAAAAGTCCTATACCTCCCAATGTTAAATTTTTTTGTTATGATCCCGTGTTGATGATGTAGCAATATCCGTGTTCATCGGGTAGGGTGTAATCTCTATACAAGAACAAATACGAGATAGAACTTATGTCTTTAATCGCTTGCAGCGACTATGAAAATCCTGACAAAACTGAGCAGAACTAGAGGTATTTACTGTAGATGCTGATACCCAATTACTCCTCTTCCGTCTTCACCGTTGCTTATCGCACAAGAAATATTGAAGGAGCCTAGCAGAAGGCGTACTCCGCGCGCGTATCCGCTCTGGAGCGCGTACATAGAACCAATCAGCTTTGACTGCTAGATTTCTTCTTCAGCGACACAGCTTTTTGTAGAGGTAATGAAACGTGATTTGGCGCGGAGCTAGTAACCTCCGCTCATTTGCGTCGGGAGTCGGCCGTATTTTCTCGACTAAGCATGTTTGTATGACCGAGATTGGGCCATAGCAGTTCTATCTCGTTATTTGTTCTTGCTCTGTGTCACTGTTTTTTTTTTTTTTTTTATCACGTTCATTTTCAGGACTGTTTGTGCGTGACCGCCATATAACCTTTGTGGTAACTACGATGCCGCGGCTTTGCAATCTTCGTGTTAGCTTCACAACCAAATAGCAGGGCCCTCACGCTATTTCATTTGCCAAATGCACAGCAGACAATAGAAAACAGGCGAGGCCAGTGGCTACAATATAACGGCAGTTAACGTTTCATAAATATAATAAAGAAGAGTTATAAAATGGCACATGTCACTTCTACAGTAATATGACGCACTCAGTAACAAAATCACTGGGATGTATTTCAAAAGTTGACCAGGTTAAAGCGTAGGTCAAACCGCCCATTGGTCACCGGTTGCGCATTCACTTGACTTTACCTTTTGCTGCCTGTTTTCTATCTCTCAAGTATGAATGGACATAAAACTGTGAAAACATAATAAACATTACAGAGGAAGATCCAACACAAATACCAGCTATGACCTTCGGGTAGTCACAACCATTGTAGAAGATCTGCAGGGAATGAAAAAAGATAATGGCGAACTGGATCAGCTGCATAATCGTTAAATATTTCTTCCACCAGAGGTACTTGCTCACAGATGGCCCTAGTGCCGCCAAGAAGTAGTAGGCATACATGACGACGTGGACGAAGGTGTTACAGAGACCAAGAACGACGCAACTGTGGCCGTTAGGGGAAAGGCCGATGCAGAACCCGATGAAGATCGGCATGCCAGCGTGGTGGAGAACATGGAGGGCGGAAATCTGCTCGTTTTTCTTCCTCAGAACGAAGAATATGGTGTCAAGGAATTCGGTATACTTGAGCATGTAGTAAATCCAGGAAATACGACCGATTCTGAGAGCTTTCGGGGAGAAGTCGACAGGCTGGCAACGAAAATCGAAGCCATCAACGATGATGAAGTTCACGAGCTGAAAAAAAGAAGCATCAGATCAAGTGCTGGCCTTTTCCCTTGTTGGATCACAAGGATCACACAGGGATTGGCGACACATAACGAACAAGTCAGCTGAAGCATTAGGTGTATTCTCGCAATTCCCGAAGATTCCTCGGGGAATCGAAAGGGAACGGCGAGAATAGAGGGAGTCACTCCGCGTCCGGAAAACAATGAGAACACCAGAAATGCTTTCAAAATGGATCTTGTTCTAAAAAAAAACATACGGTTGACAAAATAAGTCTGGATCCACTTCAATTTTGGTTTTGATAATTCTGGTTGTTTTTTAGTTCATTTTACATTGCACAAACACCAGCAAAAAAGAATTCTAGCAATACGGACGTAATTAAATACAGAACGGACTGATTTCTCTAATACGTCCGTATTGCTAGAAATGTTTTCAAGCTCAAAACGTGCGTAAAATACGCTCGAATTTCAAAATACGCTCGGATTTTACGCAGTGTGTAAACCCACCATAAGGATTAAATTAACTGCAGTATTTGCTACTGGGATTAATCTTATCTCTACAGTACTGAGACGAATTCCTTATACCTAGTGAGATAAGCTTAATCCGAATTAGAAAAAAAGATTATCTTAGTAAAGACAAGATTAATCCCCGTAGCAAATACTGCAAGATTTTTTTTAACAGTGTACGATATGATATTTGATAGTGCAAGACGGATACGTCAGCTGATTTTTATTAGATATTTCGGCCCTTCTTGGCAAGGGTCCTCTTCAGAAGGAGAAAAAAATTGTCGGAAAACAAGTTTTTTTTTTACAGTGTATGGTTCCAGTGGTTGAGATACTGAGATGAAAGTCGATGATCTAGAAATCGCAAATACGAGAATACTTCCGAATTATCTCCTTTGAGCTATGACAGGCGATCGCCGATCACAAACAACTATAATTATAAGAACTGGGTGACTCACATGGTAGAGGATGTATGCATTTGCGTATACTTGAACGACGTTGTAGATCTGGATTATTGATTTCAGGTCATACGGTTTTCGATTTCGCATAAGCCATGGTCCGACGTACTTGACGAATATGACATACGTTGAGACGAGCAGGCAGTTGTAGTAGTGGTTACTGACGAGCGGCCAGTCTTTGACTAGGGGATCTGTAGGATGAAAAAATGCATTACAGTAAATCTGAAGAAAAATCTCGGCACTCGGCCTTGGAGTCATCCGCCGCCTTAAATTCCGTTTTCCTAAAAAAATACTAAAAATGATTTATCATTCTATTTTCCATCCTCATCTGTCTTATGGGTGCTCCATATGGGCAAGTAACTTCGTTTCTTATTATAAAAGAGTTCAAATCATCCAACATAAGGCAATTCAAATTATATCACCGGTTCAACACACTGATAACATTAATCTTCATTTCAAATGTGCAAAGATATTTGACGTATACTCGAGATTTCCAGAACGCAACTTTTTGCTACAAGTATTTCAATAACTTCCTTCCGTCTTCGTTCCAGAATATGTTCTCACTAAATCAAGACTTGCATTCTTATGATTCCCGAAACTCTTGTGACATCGTCCAAGAAGCGCCCTCATCAAAAAGGGCTTCTTTTTTAATTCGATTTTTTGCGCCGTCAATTTGGAATCTACTACCGTTAGATATCCGAAATTCGAATAACCTCATTTCCTTCAAGCGAGCAGCGAAAGGTCATTACAGGAAAA
Source organism: Branchinecta lynchi (assembly GCA_023053575.1). Lineage (NCBI taxonomy): Eukaryota > Metazoa > Arthropoda > Branchiopoda > Anostraca > Branchinectidae > Branchinecta > Branchinecta lynchi. The sequence goes on along the minus strand of JAKZAP010000016.1, from coordinate 22,127,366 downwards.
TTGTTTAGTGTAATCCTCCTTTAGACCCACCCCCTGTTTTCTTTTCTTTTGTTTTCTTTCTTTCTCATTCCTTCTTTCTCTTATTTTCTCTTTCCTTTTATTTAAAGTTGAAACCATAGGTTATTTTTTTCCTCTCCTCTTTTTTTTTCTCTTTAAATAGAATGTTCAGTTAGTTGATTTCTGTTTGATGTTTAAATTATTATCGGATATTTCCCTGCCCTAGCCAAGCACTACATTTGTGCTTTCCTGGCAGGAATGTAAATTGTGTATTTTTTGTGTCTTTAAATACAGTCCAATGAAACTGAAACTGAAACTGTAGCTTTCATCGCCAGCTATTAACAATCAAAACTGCAGATGTGTAGGGTAGCAGTAGCCTAACATTTCTCAACGTCTTTTGTCAATGTCGTTTGCTTTTGTCATCGGTGTGTATAATTTATCATCTTTCTAACTGTCTCGTTCGTACTCTGTCTTTTTTACTTTGGTCAGTGATGATTTCACTAATTAATAGCAATACAATACTGTGTGTACGGGGGTCTGGAATACTTTTCCAGACTAATTCGAGAATCGGAAAGTGTACCGCAATTTAAAAATGGTTAAAGAAACATCTCCTCGAGGGCAGTTGGTGAGTGGAGGGTTTGGAAGGCGAGAGAGGACAAATTGTCAAATTAATTAATTAATTTTTAGCTTATTTCAGTGAAGGTTTGATTAGTTATATAATATGGTAGTAAATTTGTACTGGTTGCGTTTTTCAGCATGTAAGTGCTTTGTTTGTAACCGGTCGTCAAGCCGGAATGAATTTTTTAGTAAAGTTGTTGAATCCTGAATCTAAAAAACCTGTAATGACAAAAAACATAAATAATAAGAATGATGATATCTAAAACTTCGTTTGTGTCTCATACGTTCACATTTTTAACTTTGGCCTTTAGAGCACCCTTGCCAAGAAGGGCCGAACATGCAATAAAAGCAAAAAAGTCAACAAATCAAAAAATAAATAAAAAATCGCCAAATAGATCTTATCTGACTGTTCCAGCAGCGACAACCAGCAGACACCTCGCAACGTGACAGTTGTTTCTCATTATCATTATCTCTCGTATTGAGGTACAAAAATGCAGAAGATTAGAGTGTGTTCCATCCTACTTACTGAACTTGGCGTCAAGGCTGGAACAGTCTACCACAAACCCCTGATTTTGGGAAAGCCTATGCCAAACGCTAGGTATATCCAGCGTTTAGTAGACCCTATGCCTAACCGCTGGATACACTATGCCATTTGCTGGATACAGGAACCCAATAAAATATGGTTGGTTTCAGTGAAGCTCAGAAATCAACCAATCAGAATTCACCTATAGCGAGGTAGGTCAGCGCTAGGGTGCCAGCAGCTATTCAGCGTTTGGCATAGGGTATCCAGCATTTGGCATAGGCTATGTAGAATGCTAGATATATCCAGCGTTTGGCATAGGGTATCCAAAAATAAAGGGCGTGGTTGACTGGGCTGGAACGCATTTATATCTATTTTCACTGAAATATCTCTCAACGGGTTAATTCAGCCAATCACGTTACAGAGATCCGTAGTTACCACGCTTACTACGCTCCCGAGCATGGTAAGCAAATACTTACTATTAGTTACTATTTCGGGAAGGTTGGAACGGTCAGTGTAATAATTTTTCGTGAAGTTGGAACGGAAATAGCAACTAATAGTTACTATTTTTAGAAGGGTAGAATACGCTCTTAGTCCAGAACTTCAAAGTAAATTCAAAAGCTTTAACTTTGCCCTATCCCCATGAAAAAATGTATCACAAAATAGTAGTATGAAGTTGTACGAAAAAGTAGCAAGTAGTACTAAGTGATGCTACTACATGCTTCTATGTCAAGGCTACCGAGCACTGCATTCTACTGCATGCTACTATTCGCAAGTATAGCAAGACAGGATGCTACTGGATACTATTGCTAAAGACTGGCCCATCTTTGATAGTATTATAATAGTATTCTTTACTTTTACACACCAGTACATGCAACTTTTTCGCACACCATCAGACAACTACTTGGGACACAATTTTGTCTTCGGGATAAGTATGTCGCATGTGACGAGCGAAGTTAATTTTTTCCCGTGTACAATTATGTGCCTATGGTCGTTCTCAGATGAATGTGAGTGATTCGGTTACCACCTGCCCTGGAACAAACGATTTTGGTCATAGACAAACGTCTGCACTATATATTTCTCATTCGGCGGTTATGACGGTTACACAGCTACGTCTTGATCAAATTTCAAAAACCACAAAAAGCACGGTCCTAAATCTTATAGCGATAAATATTCCTTGAGCCCAAGCTGACTTTGAAACATATATTTAAATATACATTAAACGGATACGTCAGCTATGATGGTTTAACACGATATTTCGGTCCTTCTTGGCAAGGGTTAAAACCTCGAGCCCAAGCTGACTTTGAAACATGTATTCATTTTGAAACATATCTTCTTTGCCAAGAAGGGCCGAAATATCGCTGCTAAAGCAACGTAGCTGACGTGTATCCGTTTTATACATTATTTGAATAAATCTATAGCGGAATAGGGTATAAGCGAACCATAATGTCAAGAGGGTTATGGAGAAGTGGGTGATGGTTGTAACTTGCTCCACTTTCGAAATCAACTTTCCCTTTTCCCGAAACAAGAGAGAGAAGTGATACTCATTTCTACGGGGTAAATGCCATCTACTTCATGTACAAAGCTAGATTACAGATCACTCACAATAAAATATGAAACGCCCTAGTTCATGGGCTAATCAAGTATGGATGACGTTTAGAACTTCTGTCACCGGGTCCACAGTCTAAAGTAGAAATCCACGATAATTGTCCAATTATTGTATGTATGTATTTATGTATATATTTATTGCCCATCATAAATGTAAGAATACAACGCTGATGGAGTAATAAAGAAAGAAAAGAAAAGGAAAAGAAACGAGTAACTTCTGACAAATATAAATATAACAAATAATGGCAATCTCATACATGGGCAGACACACGGTCAAATTATTGTGTGTGCCGATAGAAGAAGCCCATCTGTATTACAATAATAACAATAGTAGTAATAATATATTGCAAAAAGTAGGCCATTGGCCTAAACAAGTGTATACTGCATAGCAGCATGGGGCTAGTGCAGGTCGTTCGTACTGCACTTTTCTTGTGGGATTTCGCAGGGAACACTTTTAGGTCCTCGATTACTTTTGGTACTTATTAATAGCCTTGCTAGGGAAACAGCCAGTCCTTGGAAGTTCTTGGATGACATGGCACTGCTTGAATGGTGCAGAATATAAAGAGTAGTGCAATGGAAATACCTGAAGATGGTGCTGCCTAAGCAGCCCTGTCGAAAATGAAAGTTAATTTCCAGAAATCCAATATCATGACTGTTAGTTTTCTTAAATCAAAGCACACTGACGAATGATTTGAAGTGGGAGGCTCATATTTGTTCGATTCTTAGATACATATAAAGAAAGATAGAAAGTTTGTTGTAAAAATCGACTATCGAGGTTATAAACCAAATATGCGATTATTGTCAAACAAATAGAAAAAATACAATATATGTATCTAATGTCAGTACGGTTAAAAGAATTCACGATTCGTTAAAATATTTCACGAACTCAGGAATACAGCTTTTTGAATATCTAGCGTGTTTTGTAGACAGAGCTTGGGGACCCTAGAACTTACCACTCGTTCTGGTCGACTTCTATCATTTTAATAGGGGGGAGGGAGGATTTGGGAGTGGAGAGGATGAGATACGGTCCACTATGGATAATAAGAGCCCGCTTCTGTATTCTTTCTAGTTAATCTCTTTGTTCCTGCGAACAGGGCGTCTAGACTGGGGGAGACGCCCCCCCCCCCACGCCAATGCCGTCGGCCAGTCGGTAAAAAATAACCGATTTTTCGTCAAAACAGTTGATTTTTTTCATGAATTTCATTGTCAGTTTTTCTGAAAATTGGTCGATTTTTCGTCAAAATAGTCGGTTTTTCTGAAAATCAGTAGATCTTTCTGAAAACCAGTCGATTTTTTTCAAAGCTATAATTTTTGTCTGCAGAAACAGTCGGTAAAATTTACCAGCCAGTCGGTAAATGCCTCGTCCCCCCTCCCTCCCCAAACATTTTGGCTAGTGACCCTTTCTGCCTGCAATGATGAATTAAACCGGTTAGAGCGTCTCTGCCTCTCCTCAAACTGGTTTCAAAATTTTCGTGCCGGAAATCACAAGCCTTTACTATTGCTTTCATCCGTTCACTGCTTGTGTGTGCTTGTCCGGTTTGGCCGTTTGCCCTGGGGAGGGTCATGTATGTTCGATTATTAAACAGGTTAGCGCGTCTCTGCCTCTCCTCTTTTCAAATTTTCAGGCCCCAAATCACAAGTTTTTAGAACTTGATCACACTGGGCTCATTTCCTGGCTTTTTGGGTTGCAAAAGTAGAAAAAAGAAAAAGAACAAGATACAACTAATTCTGATCGTTGTCATTTTAAATTCCGGAGGTCAATTATAGCAAAACAAGTGTGTTCGCGCTTCAAGCTATTCATGCGTAAAATGAAAATGTGAATTTTTGCTTAGAAGTCAGTGGACTCCGAAAAAGGCTTAAAACAGCCAAAGCGGTGGATAATTTGTTAAAAATAAAGCTTAGTTCTACAATATTCAAATGTGTTTGAATAGCTGAACACAAATAGTAAATACTTTGCTTCAAAGTATCGGGCTTTTGTCGGGAAACTTCACACAGACTTAAGAAGCTTAAGTGGGCCATTCACACTGACCAACTTCAGACTCTTAAGTCCACTTAAGGTTCTTACGTGATACGTAACGTAAGGAATTTTTACTTAACGTAGCCACTTGAGAAAGTTGAACAAATTTCAACTTAAGACCTTAAGTTAAGTTGGAAAGTGGATTTTTGGGGGGGGGGGGGAATCATCAAGTTTATTTAAGAGAGCGAGAGAGAATTTCTTTGCAGTACTAAATTGAAAGAATATAAGAACAGACCCTTGTAAGTAAATGCATAATGCATGGGAAAGCTTTGCAAAGAAACTCAGTGATTACCTGGGGAAAATATTTACAGATAGACTTGATATAGCTATTTTTTTAATCAGTAGCGAATTCTTAGATACAGAATAAATAGCATATGGCTATCCCCTGCTCACCAGTGCTGGCAAAAAGCATGCGGTTTTTTGGGGGGAAAGAAAAAAACAAAAAACAAAGATTAGGTCACTTTCAAGGCTAAGAACTAATCTACCTTTTTCCGAAATAAATCGTTGTAATCCTAGGTGAACGCAAAATATCATCTGAGTAAACTTGTAGTAACCTGTTTTGAACTAGATGACCCATAGGGTTTTACCGAAAATTTCATAATAGTAGGTTATCTTCAGAACTCGACACCAATCAAACCTTATGATGATGAGGAGTAATCTCCCAGCGCCTTCAGCGGTCATTTCCCCAATGGGTATCTTTCGCCTTTTGCAGAATAATCTCGACGAAAGTGTTAATTTTCTTTGTTTGATTGATGCTACAGTCAAACGTAACGTAGACTGGACCCAGTCGGAAGGGTATTCTGTCAGTGTGAATAGGCTATTTAATGTAAGAAACTTAAGCCGTAACTTAAGTACTTAACGTAAGGTCTTACGTATTCAATGTGAAGGGGGCTTAGGCACTTGCAAGCAGCAACTTGAATGAAGCGGACATATGCGCAGTTTTGTAATTTTTACGATAACAAAATTATGTCCAAGGCAAAGGTTCCTGATTTGACGAAAGACAGAATTTTTTATTTATTTATTTTTGACCCGCATTTTGGATAACAGCGGAGTATGAGTAGAATACAAAGGTGTCAGTGTTTCGCATAAACAACTGACACCAGCTACTTTTTTAAAGCACTTATGCGCTCAGGAATACGTTATAAATCATTCCTTTTCATTCATTCATATTCGCTAGGATCACAGAATCCGAGCAACGACGTGAGAAGGGAGTGATAGATGTTCCGGGATAGACTAAAACCAGGAAGGAAAGGGAACACGAGAAAAGCAGGAAGGCATACTAAAACCAGGAAGGCTGTCGCCAAAATTGGGCGCACCGTTCCCTTCCTCTATTTAGTATTCTTTGAGGGGTCGGCAACTTTTCAAATTCAAAGTTCACCTGCATTAACTTCAGTGAGGGGTCGGCAACTGTAAAAATTGAAATTCTCCTTTTCATTTCTCGTACTGACGGTAGGCGATTAAAATCCTCCGAGTCCAGCGAGGGGTCGGTAACTGTAGCAACTCGAATTCACCTTTTCATTTCTCGTTTTAGTACCTTGAAAGTACATCAGTACCCTGAAAGTTCTAAAACGAGGAAGGAAATGGTGGACTTGAAATATCTTAGTTGCCAACCCCTCACTGGACTCGGAGGATTTTAGTCGCCTACCCGTCAGAACGAGTAATTAAAAGGTTAATTACAATTTGTATAGTTCCCGACCCCTCACTGAATTTAATGCCTACCCGTTTCAGTACACTAAAACGAGGAAGGGATGGGAACTTTGAATTTGAAAAGTTGCCGACCCCTCAAAGAATACTAAACAGAGGAAGGGAACGGAGAAGCTTTCTAGTTTTGAATTCTGGCGACAGCCTTCCTCGTTTTAGTATGCCCTTCCTCGTTTCAGTATGCCCTTCCTGGTTTTAGTCGACCCCAGATGTTCCGGCTACATAATAACATCATACTTTTATTAAATTGGGATTTGATACTTCGCCGAGCATTATGATATAATATGATGATATTTATTTGTCTTCAGAGCCCAAAGGCCATAACAAACACACATAAATAACAACATGTAAATACAAAATAAACGGTCACACCTACACTAAACCCCACTCAAACATTTTCCCTGTGCCGACTGGCCACTCTGAGGAGCCTCGCCAGGTTTCTTATACTAAGAAAATCGCTACTCCGCATAATATTTACCAACCACTTCCTCCCATGAATCCCTCCCTTAAAAATTTCCTCCCTCATATCCTCAATTTCATCACAACCAGACATAAAATGAATTAGATCCTCATCTCCCTCACCGCACATTGGACAAAAGTAAGGACCAGATTTCTCCCTAACACTTCCCAAATACTTTCTTCTTTCACCAAGTGGCAAACTATCTGCCCTCATATTTAAAATTAGTTTCATTTCCTCTTTTTTTAGACCCGCTTTAAAATAAATTTCTTCACCCCAAATCTCTTTAGCCTCTGCATACAAACTCAAAGATCCACTATCTCTTATCCTAACTAACCAAACCTGGATTTCTTGGTCAATTAGCCTACTACTAACTTCTTTTGAAACAAATCCTAACTCTCTCCCCGGACCCTCCCCTCTATTCCACATATAACCAAGCCCGCAACTATCTAATATTGAACGAATCTGGAAAGCCCAGGAATCGTGTGTTTCGTCCTTCAACGACTCAAGATACGCATCTTTCAATAGTCTTTCACCCGGCAATATAATATCTTTTCCCAATACTTAATCATTTTTACTAATCTAATACTCTTCAACGACCTTAAGCCTAAATCCCCCCTAACCACCAATCCATTAATTTTATTACTTAGACCTAGTGCCCTTTTAAAATAGCTTAACTGTAACTGTTCTAACTTTTCCCCCTGACAAAAACCCCATATTTCGGCCGCGTAATGGACTGCCGGCAGCACTTTCATATTACAAATATCCTTAAATACCTTTAATTTACAACTCCTTCTTATATCACTTCTAAGTATCATGTTGACAAACCTTTTACCTCTAGCTATACTAAATTCTACATGCTTCCCAATTTTCCCCTTTGCGCAAAACTTGCATCCAAGATACACCCATTCCTCCTTCACCTTCAAGTTTCTCCCACCATAATTAAATACCACAATAATTGAATACTCACACATGCAAATGAATACTTACGTTTCGGAAACCAGGCCGAACCATCATAGCTGTGAGTTTCCACGTTTGCAGTAAAGCTGTCGTTCGCCTGCTCTTGCATGGCAAAACAGTTTGTGACCCCGTATGCCGTTCCCCGTCTTCTGAGCCACCTAGAGATAAAACTAAAATCAATGACTACTTTCAAGGAAAGGTGTCGAATGAACATCAGCCAATTTACCGAAACTCGTGACGTCACACAAGAAGTCTATATTTTCCATTTACTGACGGCATTGATTGTCCCTAGGACACAGGCCTGTATTCAGGAATTTATTTCGGGGGGGGGGGGATGCCCCTTTGTCAAAAAGACAAAGATCAGAGGGAAAAGCCTATCAAAACGATTATTTCGGGGGGGGGGGGGGGGGTGCCTGCGGGTCGGACAAAAAAGTACAAAAAAGACGAAGATCAGAGAGAAAAGCCTATAAAAACGATTATTTTTGTATTTTTTTGGGGGGGGGGGGTAACCCCCTCCCCCCTCTGGATACAGCCTTGCTTGGACAGTTTCGGAAAGGTAAGTGCGTCCGACGCATCGCTGGCAGCTCCGATCTATATATATATACAAACAAATACATATCCTGCAATATTATTTTAATGGACTGTCCCTATTTCTTTCATGACGTCACAAGTACGTCATGGGCCTCGGATGAAAGGCTGAAGTTAAGTTTCCACTCAATTTATAAACTGGGTATATATACAAGGCCGTATCGAACATACACAAATAATCATTTGTATAGGCTTTTCCCTCTGATTTATGTCTTTTTTGTCCGACCTGCAGGCAACCCCCCCCCCCCCCCGCCGAGATAAATTCCTGGATACGGGCCTGTATATATTTATATATTTCAAAATTCGAGCCTTTAAACTCCGCCGGCGGTTTTCTGTCTCGTGCAACCCCTTGGTTTGATGAGAAACATGAACAAATTTGCATAACCAGTTTTACTGACCGATCAGCTCTTTGGAAGTGACACGCGCGACTCGAAATGCTCCCAAGAAGGAAAATAGAATAATGCCTAACGGGCGTTGGAGTGAACGAAAATTGCGTAGAAAGTTCGGAATCTCGGGAACTAGAGTGGAGGGAACGATTAAAGCAATAGACGTAATAGATGACGCGTTCTGAAAAAAAGAAAAAATACTTAAAGGACACCTGAATGAAGAGTTCCAAGTATCGTTCTTATCTGTCTGGCTTCCGTTAACATTGCCTGCAGAGAACCCAATCCAAATGTGTTTCCAAGCTATGATTTTTGCTCCATCTTGCATCTGTCCTTATTTCAGTACCGAACAATTTTAGAAATGAACAAATGTCTCCAATCAACCCTTTTTCTGTAATAGTTTTTAACCAGTTAAGCCCAATCGTAGATCTATAAGAAATTCCAATAGGATCCGGCCAGCGCTGTACAAGATTTGAATGAGTGGCGTTTTTTGTCTTGGAGTCTGCATGTGCAAACCTCCAGAAACAAACATCCCTATTTGAAAACGTCACGCTCAGGAGAAGAATGCTCTCCGTGGCCATATCTGTAAATGCATTCTTCATGGTGTGTTCAAGTATGGTTTCATTGTTCAGGTGTCCTTTAACTTTAAAGCTGTTTTGCGAAGGAACTACAACTAAATGACAAAGACCAAAGATGTATCCCAAAGTGGTTTGGTTTTCTTGATCGTTTTTACCGGGATAGAAGAAATGGTCTCAGCGCGTTTCTCGATCGCCAGACGCAATTAACGATACCCTGAAACTACAGCCAGTGGTAATTCTCCCAGAATCTGATCGAGTTCGACCGGTCCGAAGACAGTCAGGGGGAAAAATAGTGCATGTATGGTGTTCCCTCACTTGTCTCCTATATCATCAAACCCAACAGCATCCGACAAAATAAACTCTGGAGATCAATATACTGTCCGGTTTTCTCCCGAATTCCAATCGGCTATATCCTAGTTCAATATTTCGGTTGTATCGGTATCTGAGAAATGAGGTAATTTGAAGCCCTTTAAATAGTTTGGAGAAAATAACGTGTATATATGTATAAATCTTACGAATTTGACAAACTGTGAGAAAATCACATGTACTTATCACCAATTTCCACTTCTGTTTCATAAAACACAAATACAAGAAAATGCGAAGAGAATGAAATACAAAATGCCAAATCAACCAATTGGTAATGTTGTCAGGTTTTCAGCGAACCAATTTCGTTGGCGAAATCTTCACTATGCTTCCTAGACGTCCTTGTCTGTTCATCTCGTCAAAGAGAACAAATTAAACTAGTGTAAATGTGAAAATCTACAATACTGCAAATACTGTAGATCTAGCAAGACTCGTGGCCTGTTTCTTGCATTGTAGTAATACTGTCATTAAAAACTAATTTAGACAAAGAATGGATCCACATCATTCCCAACCCTACACTTCGAGCATTCCATTTTAACTTGTACAAAATTTGAGGAGCGCCTATTCTTTAGCTCGTTTTCATGAAGTTAATAAACCAAGTAGTAATTACTATGAGCTTACTTTATCAATATTAGTGTTCCCTTTTCCACTCGTACGTACAAACTGCAAAGGATTTTTTTTCATCGAACCTGCTTATGACATTTCATCGAGCCTGAAATACTGTTTAAATGAACTAATATTCAGTTCAGTATGAGCTCATTTTATCATTATAACATCCTCCTTCTGAATCATTTACAAAAACAAAGCCGTAGTGCTTTCACAAGAACCAAGTGGCAGAAAAAAGAACAAAAACGGCAACGGCAACAACTAGACCTTCAAGAATTTCCTCGAAAGAAGATACAGACTTACCAAGACGGTTCTGACCACACTTACACGAGATAGGTCTGCACGAACACTAACGTTCACCTATCGAAAGACTCAGAACACGTTTGATATTATACACCATCTGAAAGCAGTCCAGACGTAAAAGTGGCACACGCAAACACGAAGAAACCGGCTCTTTTAGCAATAACTGAAGATGCAGGGTACACGTTGTAATTAGGGTATACTTCCGGGCGATAATTCGCCCGAAAGAGGACGATCAGATGAATCAAGCAGAACTTTATGAACACTTGTGGAACTATACCTTCAGTCCAAGCTGACTGCGAATCAGATTTGACGGGGTCCCGCCAGTACCGCAACACGTCAGTTGACATAAACGTCAGTTCGCAACAGAATTCCGTCAGTACGCAAACATTTTCCGACAGTTCGCCTACACTTCAGTTGACCCTAAAAAATCCGCCAGTAGACCAACACGTCAGTTGATCAACACATCAGTAGACCAGCACGTCAGTTGCTCAACACGTCAGTAGACATGCCCGTATCCAGGAATTTATTTCGGGGGGGGGGGGTCTGCTGGTCGGACAAAAAAGTAAAAAAAACATATAGATCAGAGGGAAAAGCCTATGAGAAGCGTCCTTTTTGTGTGTTTCGGGGGGGGGGGGGGGGTCAACCCCCTAGCCCCCCCCCCCCATTGGATACGGCCTTGTCCGTAGACCAACACGTCAGTTGACCAGCACGTCAGTAGCCCAATACGTCAGTAGACCTATACGTCAGTTCACCTAATCCTAAAATCCGACAGTTAAACTACACGTCAGTACGACCATCGTCAGTTCGTCTACCGTCACTTCACACAAGCTACAGTTGGCATAAACGTCAGTTGGCATAAACGTCAGTTCGCATAAACGTCATTTCACTGAAATTTTCCCGACTGTTCGCTCACATAATGTTCTCGATGGGATAATTGCGGAAGCTCGCACAGGGGATTGATAAGTGAAGCCGACAATTTCCAATTCATGAGGGCAAATGTTATCTCTCGTCAAAACTGACAATTTTTATTTGGGTTACCAAAGAAAGAAGATGGTTGGAAGACACCAGGGATGCGAATGAAGACACTTGGTTCTGATAAATGTATTTTGAAGAGAGCTAGTTTACAACTTCAGAGAAAAATACCAATTGCTGGGCAACTGAAACACAAAAATATATTAACAAATGCTTTGATTGTTAATAGTCAGGTATGAGTACAACACATTTCCAAATAGCACACGAATACAAATTTTCAAATATATTTATACGGACAATCAATGACTAAAAATTTATGAACATGGAAAATAACAAGAGCTGGAAGCTGATATGGCACTTGCAAGGCCGGGTCAAATGGAGGTGATGATCAAAAGAATTTTTTCACTTTTCGGTTAAGATGCGCACTTTCAGGGTGCTTAAACATAACTTCTAAGTAAAACCCTTGAGGCAAAAGGGATCATGTGCTCATGGCGATCGTGAAAACGTAAATTTTGCTTAACAGTATTTTTTGTATTTTGCGGTTAAGATGAGTTCTTTAAGAGATGGTCGGATCAAGAGAAGTGACGATGCCTAACCCAACTATGTCAAGTTTCTAATGCTCCAGCAAAGTTTTATCGTTCTATGCACATCTGGAAGTACCTTAACTCACTATCACCGGAATTCCGGATACCCCCCTAAAACTCCCCCCACCTCGGTACCAGAATCCGGTCCAATTCTGTCACTGATGCACCTAGGACTAGTGCCTGTACTTCTCACCAAGTTTCATCCTGATCGCTCCACTCCTTGCGTGTCATCAGATTTCCGGTTCTCCCCTTCGACCCCACCCCCCTCTCCCCAAGTTCATCGGATCCGGCCCGGACTCGAAATGGGACATCTGAGACATGAGGTCTTTCGAGATACCAAGTTTCATTAAGATCCGGTTAACCGTTCGAAAGTTATGCATGCCACTAATTTCCAGATTCGGCCGTCTCCCCCTCCCCCCACGATAGCTGGATCAGGCAAGTGACTCTTTTTAAGTCGATCTTGTTGGGTCCCTGATAGGCCAGCCAAGTTTTATCGTTCTAGCCCACCTGGAAGTACATTAACTACGGATCGCCGGAATTCCGGAACCCCCTTCCAACTCCCCCCACAGTGTCCGAATCCGACCAAGTTCTGTCAGTTATGTGTCTAGAGCTTTGCACTTGTTCTTCTCACCAAGTTTCATCCTTATCGCTCCACTCTGAGAGTTTCCCAGGATTTCCGGTCCCCCCCTCGGACTCGCCCCAGATTCATCGGATTTGAACTGAGACATCTGAGACACGACTCTTTCCAGCTATCAAGTTTCATTAAGATCCAATAACCCATTCGAAAGTTATGCATGCCCCTATTTTCCGGATTCCCCCAACTCCCCTCCCCCACGATGATCGGATTGGGCAAGTGACTATATCCAAGTTAGTTTGGTCGGGTCCCTAATATGCCTGCCAAGTTGCATCGTCCTAGCCCTTCTGGCTAACTCAAGAACAGTGGATCGACAGACCGACCGAAAAGTGATCGGTACATGGCACTTGAGCGGAGCTGCAAGTGCCATGAAAACACTGAACACAATCATCTCCAAAGAACGGAGGAATTAAGGTTACGCACTAATTAGTATAGGTACAAAGAGGGTATCTGCCGATCAAGTGTGGCCCGCCAGAGTGGGTTTGAGACCCACGTCTTTGAAGGGCATCGGCACATCCAGCGCATAGTCCATGCCCGCAAATGAAAGAATGATTCGACGATGAGAGGTTAGTTGACGCCGAGGACGAGATCGACACTGAAGAAGGAGCTGATGCTAATGAGGTTGCAGACACTACGGATGAAGTCGATACTGAAAAGCTTAAGGAGGCAGCCGGACGAGGACGTAGTCAAGGCTGAGGACTGACTAGATGCTGGGGTCAATGTGACGAATTGCACTTCAGACGGAGTTTCTGGTGCATGAACCCTCTATACACTTAATCCATGCACCACATTTTAATCGGCTTTGAGGTTTCAGTCTCGAAAAGGGCTTACATTTTACTGTGATTCACGACCGCGTAAGTCCCAAGAGGTTTCTTTCCGCCATCCCGTGTTGATTACTCTTACTGCTGAGGCCTATCGTCGCTAAGTTAGCTTCTGTCTTTTCGTTTTCCTCGACACGACTTCGGTGAATAGAAAGCTAAAAATGTCCGTGTGATGTTGTCTGACATGACATGGCGATCCTTCTTGCAGATCTGTTGCCAGAATGTTAATCAATTTTGCACATCACAGGGAAGAACAAGCATAAGCATTAGATACCTTCTTGACATAGCCAGATCATATCAGGGCTGTTACCCGGAATTCCGGTGATCGCGAGTTCGGATACTGCCAGATGTGCTAAGGACGATAAAACTTGGCCGGCAATTAGTAACCTGACCAAATAGTCTTAAGAACCCGACATAATGCTCTAGGAAGACTTCCGTCCATTTTTTTGGGAGTTGAGGGAGGGGGAATCCGGAAATGACTTCCGTAGCTTGCGAAAGGATGGTCCGATTCAATTGAAACTTTATGGGTGATACGAGCCTAGATATGCAAAGATTGTGTCTGAACGCCGTGCGGCCATGGTTGGGGTGGTGGAGGGGGTCGGAAACTTTGTGACATGCACACAAAGTAACGTTTGGGCCGAACGGGATGCAAGCTTGGACATGCAGTACCAAGCTTATGCGACCTAGATTTGTCATTTGGTGTCCCAACCGGATCCGACCAAGGTAGGAGGAGGATGAAGCTGGAACTGGAAATTTGCAGATATGCTCCAGTTCGAGTTAAACTTGATGGACGGGAACAGGAGATGTTAAAGATGCAAAGTTTATGGGTCCAAGTCGTATTCGGCCACAGTTGGGGAAGTTAGAGAGGGAGTTCCGGAAATGTTGTGGCTCGCAAATGGGTTAAGGGAGTGGAGTCATTTGAATGAAACTTGGGAAGTAGAAATATCGTATGCTTACATGAAATATTTTAGAGTCCGGACCGGATCCGAGCAAGGTGAAGAGGGATAGCAGAATATCCGAAAAAAGCACTCAAGAGTTACTTTCTCGCTTCTCACACCACCTAAAAAGTGCCATATGAGCTCGTAGCTCTTGTTTAAGAGGATCTAGCAGAAGCACTGGCCAAGGGAGAAGTAATTCGTCCCTCACTGTTTCCGGTACCCTTTCGGAAAAGATTGAGATTCACTGGCACATTTTGGTCCTTCCCCTTGCGATGGTTGTTAAGTCCTGAAATGGGTTTAATTATACGTTTCACCTTATATTTTCCACTTTCAGTATGACTAGCCCCGGTAAAAACCTTCGCAACAGCTTGTACTGATGGAGTTACTTTGCATCTGTTCTTTCTTTAATGACTTTACCTGCCGCGTCTGATTGCAAGCTCCCGCAGCCATGCTGAGCTAATTTTATATGCGCAAATGTCGGCTTCCGTTTACTAATCCCTTGTGTTTTCGCCCCTCTGCCTCTGCTTCGGTGCCCTAGTCGACTTTTAACTAATAGCCCGATATGAATCTTTAGTGGTAGTGACGGATTATTTAGGCGAACTGACGTTTATGTCAACTGACATTTATGTCTACTGACGTTTATGTCAATTGACGGTAGGCTAACTCACGTGTAGGGGGACTGACGTGTAGCTGAACTGAATTGTCGTTGAACTGTCGGATTTTAGGATTATTTGAACTGACGTATAGGTCTACTGACGTGTTGAACTACTGACGTGTTTGTCAACTGACGTGTTGGTCTACTCACGCGCTGTCCAACTGACGTGCTGGTCAACTGACGTGTTGGTCTACTGACATGTAGGGGAACCGACGTGTAGTGGAACTGACGTGTGGGCAAACTATTGGATTTTTGGTTCAGGCGAAATGACGTTTATGCGAACTGACGTGTTTCGGTAGTGACAGCGGCCCTCTTTGACACTACAAAACGAATAGGCTACGTCAGTAGTATAAGATCGCCGCTCCCACTCCACCCTCCCCCCAATTTCAAAACCCCATTTTAACATCAATTTCTTAAATTTTAACATCCTTTTTACCAAATTATCCCCCTTTTTAAGAACATTTTTATTTTCTTACTTCCAAAATAAAGGATACAAGAAATGAGAATATTACCCTTTACTACATATAAAATACTACAATATACGCTACTTCTTTTTTTTTTACATTTTTCATTTTTTATTCAAATATTACTGAGTAAACAGTTCTAAATCCACATATGTTTCTTTGTTCTTGTTTTCGCGTACAATAGGCTGCAAAACCAGATTTTTCTTTAAAAGTAATTCGTTAGCAATGGCATTATATTTCTGAGTTATAAACAAATCACAGGGTTTGTCATTATGATTAATAACTACAACCAACTTATCACCGTATTTTGTCTTAGCAATTCTCATTTTAACAATAGTATATTTCAATCCTAGAACTAGTTCTTCTTTCCTGATTGTCTCATTGTATTTATTCATTCTGATTGTATTCAAGACTTCCTTTGTGGACTCCATTTATTAGGGGATGATTTTATTAAATAAAAATCCAAAGCTCCTAATTACCGGCAGATCGTAACACCTGTGGTGTGAGAGATGCGTCACACTAAATATTCTCGAATATTCTCGAATATTTAGATGCGTCACCTCCAGCAGATAACAAGACTCGGCGGAGAAGATTCGCGAATATATATAGTGTCGCGCATCTGGTTAAGGAGACATTTGTAAACAAGTTGAGATTAAGAAGGTGTTGAAGAAAGAAAAAATTTCCAATGTAAGTATTTTTAGTTTTCTAGCGATAAAAACAAGGATATCCAGGTAGATATCTAGCAAGATAGGAAAAGCTTCATCTGAAACAAACAATTACGCAAATATCAAATATACCAAACGAGTTATCAGATGACGAAGCGTGTCACACGAGATGACGTAGGAACCAAATGGCCTTCAAAAATTCTGTAAAGGAATTATCTGGGTTAGATAATGTTGCGAAGCGCGTCACACGAGATGAAGTAGGAATCAAATGGCCTTCAAAAATTCTGTAAAGGAATTATCTGGGTCAGATAATGTTGCGAAGCGCGTCACACGAGATGAAGTAGGAATCAAATGGCCTTCAAAAATTCTGTAAAGGAATCATCAAGGTCGTTAAAAGATTTTTATTTTCAGATGAACAGCGAAGGTATTCAGAAGAAAACAGCAACCATTCCGAAAAAGTATATGAATGGGTTGTTCAAACTGGAGAAATCCGAGCAAGAAACATTCCTTTCGCTGTGGAGTAAGGTAGTCACAGCCTCAGATGAAGTCGAAGGTGAAGACCGTACGACAGCGTGTTCCTCTGTTGACAAGAAAAAAGAGAAGAGCGTGCAGTTTTTAGCCGATATTAAAGCGAATTTACATGCTTCGCGAAGGTTTGGAAACTTCAAAGTGGACGTAAGCATCAAGAAGGTGCTGAGCAGCAAAATATGTGGAGTCAGTTTGGAACAAGCAGAACGTTTAATTATTGATTTAAATAAAGTGGTGGTGTATTTGGATTATTTATCAGTGTTACTAAAAGCGAAAAAAGGTGAAGTGTATGCGTACATGCAAAAACTGTTCAATGACAACCCTGAGAATCTGCACAAGTGTTTTCTTGAAGAACGATTTAAGAAATATGGAGAAAGCAAATCAACAATAAGAAGATATCTTCAGTTGTATGGATTAGTCCGCGAATATCCTGGAATAGCTTTCTGTGGGAAAGGGTACTATTGCATCGTCGAAAATGAAAAAGCTATTCGCAAAGCGATCCAAGAGGATGAGATATTGTCTTCATTACTCAAGGAGCATCCTGCGCAAGTTTTCTTATCCGATGAAGTGTTGATTGATTTTGATAATCTGAGTCTATAAATGTTGAATTAAGTTTTCTCAATAAATTGGTGTTTCATTGATTGAGTTATAAGCTAGATTTTGTTGCTAGGTGGTGGTTATGTGTGAAGAGTCACACTGGTGGAACATTCTTCTGAACTATTGATGTATTCTTGCAATATTTATAGCCATTCAGACGGACTTGTTTCATGTATTTTTCGCGAGGAAAAAATCGAAAGGTTTTACGCATCTCTGTTTCTCTCTGAATTACCTCCTCAATTGTTAACTGTCCGCATTTTAGCATTGACAACAACTCAGTATAAAAATCATAAATAGTCCTAAATTCTGCTTTTCTATCAGCAATGCTTAATTGCTTTTCAATTATTTCGATGATAACAGCACCCAAACTTAAAGAAGCTAACGGTAGCACTAGAAACGCAGACATTCCTGCTGCCGAAAAGAGGAATTTGGATACAAGTAAGCTATTACTTATATGATTGTAGTACTTGTAACTGCGACGGTAAACATACATTTTCTTTTCTAATTCTTCCATTTATAATATAATAAAATTGTTTCGAAAAATATTTCTAACAAAATAAAGAGTAGTAACCAAATGCCGATTTCGTCAAGAGTAGTAACCAAAAGCGGATTTTCGTTAAGAGTAGTAACCAAATGCCGATTTCGTCAAGAGTAGTAAAGAATAAAGGAAACCCGTGACTAGTAGTAAAGCATGTGTGAAACCCATAAGGGCGTCGGAAAATACATAGTAAAGGATTTGGAAAACCAGTGCTTTTCTTTACGACTAAGAAAACGCAGTCGGGAGAAATTCATTAATAAAAATGTTCCCCTGTTAAATGATGAATACTGCAGAGGTTATTCAGCTTTGTAAAAAGGTTATATCAAACAACAAAGCGCTTATACGAAGGTTACCGCAATACCGAATTAATGAACTGAGGACTAATGCGAAAATTAATAAAATCAAAACAAATGGAGCTAAGAAACATGAAATAACAAATAATATAATAAACCATCTTAATAAGTATATTTTGATAGCTGAAGATAAAATTAAAATTGAAACGCAGAAACGAAAGAACTCATAATAAGAACAGACCATACGACTACAAACCAGAACCGAGATTACGAACCATTCTGGAAGATGAGATAAAAGAAAAAAATATCACCATTACAAAACTAAAACAAGAATACAATGATAACAAAGAAAAAGAGACAAGCGAATTAAAGAAATTTCTGAAAAACAAGAACCTATCAACTCGCGGAAACCGAGAAGAAGTACTAAAAAGAGTTGAAGAATACTATAATAATATTATTACCAAACATAAAGATTCCGTACAGAAAAATAGAGATATCATAAGAGATCAAACAGAAAGACGTGATAACAGTAGACAGAAAGTAGTCGATTTATCCACTCTCTTTATAAATAAGAAAAAAATCAAAGAAGAAAAATTGATTCCTGATCATTTATTTAGAAAGGAAGAAGAACAGCAGCCTACTATTTCTAGGGAAACGGAAAACCTTTATACCATCAACGTTTCTATTGAAAGCAATGGAAGAGAAAAAGATACTCTTATTGCTTTTACTTTCGCCGATTTACAGCGGCGGATGAATGAACTTTATCAATATAGAGTTCAGTTCGTAACTCGTGTTATTTTCCATCGACAGGAGAATGATGAAGAAGTAGTAGTGTATTACAACAGTACTTCTTGGATTATAAATAAAAATAGCATTCTTACTCATAATCATTTGAATGATAATAACAAGAGACTTAGTTCTTTAAGTAATACCCCTCGATCTGGGCTACAATTTAGTCGGTATGAAGGAATTGATTATAGGATGACACGAATAGAATCGTACATGGGAGGAACGTTCAAAATACTGCCAAATTTCGTAAAAAATAAAAGAGCTTGCTTGAATATTGAAAATAACGACCAGAAATGTTTCCTTTGGTCTATCTTAGCAAATCTACATCCAGCTAAGGATCATCCGGAAAGAATTTCGAAATATAAGCAATATGAGAACGAATTTGATTTCGAAGGGGTTACCAACTTCCCAATGGATACTAAAGATATACACAAATTTGAAAATAGATACAACATTAAAATTTGTTTATTTCAAATTGAAAAAGAGAAAATTATCAGAAGTCATATACTAAAAAGTACAATCAATGGCAAAACAGCTAAACATGTTATTAATTTATTATATTTCGATAATCATTATGTACTGGTAAAGGATCTGAGCAGATTAGTTGGTCCTCAGATATCTACAAGACAAAAAAAGACATACCTCTGCACTTTTTGCGGAAGGCATTTTACAAAAGAAGAACAATATGAAAAACATGAGAGTAAGAATAATTGCGAAGATCCTGATATTATAATGCCTCCTGAAGGTTCAAGTATACAATATAAAAATATTGCAAAACAAATGAAAGTACCTTATTGCATAATAGCAGACTTTGAGTCTTATAACGAAGAATACAATCAGGTAAACGGGAAGAAAACAATAAAAGTGGCCAAACAGAAACCATTTGCTTACGGGTTTCAGGTATGCTGTTCCTTTGATACAAACCAGAACAAATACTATGACTATTTCGGTGAAGACGCTGCAGAACATTTTGTTAAAACCGTTACAAAAGTATCCACAGAAATTGCAAACAAATATGAAAGCAGACAAAGAAACCATACTTATACCAATGCAGAAATTACCGAAAAATGGAAAAATCTAATGAATAAGACTTGTCACATCTGTACAACTGAAATTACTGAAAATCCTCACTTTGATCACGACCACATGACAGGAGAAGATAGGGGATTTGCTCATGCTGAATGTAATATGAAATACAGGATTCCTAGGCATATCCCGGTAGTAATGCATAATTTATCTAAATATGATTCCCATCTGTTTGTTAGAGAATTGATACCTGATAACGGAATTTTTGAAAGTGCAGAAAGTTTCATATCATTCTCGAAATCAATAAGTATAAGAAAGACGGATACGGAAATAAAATATGAGATCCGGTTTATAGATTCGATTAGATTTATGGCTTCATCTTTAGACAAACTATCAGCAAATTTAGCGAAATGTGATTGCAAAGTACCCTGTAATCATCTAAGAGAGAATTTCAAGTACACATCTAATAGTTTCAATAACGATGAAGAATTCAAAGAAATAATTAAAAAAGGGGTATATCCGTATGAATTCGTAGACAGTTTCGATAAAATGAATTGTACAAACTTACCATCCATAGAAAGCTTTTATTCTAGGTTGACAGGGAAAGGTATTGACAAAAGTGATTATAAAAGAGCGGTATCTATATGGAAGCAATTTAACTGTGAAACATTACTTGATTATACCAAGTTGTACCTAAAAAGTGATGTGTTAATTCTATCAGACGTTGTGGAGAATTTCAGGAACGTTTGTATACGGAATTATGATTTGGATCCACTTCATTACTTCTCAGCTCCAGGATTAACATGGGATGCTTTCCTAAAGCATTCGAAAGTAGACTTGCCGTTATTCTCAAAGGAAGACATGTATACCTTTATAGAAAAAGGAATAAGAGGTGGTGTATCACAATGTATAAAAAGATACGCAAAAGCAAATAATAAATATACAAGTGATTATAATAAGCATAAACCATCTAATTATTTAATGTATTTAGACGCTAATAATTTATATGGGTGGGCGATGTCGCAGAATTTACCAGCGAATGATTTCCAATTCATTTCCATACCGGATGATTTGAAAGAAAGGAATGAATACGAATCAATCGAGTATTACAACCATCTAAAAACTCATATCAAGTCGGTGATTACGATTAAGTCGGTGAGACAAGATGTAGGTGCTATATATGAGGTAGATTTAGAATATCCAAAAGAAATGCACGAATTACACAAGGATTTACCATTAGCACCCGAACACTTTAACGGTAAGCTATGTACCACAGTATTAGATAAAACCAACTATGTAGTTCACCACAGGAACCTAGAATTTTATTTACAAAAAGGCTTGATATTAAAAAGAGTACACAGAATACTAGGATTCACTGAAAGTGCTCACTTAAAAGGATATATAGACCACAACACAGCACTTAGAACTAAAGGTACAAATGATTTTGAGAAGGACTTCTTTAAGCTTATGAATAATGCTTGCTTTGGAAAAACTATGGAAAACATAAGGAAGCGAGCGGATATGGAAATAATAACGGATGATGCAACAAGAGAAAAAATAATAAAGAAACCCAACTTTAAATCTGAAATAATTTTTAGTGAAAACTTTTCAGTAGCAAGAATGTCAAAGGAAAAGATAAAATTAGACAAACCAATGTATATCGGCTTTGCTGTATTGGAACTATCCAAGTTATTGATGTATGAATTCCATTATGATTATATGAAGCCTAAATATGGAGATAAAATTGATTTGTGTTATATGGACACTGATTCTTTCATATATGATATTAGAACTGAAGATTTTTATCAAGATATCAAACAGGATTTGAATGAGAGGTTCGATACATCTGATTATGCGAAAGATAATCAATATGGATTTCCTAGTGTAAATAAGAAAGTGATAGGAATGATGAAAGATGAATTAGGTGGACAGGTTATGACAGAGTTTGTTGGATTACGATCAAAAGTATATGCTTATTTAAAGGACAACCAAGACCCTTCAAAAGCTAGCAAAAAACTGAAAGGAATTAAAACCAATATCGTTAAAGATAAAATTACCATTCAAAACTATAAGGATGTACTGTTTGGTAAAACGGAAAACCTTTCTATAACCCAGTATAACTTAAGACCATACAAGCACAATATGTTTCTAGAAGAACAGAATAAAAAAGCGTTAGATCCTAAGGATGATAAAAGGATAGTAACAAGCGATAAAATACACACTTTACCTTTAGGTTATAAACATTAAATTCAAGTACCTACTTAATAAATTCAAGTACCTACTTAAAAAATTCAAGTACCTACTTCAAAAATTCAAGTACCTACTTAAAAAATTCAAGTACCTACTTAAAAAATACAAGTACCTACTTCAAAACTTTCAAGTACCTACTTAAAAACTTCAAGTACCTACTTAATGAATCCAAGTATATACTTAAAAACTTCAAGTACCTACTTAAAAAATTCAAGTACCTACTTAAAAAATTCAAGTACCTACTTAAAAAATTCAAGTACCTACTTCAAAACTTTCAAGTACCTACTTAAAAACTTCAAGTACCTACTTAATGAATCCAAGTATATACTTAAAAACTTCAAGTACCTACTTAATAAATTCAAGTATATGCTTAAAATACTCAAATAAATCTTATAATGAAAAATTCTTCCTAAATAAATGAATGAAAAGGCTCCAATCAAAGTCTATGACTTTAGTGAAAAGAACACTTATCAGAATAAGCACGACCTTGCACCTCAGTGGCCATTTAGACTCTTAATTTGTGGTAGTTCTGGAACAGGGAAAACTAACCTTCTTTTGAATTTAATTTATGAATATCTTTGTTTCAACCGAATATACTTGTATGCTAAAGATCTTGAAGAAGATAAATATCAAGACCTTATAACCAATTTAACCACTTTGGAGTCACAATGCAAATCGAAAGTCTTAACAGTAAGTAACAATCTTGATGATATTGTCGATGTTGACGACTTAGACCCTGAATACCAAAACTTGATTATCTTTGACGATTTTGTCACTGAAAAAGACCAGAAGAAAATAGAAGATTTATTCATAAGAGGAAGAAAGAAAAATGCCTCGATTGTTTATTTATCACAGAGCTATCATAAAACGCCAAAGGTGGTAAGGCTCCAGTGCAATTATTTTGCATTCTTTCAGTGTTCTAATCCAAAAGAAGTAAAATTAATAAGACAAAGCCATGTATCCAGTATAGACAATGAAAAATTTCTCAAACAATTCGAGACTGCAACCAAGGGCTACGGTTTTTTCTTCATAGATTTAAAAATAAAAGATAAAACCCTTAAGTACAGGAAAAACTTTGAAAAATTTACCGGATAATTTATTTCTATAATAAATGAATAAATTTGGTAGTGTTGGAAAAAAGGTTAGTAACGAATCGAAAGTTACTGACGAAAATGGTAACATTAACCTACATGATAGACGAATTATAAATTTAGGTGATGCCAAGGCAGACAAGGATGCTATTAGCTTAAGATCTATGACTGTGATTATGAATCAATTTAAAGAACAAATGACTGCAGGACAAGTGCAAGCCAACCAATACTTTAGCGAAGATATCAACAGATTAACTGCGATAGATGATTCTCCTGATAATTCGTTGGTAAGGAACAAAGATAAAGGGTTATTTGTAAAAGAAATAGTTCGAGTTAATGATAAAGAGATTAACGCTGAAAACAAGTTGATAACAAATGTTCAAAACCCTAGAAACAAAAATGATGCTGTTAATTTAGCAACGTTAACTATGAATCTTTTAGATTATGACAAAAAGCTTCTGGGGCAACACACCCATAACGGTATAATTGAAGGAAAGATTGCTGGTCAAAAAACTCGTATCGATAATATTGAAAGAGCAGTAGTAAATATTTTAAAAAGGCTTCTAGAGCTAGAGCTAAAACCTGTTGACAAACCATTCGTTACCAGAATAGAAAAAATGTTGGCTGGTAAATAAATTTTATAAGATAAATTAATTCCCTAATAAATGGTTGAAACAATGGAGTATGCAGTTTATTTGTCAAAGCTTCAGAAAGGAAAGCTGAAGAAATGCTTTGATGCTAAACAAAAATGTCAGATACGTGTTAGTCATAGTAGACAAAATGAACGAGAACCAGTTAAGTTACTTTTAAGTAAACGACAAATTGATAAAATTGAAACATATAAAATGAATAGTAAGGGGTGTGATATTGATGTATCATACAAACAGATGAAAGAAGCGATTCAAAAGGGTGGATTACTTCCATTTTTAATACCGCTAGCAATTACCCTTGGTAAGGCAGCTTTAACAAGTGGTGCTGCTGCTTTGGGTACATTCGCTGGTAAGAAAATTATGGATAAAATGACCAACACAGGTGGAGCGCTAAAACTTCCTGGAACACAAAAAGTTGTGGGTAATGGGGTACGTGAGAAGGAAACTGATGATGTCAACACAGGTGGAGCGCTTAAACTTCCTGGAACACAAAAAGTTACCGGTAATGGTGTACGTGGTAGACCTAAGAAGAAAACCGATGATGTTAACACCGGTGGAGCGCTTACACTTCCAGGAACACAAAAAGTTGTGGGTAATGGGGTACGTGGAAGGCCTAGGAAGTCAAAAAACGGGGACATCAAAAAAGAAGCAAAAGTAAAGTAGGACCTCTAACCAATTTTGATATTATGGATGCATTAGGGGATATACCACAGTTTAGAGGTGTGTTCTCTTTAGATACGCTACCCAAACATATAAACGATTCGGAATGTGGTGTAATCAACTATGATAAACTCGGAATGCCTGGAACTCACTGGGTTGCCTATTGTAATCTACCTGAATACCCCCATGTAGAATTTTTTGATTCTTTCGGTATTCCCCCAGGAAAAGAAATAATTAAATATCTAAGAACTTCAAAGAAAAAAATAGCTTATGAAAATCTTGCTGTTCAAAATATAGATGAATTAAACTGTGGACTTCACTGTATTTCCTACATTAAGCGCAAAATGAAGTTGGTAGCTTTTCGTTTATAAAAATTGTTTTCTAATAAATGGAGATTTATTGTATGAAATGTAAAAAGAGCACTGACACTGAATCAATGTTTAAGGCAGTGTTACAAAAAAATAATGTTCCAATGCTGAAAGGGAATTGTGTTATTTGCGGATCGAGGAAAAATCGCTTTTTAAAAAAAACCTCGACGCAGAAAAAGATATATTAAAGACGTATTATTCTAATTATTCAGGTGTTGATGATATTCACAGAAAATTAAAAGAAAATGGAGTGAACGTGTCTAAAGATACAATAAAAAATGTGTTGCAAAATGAGAATGTGTATACGTTACACAAACCTTCCTATCATAACTTTGAAAGGAGGCGAGTGTATGTTCACTATGTTGATGAGCAATGGCAAGCTGATTTAGTTGACATGCAGAAATATAAAAAAGAAAATAATAAAACAAATTACATTTTAACTGTTATTGATTGCTTTAGTAAATATGCTTGGTGTATCCCTCTGAAAGACAAAACGGGTGCTGAAATAATAAAAGCATTCAGTGTTATATTTAAAGAAAGAATTCCTAAGAAACTACAAACTGATAAAGGTAAAGAATTTGTGATGAGAAATGTTCAAACTTTTTTGAAAAATAACGGCATACACTGGTTTGCATCTGAAAGCGAATTGAAAGCACAAATCGTTGAACGGTTCAATAGAACGCTAAAAGAAAAGCTATGGAAATATTTCACTCACAATAGCACTACTAATTGGATTGATATTTTACCTTTATTTGTGAGTAATTATAATAACTCGTACCACCGTTCAATACAAATGAAACCAGTTGATGCTAGTAAAAAGGTTAATCAGAAAAAGGTTTTTAGTGCTCTGTTTCCTCCAGTAGATGACTACAGAATCACAGGAAACGTCAAAGTAGGGGATTTAGTCAGAATTAAAAAAGAAAAAAGTATTTTCGATAAAGGATATTTACCTAATTATACGGATGAGGTATTTCAGATAGCAACCATCAGACCTACCATTCCCATTACTTATGAAATATCTGACAAAAGTGGGGAATTAATTCAAGGAGGGTTTTATGAAAAAGAACTTTCAAAATTTATTATGAAATAAAATTACTTGTATATAAATGGATTCAAGACGCTTGAGTGATATGTTATCGGATATAGTGAAGAACAGAGAAGTTCAGAGAAGAAAGGTTCAACAAAATGAGATGGAGAAGGCAGGATTTCGGGAATATGCTTCAGAGTTAAACGCTCCAGTTATTATAGCACAAAAAGAAAACACTAAAGACACCATCAAAAAATTACAAGAGAACGCTGAAACGATAATTAATAAACTACTTGAAGGTGATAATAATTCAAGAAGACGGTTTATCAGATTAGGTGATACATTTAAAACAGCTTTACAGACCACTACTTCAGAGGAATCGAGTCGAGCTCCCACTCATGCGATAGAACCCAATCTAGAACAACCATATGACGTAAATCTAAACTTAAATATTGATGTGGAATTATTAAATCAAGTTAATTTAAAATATAAAGATGACTGGAATGGTACCGATAATTATTTTAAAATGCCTCATTATTACCTTAAGCATCATAACGAAATAGATGGGGCTCTGAATTATTTAACATCTATAAGTCAAAGTTATGGTGGTCTGAAAAGTAAAAGTTATAGTTCGAATAAGTATGATCAAATTATTTTATTTATACAAGACTATAAGGATAGATTAAAAAAAATTCAATCTAGTATACCCTTTATCAGACAACAAGGAACTGGAATATTTATGAATTGTGATGAAATGATTTCAAAATTATACACTTTGATAGGTAGCAGAGTAAACGGAAATACATCTGATGAGGTGAGAAATGAAGCTATTAATATTTTGGATTCGTTAATGCGAAATAAATTTCTTACGAAGAGAAATTACAATTCAATATATAAAAATTATTTCTAATAAATGGTGTTGTTAAATATTGAAGGTAATGAAAGTATCATTGATATAACATTTAGTCAACCAATCGAATTGAATCGTAATTGGGATTATGAAATAGGTTTGAATCAGTGTACTTTGTGGTATTCATGGCATAATATAAGTGATAAATTTGGAAATAATACATTTCAATACAGGAAAGATGAAGATAATAATGCAACAGAATGGATGAATGTTACTATTCCTAATGGGATGTATAACGATGATTGTTTGAATTATTTTTTGTGTCAGTATTTTGATACCTCAAAAGATAAATGTCCTATTGTAATTTCATCAAATCCAGCATCTATGAGATTTGTCATCATATTACAAGAAAAATACATGTTTAGATTTAATAGTGACTTGTGTCAGATTTTAGGATTTGAGAAGGATAGTGAGATATCTAAGAAAATCAATGAAGGTACAAAGCTTCCGAATATAACAAGAAGCGTTGATAAAATACAAATTCACTGCTCTCTTGTAAACAGTTCTATCGTAAACAAAAGTAAATCAGATGTCATTTGGACATTTGTTCCTAATACAGAACCGGGTTGTCAAATTGTTGAAAATCCTAGACAATTAATCTACCTTCCTATTAACACAAAAGACTTTATTTACTCCTTGAGAATGACAATTACTGATCAGTTGGGAAGACCTATCGATTTGAATGGTGATAACGTTGGATACGTGCTGCATTTAAGAAAAGCTTAAAGGATTAGTGAAATAAAATTATTTACCTATAAATGTTGATTAATAATAAGCGATTACTTTATAAAAAGCAGTATGGAAGTGGAATCGGTAGTGTATTCAAAAACATTGTTAATTCCCAGTTATTTCAAACGTCAGCAAAACAAATAAAAGATGGGGCTATGTCAATGTATAATAATATTATTAAACCGAGATTTGAGTTGTTGAAAAACAGAGCAATAGAATATGGGAAAGATCTGATCAATGTAAACAAGAAGGAACTCATTGATGTAATTGGAAACAAAAAATCGATGAAGGATCTTATCGGTACAAATAAAAGGATTTTAAATCAAAGAAGTCAGGACTTGATCAAAGCGTTAATGACTGGAAATGGATTAAAGATTCTGAAATAAGTTTTATTTAATAATTTCTTTCTTATATAAATGGCAGTAAATAAAGTTATCAGTCCGCAATGGAATATATTTGACGAACCGCTTGTGGATGATACAGTGGTAAAATACGAATTTAAAGAAATTCGAGAAACAAATGTGAATGTATCTAATAAATCAGAGTTTGAATTCGTAACGAAGAAATTAGATTCCTGGTTTTATCCAAGTGAAAGTTATCTTGATGTTAGTGTAAGAATAGTGAAAGAAAATGGAGATAATATAGCTGCAACCGATATTGCTACTTTGACGAATAATGGATTTAATTTATTCAGTACCGCTGAGTATGTAATAAACGATGAATCGGTTGAAAAAATTAATCATGTTGGTATTACAACTACCGTTACAAAGTTGATTGAATACTCTGATGATTATTCTAGAAGTGCTGCAAGAAATCATTTCTGGTATAAAGATTATAATCAAGGGAAAGAAATTAATCCTGTAGTTGCTTCTTTTACTGCAGGGGCTGCAGGGGCTGCAGGGGCTGCAGCAGGGGGTGGAACAGTCAGGTTGACCAATAATGATAATTATAATAAAGGATTTGAAAAAAGATATAACAGAACAAAGAGCAGTAAATTAGTAAATATGTATTTACCATTATCAGAACTGTTTGGATTCTTAAAAGGAAACAAACGATTCTTAAGAGGTGCATCGCATAAAATATTTCTAAGAAGAAATGATGATAACAACATGATTATAAGAAATGGAAATACTAATTTGAAAGTGGTCATCGAGTATTTATCCTGGAAGATCCCTATCGTAGCTCCTAGTATTGAAATGATGAGTAACTTAGAAAAGGGTCTTGCTAAGGACAGAAAGCATAATCTGATGTGGGAAGCATGTAATACTTATAAAAGCGATGTTAGTCAAAATAAGGAACACACTTGGAAAGTTATTTCTGAGAGAAACAATCCAACAAAAGTAGTTGTGATGCTACAGAAAAATGAAAAGCATAACAATCAATTAATGAATAATATGGTGTTTGATCATATGAATTTAACAGACATAGAACTTAGAATTAATGGGGATAAGTATCCTGAAGAACCACTTAAATGTGATTTTAGCGATGATAAATGTACATACTCAAATCTTTACAATAGGTTTATACATTTGGGTTATAAACAATTAGCATTTGATACTGGTAGTGTTGTTAGTATAGAAGAATTTAAAGAAGTATATCCACTATTCTGTTTCGATGTTTCCAAACACGAGTCAAATATTTATAATGGAACAACTGCTGATATTGAAATAAGTTTAACGTTGAAAGATAATCAACCCGTACCATATAATGTTTACTGTGTTATATATTATGAAAGAAAAGCTACATTAGATATTATTAATAAAAATATGTATGTGAGTTTGTGAGTCTGGATTTTTATTTAATAAAATCATCCCCTAATAAATGGAGTCCACAAAGGAAGTCTTGAATACAATCAGAATGAATAAATACAATGAGACAATCAGGAAAGAAGAACTAGTTCTAGGATTGAAATATACTATTGTTAAAATGAGAATTGCTAAGACAAAATACGGTGATAAGTTGGTTGTAGTTATTAATCATAATGACAAACCCTGTGATTTGTTTATAACTCAGAAATATAATGCCATTGCTAACGAATTACTTTTAAAGAAAAATCTGGTTTTGCAGCCTATTGTACGCGAAAACAAGAACAAAGAAACATATGTGGATTTAGAACTGTTTACTCAGTAATATTTGAATAAAAAATGAAAAATGTAAAAAAAAAAGAAGTAGCGTATATTGTAGTATTTTATATGTAGTAAAGGGTAATATTCTCATTTCTTGTATCCTTTATTTTGGAAGTAAGAAAATAAAAATGTTCTTAAAAAGGGGGATAATTTGGTAAAAAGGATGTTAAAATTTAAGAAATTGATGTTAAAATGGGGTTTTGAAATTGGGGGGAGGGTGGAGTGGGAGCGGCGATCTTATACTACTACTACATTTTATTAGAGCTATATTCCGTCCCTTTTTAGCAAGGGTCTTAAGCAAGGATTTAGTTCTTTTTCTACATGTTCATTTTCCAGCTTGAACCTGAAGAGGACCCTTGCCAAGAAGGGCCGAAATGTAGCTAACGTATCCGTTTTGTAGTGTCAAATATACTTGTGTAACCTAAGTCAGACTCTTTGAGAAACAATGTTTCTGCATCGAAGACGCTGTGTTTAGCATGGCACGCTGATAATTTATTTTTTCAGTCTGGACAGGTTACCCAAGCCATCATTTAAAGGGGTCGCTATCACTACCTCAACACGTCAGTTCGCATGAACGTCAGTTCGCCTAAACAAAAAATCCGACAGTTCGTCAACACGTCAGTTCTACTACACGTCAGTTCGCCTAAAGTTGACACAAACGTCAGTTCGCTCGTCATCAATTCGCCTATTTTAGAAATCCGTCATTTCGCAACACGTCAGTTCATCTACACGTCAGTTCCTTTACACGTCAGTTCCTCTACACGTCAGTTGGCTTGTCGTCAGTTGACATAAACGTCAGTTCGCCTACAAAATCCGTCACCACGCGCAAAGATTCAGACCCGCCTATTAGTTCGAAGTCGACAAGGTCACTGAAAGTAATTAAGCAGAGGGAATAAAACCCGGAGATTAATTAAAAAGAAGCCGACTTTGGCGAATGTTGATGAGGGCAAAACTAGTTCAGAATCGACGGAAGCTTGCAATCAGATGCGGCGGGTAAAGTAAAAAAAGAAAGAACAGATGCAAAGTATTCAATCGATACAAGTTGCTGCGAAGGTTTTGAACGGGGCTAGTCAAACGGTAACTGAAAAATATGAGGTGAACGTATAATTAAACATATAAGGGCTTAACAACCATCGCAAGCTGAAGGACCAAAATGTGCCAGTGATTCTCTATCTTTGCCGAAAGGGTACCGGAAACAGTGAGGGACTCTTGGCCAGTGCTTCCACTATTATCTGCAAATAAGAACAAAGGTTTTAACGGGATCCCAAAAATATCATATCTGATCCAGAATATTAGAACTTGTAGATAAATATCCGGTCTTCGCTAAACTTCTTGATAATGTTAACTGTTGAAATTTTATAAACAGATTAAGGTGAACGGCTGACCACCTGAGAAGACCAAGTTCAGATATGGATTCAGCGTGTGTGTTTACTCCAGTGTTGCTAAATACTTAAGTAAAAGTACTTAAGTAATTGCTTAAGTAAAATTTGTGGATACTTATACTCTACTTAAGCAAAAACTTCAGAAGTACTTAATACTCGTACTTAAGTAAAAAAAAAAAACAGAAGTACCTAACTCATTCGAGTTCTTATATTAACAGATAGACAGACACACTTACGAAGTTATATAGGTGTCCCGTCACTGCGTTTAGGGATTCTCAAAACCTGACTTGTCATATCCCCTTACATCTGAACTATGTGCTGTTTGGTCCATGTTTTTTTTTAATCAGGGATTTTTTTTAAGCCTACCGTAACAAGCCTACCTAAATGCTTGAGAACTTAAGTACTGAAGTAATATCCAAATACGTGAGTACTTAAGTACTGAAGTACTTTCATAAAAATACTTATTACTTAAGTACATTTTTGTAAAGTACCGTACTTAACACTTATACTTAAGTAAACATTTCCTGGTGTGCTTGGTACTTATACTTAAGTAAAAATTAGAAGTACTTGGCAGACCACTGGATTACTCCTATACTTCGTGTATACTTTGACGAAATTGACAAAACTTCCAGCTTCCTTACTTCTCACATATTTTCCTGCTTCTGCCAGGGTTCTTGGCGAGCTTCTTGTTCGTAAAAAAAGCTCAAAAACAGAATATCTCAGTCTTACCCCTATATCGAACCTCTAGCCAACTTCAGATAACACTTTTTCTCAGCCTCAGACTTTTAACGAATATTCAGGTTTTGGCCGGAGTCCGAACTATTTGTCCGGTGTGGAATATTTACATATATAGGTTCAGCATGCCTTCTTACCACTACATCGATCCTCTAATCAACTTCAGACAAAACTTTACTTTTTCAAAACTTTTCAGCCGGATTCCGGGCGAACTATATGTCCGGGTAGAAAATAATTGCTATATGCGGATGCAGCATGTCTTCTCACCCCTGAATCGAACATCTAATCAAGTTCAAATACAACTTTTATGTTATACACATTTTCTGTTTTGTACCGGATTCCAGGCGAACAACTTGTCCGGCGATTTCTTCTTTTTTTTTTAATACGTGTTCAGCGTGTCTCCTTAGCCCTAAGTTTCCGGTTTCTGCCGGATTCACGGTGATCTACTTCTCCGGCGAGAAAATAATCTTCATATTCGGATTCAGCATGTCTCCTTATCTCTGAATCGACTATCTTATTAGATTTTAAAATATTTGTTTTGTCCATTAATTTGACCCCCCTCCCCACCCCTAAATATAGGGCTACAAACCCCATCTTCGAAACTGACCTGTACTTTGACCCAAAGAGTCTTTATCTCAAATTTGAACGAAATATCTCAACCACTTCGAGAGTTATCGTGCTAACAGACGGAGAGACGGACAACTTTTACGAAGTCATTGTTATGGGATCCCAAAAGTAGTAGACCTCCAAAACAGTAGATAAAAGTAAAATTTTCTGTTAATTTCCAGTCCCATTCACAAGTAAATGCTTAATGAGCCTTTTACTTTCAACCCCCCCCCCCCTTCAGGAATAAATTAAAAAAGTAAAAACTTATATTTTCGTCTGCTAAAATACAGAGTTTCTAACATACAGCCACATTATATTTATATTGTGGGTCACTGGCAAAGACTTTTACCATCTTTAAATTTTCTCCCCAAATACAGCTATTATTCCAATAATTCCGAAAAAATACTATTTTCTAGTAAAAAAAAAAAAAAAAAAAAAAAATTCCTTGAGCCGAAACTGACTTCGAAAAATATATTAAAATAATGCATACAACGAGTACGTCAGCTACGATGCTTTGGCAGCGATATTTCGGCCCTTCTTGGCAAGGGTCCTCGTCGGGCTGTCAATCTTCATCGCTGCTAAAGCATCGTAGCTGACGTACCCGTTGTATGCATTATTTATAAAAAAAAAAATGGAAATTTATTTTTCTACTTAAATACATACAAGTTTTAACACAGACTGTTTCAAAACTTTATGCCGCAGGCAAAAATTTCGAAAATCGAAGTCTTTCGTGGTAAAAAATCGACCAGATTGCTGTACAAAAAACAGTGTGTCGCAGACAAATTTTTTTAAGATGAATAGATTTTCTGCTTGGTAATCCGCCTGAAAGACAGAACAGAGTAGAACTAAAATACTGAAAGGCCAAAAACGGTAGAAATAAAGATACAGCAGATTAGAAAATTTAAATGTAGAATGGTTTGAAATACAGTATTCTACTTTGAAAGACAGCAGGAGTGGAAGCATTTCGAAAATCGAAGTCTTTCGTGGTAAAAAATCGACCAGATTGCTGTACAAAAAACAGTGTGTCGCAGACAAATTTTTTTAAGATGAATAGATTTTCTGCTTGGTAATCCGCCTGAAAGACAGAACAGAGTAGAACTAAAATACTGAAAGGCCAAAAACGGTAGAAATAAAGATACAGCAGATTAGAAAATTTAAATGTAGAATGGTTTGAAATACAGTATTCTACTTTGAAAGACAGCAGGAGTGGAAGCATTGCTCTTGGCATCACATAGTGTATTTAAAATTTCTTCATTCTAATCTAATACTGATGATGAATAAACGCTGAAAGCCGACTGCAAACTGGACTGTTAAAGTTCAATGGGTACATCAAACTACCCCAATCCCACTCTGTAACAACCAAGGAACAATGCTTACTCCCTAGATCAGCAGCTTTTTCAACAGTTTCCTCTCTGTGATATTTCAAAGCGTAATTTCTTGGGCCAGTACATGCTCAATTTACTAGCTTGGACAAAGATAAAAGGGATGTTTCTTATAATGCTTAGTAGATCTTTATTTTATGCATAAAGCAGCTTATAATTCAGATTTGAATAGGTTATTTGTTTTTTAATGATTTTTGTAGTTTTGTCATTTTTTATAAGCTTATTGCATATTCTGGTACATTTTATAAAGCAAGTTAGTCAAGGTTCACAACACTATTCCACAAAGAAAAAGTTTTAATAGGCACTTTGAGCCATTGAACTTCTGTTGAAACACTAGAATAATAAGGTAAACTGCATCTCAAATATATCCTTTTCTATCAAGCATTGCCGGGAGTTTTTGAATTTCCTGCCACGATATCCCAGCTCCCAAGATTTGGATCGCCGAAATGCCAGAGAGGTAAAGACAAGGGATAACAAGAAAACGGCCGATTTTCGTAGCGCCTTCTAAAGTAAGTCGGAAATGTTTATTTGTGAAGCATTTAATACAAAGTAAAGCATTAGGAGTGTCCATTGTGCTCATTGTACGTAAACTGACTACTCTCTGGGTAAATCAGAAAATTAATCTTGGTGCCTCAGTCCAATCATGTCTAATTCTCTTTTTTTTTTTTCACGGAAAAGTAGAAACAATAATTAATAATGATGTACAGCATAGCTTACCTACGAAACGTCCACATGACAAAACGTCCCCTGACGAAACGTA
Source organism: Branchinecta lynchi (assembly GCA_023053575.1). Taxonomy (NCBI): domain Eukaryota; kingdom Metazoa; phylum Arthropoda; class Branchiopoda; order Anostraca; family Branchinectidae; genus Branchinecta; species Branchinecta lynchi. Next base: position 22,092,487 of record JAKZAP010000016.1, on the reverse strand, counting down.
CACGGCGGAAACATCCCCGTGTCAAAACGTCCCCGTGACAAAACATCCCCACGGCAAAACGTCCCCGTGACAAAACGTCCCCACGGCAAAACGTCCCAAGCATAGATTTTTAAGTTCGCCTCGATCTTCAGGTGCATGATCGAGGTAAAACAACTTCAGAGTGTGCATTACAGATGTAGGAACAATCCATATAAGCAGGAAAGATCGGACATACCACCGGTTGCTTCATAAATGTACTGCTTTCAGTTGGACGGTTTTGATCCTTTAATAAAATCTTTTAATAATTAATATCACCAAATTAAATATCGAACAAAAGCGAGATCAAAGAGTTATATCGCTTCATAAATGTATTGTTTTCAGTTGGATGGGAAATAAATATCACCAAATTAAAAATCGAACAAAAACGAGATCAATGAGTTATATCGAAGCGTAAACTAACACACAAAATAAACCAGTTAAATACAAGATAAAACGAAAACTGACAAACTATTAAATCTCTGCACTTTCTTTAAGAAATGGCTATAGCCGGGAGCAACACTTTCTGAGTGTTGAGTAGGCCTATCGGGACAGAAAAGGGTATCCAGGGGGGGGGGGGGCTAGATTTTTTTTGTATTATCCTAAAGTTTATATACTTGTTTTCCACTTGACATTTGTACATACAATGTAAAAGTATTACTAAACAAGGATCTCCAGAAAATACGCAGACACCGACGCATTAATAAGCGGATGACTTGCAAATTTTTTCACCTTCTGAGCACCATTATTTTTTTCTTGGAAACTTTAGTTGCTTTTCGTCATTTTCGTTGTTACCGTGGTATCTGCTGCCATGGTTGCTATGCGAAAACGACAATTGCCGAAATTGCACTTTTCGAAGTCAACCCAAAGAAAAAACTGGTATTCAGTCACATCACTGCGCCAAGTTCCAAGCTTCTTTCCAACTAACTTGACAACATCCTAGGCTCTATATTTGGTGTGGGCGAAAGTGGGACTACTTTTTCAGATACCACAATCAGTTACCACGGTCAGACCGTGGTATCTGAATTTCAGATACCACGATGACTGGCCAGATAACACGATGACTGCAAAAAACACCTCTGACCGTGCTATCAGATACCACGATAACTGCGAAAACGACTTATGCCGTGGTATCAGATACCATGGTATCTGCAAAAACAAAACTCTTGTAAATTGTTCTTGAATTAGCCACAAGAAAATACTGTAGCTGACATAATCAAGGGTTTCAATCAATCAATCTTTATTATTCGAAAAACGTTCTACGGTCTTAATAAAAAAACGAATATTTGTTCTCTCGTCAAAACTATATACAGTTGTGCTTATATATAGTCAAATATTCGATAATTGTACCGTGTTCTTCAAAACTGTGCTAACTTTATTTTCCTAAATTTTGGGCCAAGTTTTGTGTATGTTATTTGCATGAAGAAAGTAGGAACTCAGAAAATTAAAAATAATCTACCTGTTAGATGATGCTCATGTCGTCATCAATTTAAAAGAATACCAAATCAGTTATGTTCTTTCCAATGGTATAGTTAACTCAGTTTTCAAATTTTTTCAGTTAGCACAGTTTTGAAGAACACGGTACAATTACAGAAGAACAAGAATTGCAACAAATTAAAGCGTTAAACTTCAATAATTAACACAAAAAAAGAGGAAAAGAATGAAAATTTCGCGTTGAAAAAACTCACAAAGGAGGGGACAAAACTTCTTTCGTACTGCGCATAAATTGCTTGAATGGATTGGATCTTAGGAACTGGTTGTGCTGAGATTCTCAATGGCCTTATGCGGTCGGGAATGTGGGGAGGGGGAAGGATGTGCCGATGGTTGGGGTCTTCCAGTAGCTGTTACCAAACTGTCACCAAAGAAAGTTGGTGTCTGCGGTTTGATAAAGATGCGAGACCACGGGATTTCGGGAGATTCTTATACTATTAGTAAAGACCTGTACTGGATCCTCTCGAGGCGTTTCGACTGCTCCGGACAGCAGTATCCAAGGGAAGGGCGAATGAACACAATTTAAGGTAAATGCGAAGGAGGTGGTGTTTCTGGGTGTCATGTCGGGAAAGCATTTTGAGGGATCTTATGCACATATTTTCTCTTTTCAGCATAGATTGTACTTGCTTATCCCATTTGAGATCTGAAGTTAGATGAACACCTAAAGTTTGAGCTCCTCCACTCTGCTGTGATCAAGTAGGTCAGGTTGGAAAGTTGGATTGGACTTGAGAAAAGATACAGTTAGAACGGCTGATTTTTCTTGGTTGACAAATTGGTCATTCGGTTGACTGAAGCTTCTTCACTAATATCATTCAGTATGGTGGCTGAACTGCTGCAGATACTGGCAAGACAGATACAGATGGCATCAACGATGGCAAAATAGATAGCAAGTGTCCTGCTTCCACAGTCGAAGACAATTGTGCAGGTAACATTTACAAGGGTCGATAAGTGGGCAGAAACTGTTGAACTGTTGTTGCTTTCTGCCGAAATTGATGAGTGAATGGCAGAGAAGACAAAAACGAAGAACTTGGAAAACCACAAAACCACCCAGCATAACAATCAAATATAAACATAACAATAAAATCTTACTCTTCCATAAACCTTATATGGGCTACTTAGACACTATGCTGATACCAACTTCTTCTCCGTTTATTCACGACAATCTCAACTCATGTTTCATCCCAAATAATGTTAAATTATCTTTAAAATAAAATAAAAAAATAAAAATTAAATTAGTTTTCTGTTTCAGTTTATTTTCTTTCTGTTAGTGGTACGAGCACACACAATCAAATTTTGGCAGTCAGATGAGAATTCCATCCTTTGGTTAAAAATTGGCTTAGTTGTGAAACATGGAAAAAATTTCCCCGGCAAAACATCCGTCCAAACAAACCCCATGGCAAAAGATTTTAGTGGCAAAACGTTCCGAGCATAGACTCAATAGTTTGCTTTGGTTCATGTTCAAGGTGATATGTTTTCGAAGTTTTACATTGCACATATATGAGTTGTGTTTTTAAGTCACTCTCTAGATGTTTTTGATGTGGCAACCCTGGTGGTAGGTGGATGAGATGTCCCACTCACATTTCCAGTCTTCAGTGGCCCACTCCTTTGTCCAGTGTCTTCTTGAATGCTTCCGGCGTGGGGTGGAGACTGTTGCTTGGGGTAATTCTTTCCAGTGGTTCCCCATTCCGCTGTTGAAGACGTATCTATTCAAATAAGTACAATGGATATGTCAGCTATGAATGCTATGATGCTTCAGCAGACAGTGGTATTTAAAAGTATAATAAAATATCTATAGTCGGTAGAAGCTTCAGTTATTTATTGCAGGTTTGTTTCCTTCCCCGACGTTGACACTGAAGATTGCCAAGAAGGGCCGAAATTTCTTTTCTTTGCTGCAAAAGCATCTTAGGTGACATCAAGGCCGTATCCGGGGGGGGGGGTGACCCCCCACCCCCGAAACATAGAAAATTAATGATTCTTATAGGCTTTTCCCTCTGATCTATGTGTTCTTTGTACTTTTTTGTCTGACCAGCAGGTAAACCCCCCCCCCCGAAATAAATTCCTGGATACGGGCCTGGGTGACATATCCGTTTTACGCATTGTTTGAATACATGTTTCAAAGTCAGATTGTGCTGAAGGAATATTTGTCGAAGAGGCTTTTCCTGGCCATGGTTTTGACAGACCGTTTCGTCACATAACATCATCGGCCACTTGATGATACCTCACGTAGCTGGAAACAAACCAATAGCAACATGAGATCTTCCTAATGCCAAGCACACTTGCCATTACCACACACTTGCTCAACGTTCAGAACGTTGAGTAAGTGCAAGTAATAGTCCAGGTTCCGCAGTGAACCTGGTAGAAATTTTGTTGTCTCTTACGAAAATTATTCACCACTCGTGTAACGGAACACTAGTATGTAATGATCACAAGGATTAAGATGATCACCCTAGGATTAAGCTTCTGATGACGATTGTAAAACAATGGTTTCCCCTAAGTGCAAGATTGCTAAATGCTCCTACACAATTAAGGAATGTATATAGAGGATTGCTGTTAAGCCTTATCATCGTAGGAGTGGAAGTAGTAACACCGTTCAAGGTAAAAATAAAGAAACCACCGGAGGTAAATAATCCCAATACACCACCTCCGCGCTACCCTTTTATACCCACGTATACATACACATAATTCTCTCTCTACCGCTATAGTTGGCTCAAACTCCTCATGACGTAACTCTTTTTTATTGCACTTACTCAAGTGCCATTTGCGATTATAATGTCTGTCTGTCCCAGTTTTCCTAGTTTGTGTTAAGAGGATGGACGAGTGGAGGCGAGGTTTAATGAAGATAAGGCTCCTGGGGTGTGGGCTGAAGACATTCTGACACCGTAGGTGCCCACTAGCCCCAGGACCAGTCAGGAAACCGGACAAAAGAGACAAGGGAAAGTCTCAGGGAATTCTATAGCTCAGCCGCAGTCAATCCAGAAATCCCTAATCAAGCTGGTTCACCCATCCTAGCGAAGCTGGAATTCACATATCCAGTCAAGCCCGAGGCCTACTAGCCGAGATGGACCATAACGTCTATAGTTAATTTATCTCATGTAAATCATGTACAAGAGCGTGACACATATAATATAGCCCTAATGGGTCCCTAACTAAATATATAAACTGGTCCTTACCATAAATTATAATACAGAGTAACTGAGGTCTTGCTCCGACCAAGGATGAAAGAGAACTACTTTTGGCTGCCGATTCATTAAGCAGCCAAAACTAGACCTACGTTGCCGGGGCAACGTGAAGTGTTGCGGCAACCTTTGTCCGGCTTCGCCGACTAAAGTGTTGCGAGAGCAACACTTTGGTTTTGTTTCTTCACTGTCGGTTAAATGCTGAAATTGTCAACTTATCGAAGCTTTTAAAACGGTATGTTCTAAAAAGAATAATCACATGATCAAAAGTTGTTCTTTAGCGTTGTAAAACCAACAACAAAACAATATCGGAAGAAGGGAATAAATCGACTTGGCGGTCAGTTGAACTTTATCCTTTTCAATCGTAGATATCGTGACGGATGGAAACTTGGAACAATATCTTATATAATCTAGTTGGTATTATAAAGCTCTCCATAACGTTTCAGGATTAAAATACCATAGATGACACTATTAATTATTACAAAACTACCTTATTGTTTTAGATTACCGTATCGTTTGCACCCGTTGTGTTAACAGTTAATCCTCGGTTATAGCGATAGACCATCGATACAAACTTTCTTACCGTCATATTTACAGATATCGAATACAATGTGCACCAATTTTCAAAAATTTCTAGCCCCTCGTGAACCGATTCTTACTTACAAGTCCCTCTCCCGTGATTGACATCAAATTCATCGGAACAAATAATGGATACACCAGCTATTAAAAGTTGCAAACCCCTCATCGCTGAAGATGATTATAGCAGAAAAGCCGTTTTGGCTTTTTGGGAACAAAATTGTTCTTACCATCTAATACACCCGATACAAATAACAGGTATACCAACTAGCAAAAGCTGCAAACTCCTCATTGCCGAAGATGATTATGAGCTAACAGTCGACTGTTGCTTACAGTCGACTGTTGCTTACAGTCGACTGTTGCTTACAAGTCCCTTACATGTCTCACAACTGGTATCGCCTATTTTTGGTTTCAGTGTGTACCTTACTCCTGAAGTTGTCAACCCCTTGAAACTTTCAAACTGGTTTATCTCATGAAGGATTTTTGTTCAAAAAAATGGAGCTCATCAAGGGCATCGATTGCCCTAACCACAACAAAAGAATATCGGAAAAAGGGACTAAATTGACTTTGCAGTCAGTTGAACTTTATCCTTTTCAATCGTAGACATCGTGACGGATGAAAACTTGGAACAATATCCTATATAATCTAGTTGGTATTATAAAGCTATCCGTAACTTTTCAGGATTAAAATACCATAGATGACACTATTAATTATTACGAAACTACCTTGTTTTACATTATCGTTTGTACCCGTTGCGAAAACAGTAAATCCTAGGATACAGCGAGAGACCATCGATACAAACTTTCTTACCGTCAGTTTTATATAAATCGAATACAATGTGCAACAATTTGCACAAATTTCTAGCCCCTCGTTCACCGATTCTACTGACAAGTCCCTTTCCCGTGATAGACATCAAGTTCACCGGATAAAAATAATGGGTACACCGGCTAGCAAAAGTTGCAAACCCCTCATCGCTGAAGATTTTTGTAGCATAACAGCCTATTATTACTGACAAGTCCCTTGCATGTCTTACAATTGGGAACCTAATTGTTCTTACCATCAAATGACAGGTACGCCAACTAGCGAAAGCTGCAAACCCCTCATTGCCAAAGATGATTATGAGCTAACACTCGACTGCCGCGTACAAGTCCCCTACATGTCTCACAACTGGTATCACCTATTTTTGGTTTCAGTGTGTACCTTACTACTGAAGTTGTCAACCCCTTGAAACTTTCAAACTGGTGTATCTCATGAAGGAATTTGTGTACCAAAAAATGGATGACATATACTTTGATCAGCTCATCAGCGGCTATCGATTGCCGTCGAAAAAAAAAATTCTACCTGTCTTAGTTCAAAAGTTGACTTTTTTGCCGTAGGCCAACTTTCTAACGTCACCACTTAGAAAGGAGCAAAGGATAAGCTCTAGTTTCTTTAGCAATGAGAGAACTTCTAAAGTTTAAGAGGTACATCTGATACCATTTCTCTACCGCAAACCCAAGTGCAAAAAAACGAATGATAAACTCAGCTGAAATCGCGTACACAAATGGAACCAAATTGTTCTTACCATCGAATACACCGGAAACAAATAACAGGTACACCAACTAGCAAAAGCGGCAAACCCCTCATTACCAAAGATGATTATGAGCCAACAGTCGACTGTTGCTTAAAAGTCCCCTACATGTCTCATAACAGGTATCGCCTATTTTTGGTTTCGTGTACCTTACTACTGAAGTTGTCAACCCCTTTGAAATTTTCAAACTGGTGTATCTCATGAAGGAATTTTTGTACCAAAAAATGGATGACATATACTTTGATCAGCTCATCAATGGCTATCGATTGCCGTCGAACAAAAAAATTCTACCTGTCTTAGTTCAAAAGTTGACTTTTTTGCCGTAGGCCAACTTTCTAACGTCGCGACTTAGAAAGGAGCAAAGGATAAGCTCTAGTTTCTTTAGCAATGAGAGAACTTTTAAAGTTTAAGGGGCACATCTGATACCGTTACTCTACCGCAAACCCAAGTGCAAAAATTTTTTTTTATAAACTCAGCTGGAATCGTCGCAGACATGGACAGAAACAATAGATGGCAGCAGTTTCGGACCCGTGGGAAAAAGCCACTTTTTTGTCTCTGTAGATTTTTCTATTTATCACTCAAAGAAGAAATGTTGGCTGTGGGGCCGGGTAACTGCCGCATATATTTAACACTTATAGATTTTAGTCCATCTTCAATTTGAAACTGGTGCCTGCCTGCTAGCGTGCTAGAACGGAGCTTTCCACTCGAAAGCAGAAACATGGTTTGATGAAACGAAAGGTTCGCTACACAACTTGAGATGGTCCTCTCCGACATAGGCTATACAACTCCACTTCACTTCGCAAACCGTAGGCTCTGGCTCGATGACAAGCAAAAACCATCCTTATTGGCCCCAGGCAAGAGTTCTACGGAGCTTTCCAAAATGTAATGTCATATTCATCAATCCGGCCTAACCCGTACGGAAAATCTCCACGTCGAATGCCATTTTACACCTCGAATCGAGGACGAAACGGTATTTTCGGTAGCGATATACGGGCGAAAGTATAGCGAGGACGAATATTCATGGCGAATTATACTTCGACCCACATTTTCGCTGCGAATATGAAGGCGAAGGAGAGGGAGATCTCGCGTTCGCTATCGTGTTTAGTAAAGGGCGAAGGCGGATTTTCCTTCGACCTTAGTTTTCGCTGCGAAAAAGACGGCGAAAGACAGGGCGATTCTACCTCCGCCTCATATTTGGCGAAGGGCGAGGGTGTATTCAACTTCGGCCTTGTTTTCGCTGCGAAGATGGTAGCGAAATATCAGGGAGATTTCATCTCCACCTCGTTTTTGGTGAAGTGCGAGGGCGACCTTATCTCCACCTCGTTTTTGGTGAAGTGCGAGGGCGCCCTTATAGTTTCACTGCGAAGTTGCCATCAGGGGATGGTGAAAGACTTTTCCTATAGTACTTTGACTTTTGTTCCACTGGCAAGGTAATTGACGAGATGCAGAAGCAGTTGCATTTGGTGAGCAAAAAGAAAGAATATTTGACGGTGCAAAACGGATAAGTCAGTTACATTTTATTAGAGCTATATTTCCTTCTTGGCAAGCGTCCCCTTCAGGCTCAAGCCGCACAAGCTGGAAACTGAACAGTCACTTTCCAGCTCATTTTTCGTAATTTTAAATTTCCCAGGAAGTTCATTTTCCAGCTTGAGCCTGAAGAGAACCCTTGCCAAGAAGGGTCGAAATATAGCTCTAATAATATGTAGCAGTTATCCGTTTTGCACCGTCAAATATGGTACGCAGTCAGCTCGGGCTGAAGGAATATCTATAATGAGGGAGAAACTACTTTCGAGCTTTACGTTTGCCATAAACCTAGGAGCAAAGAGCAATCCAGTCCGATTTTATGTATCACTATATTAATCAAATCAAATCTACGCAGTATATGGTACCTTATTCCCTAATTGCTTGTTTCGAGACAGGAAAAAAAAAACTAAAACTGTAAGAGCCACGGAAATGCTTTAATTTAAGCCTTGCCGTCTATAGTTTTGAAAATATTGCTGTACTGTGAAGTTCAAAAAATTTCAGAAGCAGCTTCCGAGTTTGAACCTTGTTCGATTGTGCAAAAGCATCATCCAACAAATTTCGAGAGTTACTAGTCCTAAATTGATCGTTTGGGGAAACTAGTTTTGTCTTCTATATTGAGTATAATTTTGGACCCTTTGTTAATACTGGATCCCTGTCACAATTCTGGAATAGATCACTAATTAATGGATATGAATTTTTATTTATTTGTAAGGGCGTTGCGCTGGTCGATTGTTACCAACTTTATTTGGTTTCGACCTCGTGAGTCGTGATTCTTACTGAGAAAACAGTGTCTTTTTCTATCAAGTGTACGAGATCGAGGTGGATTCGCTACCAGATGAGGCGAGAGAGAAAACGAGGTAGTTTCTGTTTCAAATGTACGAGGTCGTTGACCCAAATTTGAGGTGAAAAACGAGAGCGAAAACGGCCTAGTTTGTGTTTCAAATGTACGAGGCCGTTTTGACCCAGATTTGAGGTGGAAACGAGAGCGAATAGGCAGCGAAAACGACCTAGTTTGTGTTTCAAACGTACGAGGCCGTTTTGACCTAGATTCGAGGTGTAGATTTTCCGTACGGGAAGGTCCACACTTTCCGTAAAAACCGCACAGGTTAGACCCTTCCCAGTTACCAGGAATAAAATGAAATCGGAGTCATAGGAAAAAAAAAAAAAAAAAAAAAAAAAAACAGGACAAAACCAAAGTGTTGCTCTCGCAACACAATACTTAGAATGAAATGGATCAAAGCCTGACCTCGGATTAGCGAGCAGCTAACTGAAGCTAGGATAAAGACCGAGTGACCTATTGTCACGATGCCGGGAAATTAATGATGGTGATGGAAACCGAAGAGATATATAGAAAAGTAGGCGATAGATGGAGGGAATAACTAGGAGGACTATTGCAGAGCAAAGTGCTATGGGATGTCTCCATAACACACCTCCCCCCCTTGGGCAGAGTGGTGTACGGGCAACAAAAGATTCTACAATGTTTCCATTCCAGCCCCACCTACTAACATACCATCGATAGCTAAGCCATCGCGGCAACCCAGGTTTCTGACAGAGGGGGCAATCAAATAAGTGTGAAAAATCAAAGCCCACTCTCTGTTCAGTTAGTTCAGGGTCCTTTATTGAGCTTCAGTCCTACTGACCTTACCCTGACCACACGAACCAAACCAAAACAAATATAAAATGCGAAATAAAGGCAGAATTAATATTTGAAGCGTCGATGCCTTTAAGTTCTAAAATAAATTAGGGGCTGGAAGAAACTTTAAAAAGGGATTATCAGGGAAATATTGGGGAAATGTTGCCAGTACCACAACTCGTCCGAAAAGAGAAGTCTCTGAGATTTGTTAAAAATAGAAAATGGAAAAGGGAAAACTAGGAGGAATTTGGGAGGAAAGGGAAAAAGAAAGGCCGCAATTTTAAAAATTACTCCAGTTAGCTGTCGCAACGACCTAAGGTAAGACCTTGATGCAAAAAAACTTGAAGTAGAAATGGGGGAGGTCCTACGCACTCTAAGCCGCAAAATAAAGCACTAAAGGTAAGGGCACGCAAGTAATTAAAGCGCAGAACAGGCGCAAAGCATTTTTAAGAATGATGGCCGAACACACGGCGTCAATATGATTTTTGATAATATATACATTATATGAAGAAGTATAAGGCAACAAAGCGCGGAAAACAAAAGCTAGCGGTGGCCGACAAACGGCTTCAGTCAGATCGACCGAAAAGTTGAAGGAACTGCATGAAAAGCGCGGAAGCAGAAAAAGCAATGCTTAAAGGAACAGTGCAGTTATCGCAAGGACTAGCGAAGCGAAACCGAAATCAACATATGTACAAAAGCGACTTTAAAGAGGGCCTACACAATTAAACTAAGAAGGGGGAGGGACGAAAATATACACACCTAACCGGAAATATTTAAAGCCGCACTTGCGAGCGGGAAAACGCGGACCTAACACTCCTACCTAAATATTTACATTTCCACTTGGCTGTCGTGGTGTCCAGTCCAGGTGATACGGATTGATGGAGGTGGATTTGGAGGATTTGACTAGTGATGGGGGTTGAGTTGATGGTGGAATAGTTGTTGGTTGTTGGTTTAAAGTTGGAAATGGCGTTGTTGATGACTCTACGAGCTTGTATCGCTGGAGTGAGGATACGTAGTAGAGTAGGTTCTTCCTTTCTTCGTTGATTGTTGCGGGTAAGTTGGTTTGGTGGCTTTAGGTCGTGGCACATCGTGTGAGCGGGACCGTGATGCGGTACGGAAGTCGGCGGGCTGGTACCGATCTGGTGGTCTCTGCAGGCGGTTGGATTTCCGGAGGGGAAGGGTAAGCTCGACCCGTGGAGGGGAGACAGGAGAATGAGCGTCTGGAGCGCCGGGTGAGGAGGGCGGATACGGATGGCAAGGCGTGCGTGTCATAGGTGGCGTAGTGACGTGCCAGGTTGGCGGCGTCGGTGGCGTGACGTGCAAGGTTGTCCCATAGGAGGCGCCTTGACGCTCGAAGACGCTGGGACCTCAGCGCCACTGCCTCTTCTGTCGCAACCTGCGTGCCATAAAAAAAGTCCGTCCGAAAATGTAAATATAAACAAACATTTGCAAAAAAAAAATCGATTGGGAGTCAGACCACTCTGATTTAAAGACTAATTGCTAACGTTTGAAAATTCTGAATCAGATAGAAATTTTCAACAAACTGGAAAATTTAAATTAGAACTGGCAACCAATTGGAGAATGGAATTTTTCAAACAATCTTGAACATTTTTCATTAGATTTATTTTAAATTTTTTTTTATTTTATTTAGAGTGTATCGTGGTATAATTAAAAAAATGGCGTCAAATCGAGACAGAAAGTCTGTTCGGTTGCTTGCACCGTATGAACCTTTACAGATTAAACATTTTTAGTACCAATACAGACGGTAAGGCACGGGGCGGCGACTGGCGCGGGTCCACCAGCAGCGATGACACCTGGAAGAGAAAAGTGATTGCTCGGAGGGACACTCCGGCGTTACTGGCCGGGGCCAATCGCTTCTCATAGTATCATTTTGCCCTGCATAACCTATTTCGTAAGGGGATAGAGAGAAAATCTGACTATACTGAGGAGGATGAATAGGATGATTGATAGGCCTTGACACTGGCTCTACCGAGGTTTGCTGAATCAGTGGCGGCGTTACCACTGTCCGTTCCAGTTTTGGGAATGTAGAAGAAGGGTAGTATTCCGTAGCTGATGCAAACGGCGGTGAAAACGGCTGTTTCCAAACAAGAACAGTTGGTGAGCTAGCTACACCCCCTCTTGGCTCTACGAATGTAGATCTTGGACCAGATTTTTCCAAGCGGTCATAGTGGACGACTTGTTTTTGTGATCCGAGTTTCTGAATTTCGTAGCTTCTGCCTTTGTTTAAAACGCGAACAACATGATAGGGTCCATCCTGGCGCATTTCGGAAATTTTTGACCCTATACCAGAAGCGGGGGGGAATTTGAGAAAAACCATGTCACCAGTATCATGCGGGGTAAATTTGTTGCAATTTCTATCAATGGAAAGGAGGGAGAGGTCACCTTTTCGTATTCGGATTTTTAAAGGTGAATGATTCTCAGCGATAAAGAACACATTACCGTCAGGGAGAATTTGGACGAACTGGGGGTTAACCGTAATCTGTCGGGCCCGTAGGGCTGCATTGCCCTTAATCAAGACTGTTCTCGTACCAGGGGGTAAACCGACAATTTTGCAACAAATGTGTCTCGAATAATTCGGCCTGATACGATGAACACTCTTTAATGGGAGCACTTTTTCTCCATCCGGTAAAATTGTGCAGGTTTTGGGTTTACTGGGCACAACTTCATACAAAGGTTCTACACCTTGGCATGATGGGAATAGTGGTTGGTCCTCAGTATGCGAGTCTGGTAGCGGTTTACATTCTCGCAAATACTGAGACCAACCAAACCAAGGATCTGGAAGGGGAAACATTGGGGATCTCGTGAACATTCATTTTTGATGTTATTTTTAGGGAGAAGTAGCGATGTGCGTGGTCGAGGGACAGGGGGGCAAACGGGGTAATTGTCCATTTCGAAAATCCGTCATGAGTGTAGGTGACCTCAATTGCGGAACGACAAATCAAAATATTCGCCAAGACCACCGAAAATCTTCACTAAAAAATTCACTTGAGATGTAATATGTAAGAAAATCGAAAAATAACACTTATACAAAAATATTAAAGTTTACAAGGAAATGGGAGGGGAACAAGCTCAACTGGACGTGTAAACTCAGACTAAACTAAGACACGGAACCAACTTGATATCTAACCATTGTTTTTACTTCATGAGGGAAAAAAAAAATATATGTGGCATGAATTAATGGCTTTACCCTTAAATTTATTATCAAAAGAAAATAGGCCAGAGGCTTCATGCGAAATCGCCGCATCCGGATGGCGAATAAACACACATACGCTAGATGGCGATCGAAACGCAAGAAAACCTGAAAAAAAAATGTGGTGGTGGGGGAGGGATGACAGAGGGAACGACTGGCGAAACGCACACAACGTCGTATGTGGCAAATTACTACACACATTTAGACCGAAACCAGTCGAAATTCCACGAAAATGTCACGAATGAAGCGCGATGTACATTCTTGAGAGAGTATCTATCTCCGCAAGAAAAATATACAAACAGATCACCACCAAACAAAAAAATAAACTGGCCGATAGGGGAATATGAAAAATTAAGGATAAGCCGAAAAAATGCCACAAATAAAAATACGACGTCCCTGAATCACTCCATAGGGCTTGAAAATAGTGCCATATATACAACGTCGAAAACGAAAGGCGAGAAAGGTTGATCTTATTCCGAATAACCATAACTTTCACGAAAAGAAAATTTTATGTCGGGGAACTAAACAGAATAATCGTCATGGAATAATCGCATGCAAAATTACGTTTCCAGGTACGTGAAATATGAAATCATACGCGAATGCTAATTTATTAATGGTACCGCAAGCACGCATTGTCAGTGTTGAGAGCACTGATATAAAATAGACACGGCGAAATGACGCAATGATGTACCCCGGAGAATAAATTATTTTGCCGATGCGATGACGATTAACAGGATTTGCAGTCTGTGGCGCGAAAAACACTCACTTGACGACAGAAAATTCCTGAAAATACGGGAGGAAAAGGGGGAAAAGAAAATTCGCGGTCAGTGGCGCGAAATACACTCACATGGCGACCGGAAAAATCCTTAAAAGGGAAGGGGGAGGGACAAGAAATGTCTCAATCAGTGGCGCGAAACACACTCACATGTAGATCGGAAAATTCTTAAAACAAAAAAAAGTAGGAGGAAAGGGGGAACGAAAATTCACAGTCAGTGGCGCGACACACACTCACATGTAGACCGGAAAATTCTTTAAAAAAAAGTGGGAGGAAAGAAGGAAGGAAAATTCACAGTCAGTGGCGCGACACACACTCACATGGCAACCGGAAAAATCCAAAAAACTATACAAGGGAAAACAACAACAAAAGGATAAATCCGACATAAAATAATTTTCATATGTGAAGAAAGCCGACGGAAATATCAAAGAGCAAAAATGGAAAAACCTAAGCCTACATTTTTGTTCTGGACTGACCGAGCTGAACCGTAAAAAAAATGAAATAAAATAAATAAGGAAGTTATTTTTATTTTGCTAAATTAAAGGGTAGGCGGGTGGGTGAAAAAAAATTTGTCGTGACGACGAACAAAAAATTTGGACGTGGGTCCTCCTTATTATGAGAAAACAAGGGCTTACAAAAATAAACTTCCCACTCCTGATACCATTGTTAAGAGGATGTGATATCGAATCCCACTGTTGAGACCATTGTTAAGAATGTTATCCCACTTCAGACACCATTGTTAAGTGGATGGACGAGTGGAGGCGAGGTTTAATGAAGATAAGGCTCCTGGGGTGTGGGCTGAAGACATTCTGACACCGTAGGTGCCCACTAGCCCCAGGACCAGTCAGGAAACCGGACAAAAGAGACAAGGGAAAGTCTCAGGGAATTCTATAGCTCAGCCGCAGTCAATCCAGAAATCCCTAATCAAGCTGGTTCACCCATCCTAGCGAAGCTGGAATTCACATATCCAGTCAAGCCCGAGGCCTACTAGCCGAGATGGACCATAACGTCTATAGTTAATTTATCTCATGTAAATCATGTACAAGAGCGTGACACATATAATATAGCACTAATGGGTCCCTAACTAAATATATAAACTGGTCCTTACCATAAATTATAATACAGAGTAACTGAGGTCTTGCTCCGACCAAGGATGAAAGAGAACTACTTTTGGCTGCCGATTCATTAAGCAGCCAAAATACTTAGAATGAAATGGATCAAAGC
The DNA here is from genome assembly GCA_023053575.1 of Branchinecta lynchi. Classification (NCBI taxonomy): domain Eukaryota; kingdom Metazoa; phylum Arthropoda; class Branchiopoda; order Anostraca; family Branchinectidae; genus Branchinecta; species Branchinecta lynchi. The sequence continues at coordinate 22,077,292 of JAKZAP010000016.1, read as the reverse complement.
CTGACCTCGGATTAGCGAGCAGCTAACTGAAGCTAGGATAAAGACCGAGTGACCTATTGTCACGATGCCGGGAAATTAATGATGGTGATGGAAACCGAAGAGATATATAGAAAAGTAGGCGATAGATGGAGGGAATAACTAGGAGGACTATTGCAGAGCAAAGTGCTATGGGATGTCTCCATAACATTTGGGTACTTCTAAAGAAATAGAAAACCGTGATTTTCGTTTTTTTTTTCTTGATCAGCTAATTATCCCTCTAGGATGACGTGCGAGGGATAAATATAAATTCGGATATTTCGGTTGCACTTCCGGCAAACCGACCTCAGCGAAAAACAAAACAAAACTAAGTCATAAAATCCACCACAATCACAGCAGGAGAATGATGCAGAACCAACAGACAATAAGACGAGATGTAGCTAAAACCAGAAGAAAACGGTGCGGATGCAGATAAAAATAAAATAACGAAAGATAAAATGTGCGTGTTAAAAATGTATATGTACAAATCTGTGGTTATTTACAATTCTGAGCTCTGTGTACTTCTACTAAAAAGAATAAATTCAAGTAAAGATTAGAGACAGTCAATCCCTCGAACGACCCTTCATTCTAGCCTCCAATTAAAAGGCAAATGAACATAAGCTAGGACAATGAAACTTGGCAGGCGTATCATGGATCTGCCAGGTTGACTTGGAAAAAGTCCCTTCTCCGATCCAGCCATCGTGTGGCTGGTGGAGGGACGGGGACCGGAATCTAGTGGCGCGCATAATTTTGAATCGGTGATCGGATGTGAATGCAACTTGACAATTGCATGAGCAGTGCTTCAGAACTTCCGTTCCAATTTTGAACCTGTGGGGGAACTACAGAGGGGAACCTGATATCTCAGGGCAACGGGGAACCGCAAGTAAGGACTCGAGTAAGCCCCCTTGAGACGCAGTGACCCCAAAAAGGCACCACTGGGATTCGAACCCAGGATCTCCTGCTTACTAGGCAGGCGCTTTAACCAACTAAGCCATGGCGCCTTGGAGACGAATGTTCTAACCTGTAATGATAAAACAGAATGTGTGACCAATCGGATGAGTTTTTGGGATCCCAAAACGTAAGTGGAGGGATACCTATGATTTCGTAAAAGTTGTTCACCTGTCCGTCTGTTAGCGCGATACCTCTCGGAGGAGTTGACATATTTTGTTCGGATTTGGGATGTGGACGCTTTGGGTCAAAGTACAGGTCAAGTTCGAAGATGGCTCTGTAGACATATATTTAGGGGTGGGGGAGGGGTTTCAGAATAAGGGACGAACAAAAATATATTTTAAATCTAATGAGATAGTCGTTTTACTGGTAAAGAGACATGCTGAACCTGAAAATAATTTTCTTGTCGGACAAGTAGTTCACCCTGATTTGACGGTACAAAACGGATAAGTCAGCTACATTGTATTAGAGCTGTATTTCGGCCCTTCTTGGCAAGGGTCCTGTTCAGGCTAAAGCTGGAAAATGATGATTCGCATGATTCGCAGTCAACTTGGGCTGAAGGAATATCTAGTTCACCCGAAATCCAGCGAAAACCAGAAAATTTGTAAAGAATAAAAGTTTAATGAGTTTCAGTCTACGACTAAGGAGAAATGTTGAACAGTTATCTGAAAATTTATTTTCGCCGACAAGTAGTTCCCGGAACCGGCCGAAATCGAAAAGTTTGTTTAAAGTAAAAGTTTTATTTGAACTTGATTAGATGTTCGATTCAAGGGTAAGAAGACAGGCTGAACCCAAATATGACAATTATTTTCGACCCGGACATATAGTTTGCCTGGAATCCGGCTGAAACCGGAAAATTCTCCATTGAACCTTTGAATCTTTGCCTCCATTCCAGTTGAATAATTTGCGAATCGTCAAATGCGATTCGCAGTCAGCTTGGGCTGCCGGACTATTTATTCCCACAACTTCAAATTGCCCAGCCGCCGACAAGTATCCATCTTAGCTGGAAAGAAGAAGAAGAGATAGGTGACTCCAAAACCAACAAGGTCGATGGGATCCCAAAAATCGGGTCTTGTCTTCGTCAGATCCAGTCTTGGACAGGCTAATCGTCAGAGAAAACCAAGTTCAGATGTACTTCTATAAGCCATATCTATTTTGACGATACATTGTAATAAGTAAAAGTTGTATCTGAGGTTGATTAGAAGTTTGATGCAGTGGCAAAAGGCATACTGATTCCGAATATGTAAACTATTTTCTCGCTGTACAAATAGTTGGTCCGAAATCAGGTCAAAACTTAAAATTCGTTAAAAGTCAAAGTTTTGTCTGAAGTTGATTAGAGGTTCGATGTAGGGGTAAGGAGATATGCTGAATTCCATTTAAAATATCTTTAACGGACAAGTAGCTCGCCCAGAATCCGGCAGAAACCGTAAATTTGGCAGAAGTAAAGGCAGCTAGAAGTTTTGATCGATTTCGTCAAAGTATATATTACGTATAGGGGTAAACACATAGGCTGAATCCATATCTGAACTTAGTTTTCTCAGATGATTAGCCATTGGCCTTAATCTGTTAATCAAAGGGTCTGGCGAAAATCGGATATCTACAACATCCAATCGTCTGGATCAGATATGAAATTTTTAGGATCCCATCAAAATGTTTGGTGTTCTACCCGAAAGCCCACGTCGAAAGATTGTGTTTTGCAACGTGTTTTTCTTGTTTTCTTTCGTTACTCCTCCTTTCAAAAACGGCGGATCAGAAATAAATGATAAAGAAATGACTTGTTAACTACTGACTTTAGAGCTTATCCTGCCCACAGGTTAGAAACTCAAGCTCGTGTTTTTCTAACAGCAATCTGAACTCGGGCTGTGGACTTCATTGTCACCAACTGGATTATCTTACTGAATTATCTTCCCGGCAGAGGCGATACTAGCCAAATGTTTCGAGGAGGGGGGCAAGGTACTTTTACCGACTGGCTGGTCATTTGTACCGATTGACTGTTCTGCAGAAAAACTGCCCGGTCTTAATACAAAAATGTTTAAAAAAACAGAAAATTTTCTTTTAAAGGACATCTGAATGAAGAGTACAAGTATTATCCCTATTTGTATGACTTCTATTAACATTGCCTCCAGAAAACCCAATCCAAATAGGAAATAGTGTTTCCAAGCTGTGATTTTTGCTCCATTTTGCATCTGTCCTTATTTCAGTACCAAACAATTTTAGAAATGAACAAAAGCCTCCAATCAACGCTTCTTCTGGAATATTTTTTACCCAGATAAGCCCAAAAGTATATCTAGAAGAAATTCCAATGCGATCTGGCCAGCGCTGTCCAAGATTTGAATGAATTGTGCTTTTTGTCTTGGAGTCTGCACGTGCAAACCAATAGAAACGAACATCCATATTTTGAAAACGTCAAGCTCAAGAGAAGAATGCTCTCCGTGGCCATGTCTGCAAATGCATGCTCCATGGTGTGTTCAAGTATGGTTTCACTGTTTCAGGTGTCCTTTAAGGTAAAATGGCTGTTTTAAGGAAACAATTGACTGTTTTAAGACAAACCGAGGCGCTTCGCTGCGACTCGTTAGTTTTTTACCGACTGGCCGACAATGTCGGGGGATGCTTCACCCCTCCCCCTCATACGTGACACCTCGTCTTGTAGTCAGGCACTTACTTAGGCCTAAGGAGGGTTTTCGCGAGATTTCGGAATCACTTTCCGACGAGCGAAGCGCACCGCGAAAACTGTGGGAAAGTGATTCCTTGAATTACTTTCCACAGCTGGACTGATCGCGAAAACGCATGGAAAGCTGACATCGCCGGGAAAATGTTGAATTACAAACTTTTACGAATAAATATGGTTCACTTACCGGTTCTTTGATTCTCGTATATTTCCATCGAGGTCACCTTAATGACGCTTACCATTTTTATTCATTTATTAGTGACACTTCCACTGTTTTTTTGTCCACACCTCTGAATTCCCTCCGTAACCTTCAACTTTACGCGGAGCTTTCCACTATCCTCGTGGAATCACTTTCCGGAAAGCTGCTTTAGTTTCCAAACCGAGAAAAGCCGGTTGGAACGTTCGGCAACTTTCCGATGTAGCGCGAAAACCAATGGAAAGTTATTCTGACTTTGCTTTCCAGCTCGCGAAAACCCTCCTCTATTTGTGTCAGGACGCCATCGGTGTAGATTATTTCTCCCTCGCGACAGCAACTGACGGTCCAAGCCGTGCCACGAATCTTATAGACCATGTGTCCTAGATGACATGTTTTAGGGTCCGGACCGGATCTGAACACGGTGGTGGGGGGGGGGGGGGTACCGGAGTTTCCCAAAAAAAGGTTCGACCTCAGTGAAACTTGATAGCCGGTACGAGAAGATGCCTTAGATAATCTGTATATGTGGCTGAACATGATTTGGCCCGGGTACGGAAGTTTGAGGGCGAGGCGCACCGGCGGGATTTTGTGACATTCTCATCTCCTTTCTTGTACCACGTACTCGTAACAAGTGCCAAATGAGCTCAAAGCTCTTGTTTCATTGATTCGCTTCTTTGTTCCGTAAAAGATGCTAAAGTACGCTGGTCATTTCTACAAACAAAATACATTACACTAATTACTCGCTTAGTTAAAAACCACTTTGAGAAAAGGTCAAGAATGAGTTCACAAACCTCGGGGTTCGTCCTCTGACAGATGCTAGTTTATTTTGTTGTCTTTTCTATGAAGGGTATCGAGATTCGAAGCAAGGAGGGATTCCAACCCCTCCATGCGAAGAGAACCCTCTTCAAGGGAGCATATTTGAAACCCGAAATTCGAAGACTTAAGAAGATGAAGGGTTCGGGGATTTGGTGTGGACAGGCGACCAGGTTTTCATGGTCTGATTTTTGCACTTTCATCACGTAGGCAACGTCATAGGCAAACTGTCATAGGCAACTGGGCCCAGAAGTTCCAAGAGTAAAGTTCGTGACCAGTGATAGGAATCAACAGATATCAAGTTGAAGCTTGGTAGGCTTGTGAGCATTGGGGTCTCCTTTTGCTTTCTGGGCGGTCCAACACCACACTCCCACATGGTTCAAGGGCAATTGGGCTCAGATTGCCCATTTTTTTATGTTTTTAACTTGACAATAACTGGAGAGAGGGTGATGAAATTCCTTGTGCTTTTAGATGTTAGGGTTGGGAACATAAATAACCCTCCACGTTTATGCGGTTTATGGGCAAGTGAGCCCAAATTGCCCGTGAGTTAATTTTTTTTACCCGTGACTGGTATCAAACTCTAAGCTGGTCTAGTTGAAGATAGTTGGGTTGGATACGCACCTTGATGCCCCCCCCCCCCCCCATCTCCCGTTCATGGGCAGCTGGTCCCAGATTTCCCATGAGCTAAGTTCCTCGATGATAAGTCTTAAGTTTAACTATTGTATAATTATGGATATATATGTATAGATGTGGATTTTGGTGTAACAGCAACAAATAAGACCACGCGACGTACTTCGACCCTTATTGAAAAGTTGGAAATTCAACGTCTTTGTCATGTGATCGATAATATGCTACGACTTAGTTTATTGCATTTGTTACCTTGCTAATTGAAATGAGGTGTAAAGGGTCGGACTAGATGGCAAGACATTCAGTAGTAAGATTGAAAGTTTTCTTGCAAGATCTTCATTTATTTATGCATGTGATGAGATTGGTTACATGAAAAGCTTTTAAAGTGGTATGATTTAAATTAGGTTATTTGAATACTTGTTTGGTTATTGGGAATGTGAAATGTCTTGGTTCTAACGCTGTGTGTATATAAGACGTCATACACCTTTTACTTTAAAACTCCACGTTTGAGCGCTTGCGCACTTGTCTCGGAACGAAAGTCCTGGCCACTGGTTCCAGTACTGCTGGATTTGAAAGTAACTTTAGGATTCTTAGCCACCTTATTTCTACTTTATTTGTTGGTATTCTACTTTTTGGGATCCCAAAAAGTAAGTGGAGGGATACCTATGACATCGCAAAAGTTGTCCGTCTGTCTGTGAGCACGATAACTCGAAGGGAATGAGATATTTTGATGAAACTTGGTGTGAGGATTCTTTGGGTCAAGGGAAAGGTCGAGTTTGTAGATGGGCTATGTAAACCTACATTTAGGTGTGGGGGTTCCAATTAAGGGTCTAACAAAATATTTTTAAACAGCTAATGAGGTAGTCGATTAAGGGTACGAAGACATGCTGTCACGAATATGAAAACCATTTTCTCACCCGACAAGTAGTTAGCCCGGAATCCAGCCGAAACCGGAAAATTTGTCAAAAGCAAAAGTTGTATTTGTAGTTGATTAAACTATCTATTTCGGGGTGAGAAGAGACGCTGAATCCATATATGCTAATCCTTTTTTACCCGGATATATAAGTTCGCCCGGAATCCGGCTGAAACCTAAAAATTTGTTATAAGCTAAATTTTATATAAAGTTGATTAGATGTTGGATATAGAGGTAAGGAGATTCGCTCCATTGGTTTTTAAGCTTTATTTTTTCGCCAGACAAGTAGTTCCGGAATTCCGCCAAAACCGGAAAATTGGCAAATATTACTTTTTTGTCATCCCATCGAAACCTCTGGTTTTGTTTTTATGACACTTGACTTCTGGCCAATTAAGTGCTATATACCGATCACTTTTCCGTCGGTATGTCCGGTGGTTAACCCGGAAATAGTCAACTTCCCGATCCGACCATCATGGGGGGGGGGGGAGGGAGGGAGAATCCAGAATCTTGAGGTATGTCTTACTTGAGAAAGGGTGATCGAATCATAGTGAAACTTGATATGTAGAAAGACCAAATATCTTCGATTTCCCGTTTCAAGTCCGGACCGGATCCCATAAAGGTGGATCCCATAAAGGTGGGGGGTCGGAGGGGGAAACCGGAAACCTTGTGACACAACCCTGGAGTCGAGCGATCGGAATACAACTTGGTTGGAGGAACAAGCACAAGCTTTATGTACAACAATGACAGAACCGGACCGGATTCGGGCACTGCGGGGGAGTTCGAGGGGGGGGGGCGGAATTCCGGCGATCGCAAGTTAAGGTACTTCCAGACGTGACAGGACGATGAAACTGGGCTTAACATTATAGACTTGACGCGATTGGCTTATAAATCGTCAGTTCCTAGGACCATCGAGGGGGTGGGGGGTGGCGGGAGGGAGAATCCTGAATCTTGAGGTTTATATAACTTTTAAACGGGTGATCGGATCATGAAACTTGATATTCGGAAAGAACTCATGTCTCAAATGTCCTATTTAAGTCCGGATGTAATCAGGTGAATGTTGGAGGGGGGGGGGAGTTGGAGGGAATAACCGAAAATCTTGTGACACGCTTAGAGTGGAACGATTGGGATAAGACTTGATTGGAAGAACAAGCACAAGCCCTAGGTACATCAGTGACAGAACCGGACCGGATTCGGGCACTGTGGAGGGAGCTGCAGGGGGGTCCGGAATTCCGGTGATCTCGAATCAAGATGCTTCCAGATGTGCTAGGACGATGAAACTTGGCTTGTAAATTAGACACTTGACAAGATTGGCTTAGAAATTATCAGTTCCCAGATCCGACCATCCCTTAAAGTACTAATCCTAACCGTAAAGTACAAGAAATACCATTTAAGCAAAATATACATTTTAGTGATCCCTATGAGTCTATAATCATTTTTGCCTCAAGGGTTTTGCTTGCAACTGCTTCCTGATAGTACAAATAATACTTTTGAGTAAAATATACATTTTCGTGCTCTCGATGAGCTTATCATCATTTTTGCTTCAAGTGTTTTGATTACAGATGAATTTCTAGCGCCCTTAAAGTCCGCACAGCCAAAGGCATTACCAAACGATGCATTCTCGCGATTTCCAAGGGGCCATGATCATTCTTATCTCAAGGGTTTTGCTTACAAATGATCACAACAAACCCACGAACTCAGGAATTCCTACTTTCATCATCTGACCCAGCCTTGCAAGTGCCATATGAGCTTCCAGCTCTGGGTTTGTGTCTGATTAGCAAAAGGCAAATCAAGAATGATGGAGAAGTTGTGACGTCGACCGATATATATGTTAACCATCATTTCTTGACTCAATACCAACTCTATGGTATAGTCGATTCACCTGAGGCGCATTCTCGCCGTTCCCCGAGGACTCCTCGGGGAATCAAAGTCAAAGTCAAAGTTAAAGTATTTGCTACTGGGATTAAGCTTATCTCTACTGGGATAAGATTAATCATAATTTCATCTCAGTAGAGACAATATTAACCCCAGTAGTATATACTGCAAGATTTTTTTTTACAGTGTAGAGGACGTCACTCCGACTGAACTGCGCGCCCAGTGCGCGCCAAAAAAACCCGGCAATGCTTCCAAAACGGATTTTGGGCAAAACAAATCAGTCAAGGGACGGAAGTAGTCTGGATCCATTTTATAATTGATTTTGTTTATTCGAATTGTTTTCACTGAATTTTGCTGTTATTACTTAAAAAAAAATTCGTAAACTTAATCAAAAATATATTTTCGTCTCAAAATCAGCTTTAAACCATAACCAAACACTGTACTGATCTCAGAAATTCTTATTAACCATCTCTAACATCTGTTTTGTCAAAAACAAGAACACCAGCAACTACCAAAACCGATTCCCACCGAACCTGAAAAGGGAGTCCTTATTTTCGATAATGATGACGGTGATCGCAGCAACTCGAAAGAATACGGGGAGCGAGTCCCTGGGACAAAGAAAAACGCGGGGACGCCTGAAAAGGAGTCACCGGGGAACTGCGAGAATACGCCTCTGGGGCTCCTCGCAGGGATCCCAGTCCGCGTCCGTCCGAAAGAGAACCCTCGATATACTCTTGATGACTATCACTCCTTGCCGATCCAAAATCTCCGGCCTCTCCGGGTATCTAGCAGAAGAAAGGCAGAAGTGGTGCCACAGCTGCCAAAGATCGCGGTGATTGATTGACACATGATTTGAATCATTGAGTTTGAGTCGTACGGAAACGCTTACTCCTTCTTCCCAGGGTGGGTCACTAAGAATCAAGGTGTACGAGTTACTTCAGGATACTTTGGGTTACATTGGGTTACTTTTGGTTACTTCGGGTTACACTGCATTGGGTTACATTGTATTACTTTGTGTTACATTAGGTTACATTGGGTTACTTTGAGATACTTTTGGGTTACTTTCCAGGGTGTACGAAGTTACTTTTGGTGACCAATCCTGGCCTTCTTCCTTCGGATCACTGGCGTGTTTTGGACTAAGTCATATAGAGTATTACCGGCTATACGCCCCTCTTAAAATCCAATGACGAATTGCCGCCAGATGCACTACAGAAATAATCACACATGATATCCTGGTTCAGGTTATCTGAAGAGTAAAGAAGCGATTAGGCTTTCACTCTATACCACGTCGCGCATTCGCCCCTTAGAAAAGTCAACCAGCACTTAGCACTGAAGTCGGAAGCCGGATCTGACAAACGGTACGAAGCACTTTAATGCAGATGCAGATGCACTTTAAACAGTTATAAACATGGCTAGGGCTAAAAGGAAATAAAAAAAGTGAATCAAACATGAATAAACTCAGACCAGGGACCCATAAATTTCCTGTAATGACTGGCCATTCAGGGGGCTTGTCAATAAGAGATTTCTGATGAGCTCTTGACCGAGCGTCAGATAGTTCAAGAAATACCCACGGGGATAAAATACCCGACTATCCAGATAGACACAATTTTTCGCAGCTGTTGTGCCGAACTAAAAATATTTCTCTGTAATGGAAGAGTATCCTGTATATTTTACTAGCTTAGGTACCTGGTAGCATGCTGGCAATTTTGTCTATCTGAGCAAAACGCCGATTCGACCCAAGCGGAATTTTTGGAAACTAGGTGAGGCTCGGGCAACATAGCAACATAGAAGCATAGGAAATGACAAGCCCCCTGAATGGCGAGTCATTACAGGAAATTTATGGGTCCATGCTTAGACCAAGAAGTAAAGTGACATTGTTTACTTTTACTTTCCTCAAGCTGTCCATGATTCATATAGATCATTTTTTTAGTTTTAGTGGTAGTTAGAACAAGTTCGTTATAGTGTTTCCTTTTGTTTGTATTGCCATGGCTCTTGGGCTTTTAACGTAATAAATATCACATCGTACTTCCACGTCCCTGAAGAAAGCTACCCCCTGACAGTGACGGGACGGGGGTCAACTTTCACTTGTAATCCATATTCATGGGAAAAGAAAATTAAACGCACTTGAAAAAAGAAGGGAAAAAAATAACGAAGACAAAAATGACAAAACAAATCATTGTTACTAGTTGTGTTATTTTGATGATATTTTTTGAAAGTGCGAGCTTGCCGTTTTTTATTATAGTATAAATGTTAGGGTTGTGTTCCATAGTTGACCAAGAGTGGTTGCAAAATCATTCCTATGTATTGACAACACTGTAAAAAAATGTCCGTATAAAGATTAAAGTTAACTGCAGTATTTGCTACTCAGAATATTCTTGCCTCTACGCAGATAAGACTAATACCACATAGAGATAAGATGAATTCGAGTAGCAAATACTGCAGTTAACTTTAATGTTTATACGGAGAAACTTTTTACAGTGAAGACGATGAAGACAAAATAGTGAGTCGCGAATACAACATATTTACAGACGACACCGGGGCTGGCGATCGGCATGTGGCCAGATCGCTTGCCGATCCGCGAATAAAAAAACGGAATGAACTACACTGACCAGTCAGTCGACAATAATGAGTCACGACGGCGAGCGCAAGGGGTTAGTGCCTTCTGCAAACCGCAAGGTTTGCAATTACTGGCTATACGCCAGTACTTAGCCCCAGTACTTGCCCAAATACTTTGGGCAAGTAATTTCTTGGCCAATTATAAAAGAACCCAAATAATACAAAACAAAGCGCTGCGTCTCATAGGAGAATTTCAAAATTGTCAGAATACTGCGGAGTGTTTTAGAAAGAATGGGATTTTGAACGTAGGTGAGCTTCGTGATTACCAGCTAACAATTTTTGTTTTTCAAAGTGTGAATAAGGTAAGCCTGAGTACTTTTATGATTTTTTTAACACTAACTCGTTTTATCACCCTTATTTTACCCGACATTCGGAGGATTTAGCTCACGAGAGAAGAAACACAACAAGAGCAGGATTTGTTCTCAGGATCATAGGTGTGAGGGTCTGGAATGACGTTTCCAGAATCGGTCAGAGAGGCTGAAAGTCTGGTATCATTCAAGAGAATGGTTAAATCACATTATTTGAAAAGGAAAGAAGTGTGATAAGAGGAAAGGGTAATGAGGTAATGATATAGTGGATTCATGGTGGTTAGAATCATGGCCACAATCAGGATTTTTGTGTCTTAAAAGTGGCCGTTAATGGTAAACTGTTTGTTTAATTTATGTGTTTCTGATGAAATTAAAAAAAATGTCTATGTCTACGTTAAAAAAATGTCTATGTCAAGAAAGACAAAAGTTCTGCTAGGCACAACAATAAATAAACAAACAGATGAATAGGAAGTCTCGTCTTTCATCAGACGAGAAAGGAAATGGGAAAAAAATCTTAGCCGCTTCTAGGGTCGAATCAGATATATAACTAGTTAGTTTTGTCATTAGCCTTTTTTCTGTCCCGTAGATAAGAGTGAATGTAAAACTGAGCAAACATGACCAACATAGCTATACAGAAAGAAATTACCATAACAGCTACCAACTTTGGGTAGTCACAGTCATACATGAAAACCTGAATGGCATGAGCAAATACACAAACGAACTGCAGTAGCTGCATTTGAGTAAGGTACTTTTTCCACCATAGGTATTTAACGGTCGTGTTTCCTAGCGAGGCTAGGAAGTAATATGTATACATAACCATATGTACGAATGTGTTCCAAAGTCCGAAGTAAATGGTTGAGTGGCCAGCAGGAGCATACATCATCAACGTGCACACCATAGGTGGAACGACGGCGTGATGTACGACATGTAGGGTGGAGATTTGCTAAAACTTCTTCCTCAGAACGAAGAAAATGGTGTCGAAGAATTCCAGGTACTTAAGCAAGGAAAACAGCCACGTCAATCGAGCAAAAGGTATGCTTTTCATTGAGTGGTCCAGTGGATCACAGCGAAGAGAAGGGCCAGTTTTATATCGTAAGTACAGACCCTGAAAGAAACGACAGAAATGTGACTGAAATAAATAAAGACGATCGCAAAATCATCACTTCGACGCCAGTTTATAATTATATTTTTATTGCGGAGCAAGAAGTAGTACGTCCTAGTTGTATTTTTCGTGGCTTAGACATTTCTATAGTGAACTATGCGGATAATATGTTACTATATTTACTCAGCTGTGACTCAGACCTAAAATCGACAAGGCATGGTCTTGTCATTGAATTTTCAGAAAATATGGTACCCTAGTTTCCTGCAAGTATGTGTATAACTGACATGTTCTTGTACGTCTCGACAATATGCTGTGGCTCTTCCACGTGTTATAGCTCTGGCACCATTCTGGCACATAATGCTACAATCTCAACGTCACATTGTTAGATCTTACCGGTACGACAAGTATCTGCTGAACCTCCCTCCGTAGGCAAATAATACAAAAATCGGTACAAAGTACCGTCTTGCCGACGCTATGACGGTAGACGAATCGACGGTTGAAAGGATTCGAATCCGGATCCGTTTCCAGAGCCAGGTGGGAATCCGATTCCGAACCCACCATTTTATGCTGAGGATTCGAATCCTGAATCGATTCCGGATTCGAATCCGACCTTAACAAAAATCAGATCATGTAAATAGTTTATAGTTTAAAAATCAGAGTTGACAAAAAACTCTGGCACCTAAGGTAATCAGATAAGTGATAGGTCACTGAGGATGGTTGGTGGTGGAGGCCAAGAAGTTGTACTGCCCAAGCCACTGCGTAAAAGTTGAGAAAGCGGAAACTGGAAGGATGTAGACTAGAAATGTGAGCGGATTCGTATGACTGGTGCTTTGCAATCCGAGTCCGAATCCGAATCCAGCCTGAACAAGCAGAAGATTCGAATCCGACCAAAAGGCCGAATACCCGATTCGAATCCGGATTCGCCCATCTCTGCTTACATCGTTGTTGAGTCATGAGAGTTAAAACGGCATTGTGCTGTATATCTTTTCTTTTCTGTACTCCATTTATGTCCTTCTGGGACATAATTTGTCCATTCATTCAAAATGACCAAAATTAATACTGACATGAATTATATTTCTTTGCAAGGAACATCCTGTACAGAGTTTCAAGAGAAGAACGAGTATAACAACCATTTTATTTCTAGCCCTTTAAAAACTGCAAGGCACAGACGGATTAGAAAGAAATAGGAATAAAAAGGATAAGAAAAAGCTAGTACAGACTATAAAAAGAAAAACAGACTTATACCAAAATATCGTTATTATGACCATCATTTTGCAAAAGAATTGGTTGAAAACTGACCTCTTTTTAAGAAATAAAAGACTATTTTGTCGACAACTTGACTGATTTTATGAAAAACCGACTGTTTTGAAGAAAAATGGACCATCTCCAGGAAAAAAACTCGACTGCTTTTACGGAAAATCGCTGCGCTTCGCTCCGTTTCGGCTATTTTTTACCGATTGGCCAACAACATTGGGAGGGTTGGGGGGGGGGCTTCCCCCCCCCATAAGCAACATAGTTTGAAATTCTTCCATAAATAAGGCGGTTGAAGTGCAGCTTATCTGCCACAACTGAGCCATGCGCCACTTTGCTCATACTGTGGCTCAGAAGAGTGTTGCAGATTGCAAACAATAATGAGAGTATTAGGTAGGTAAACTGAGGTAAACTGAACAATCAAAATAACACAGAGATCCGTATATTCCAGCAAATTTCATTGACAGAAGAAACTCAAGGATGGAGATTACTCCACGAACAATCAGCGCCATCTAGACGGCTAGGCTGTAAGTTTTTGAAGCAACGTCCAGGAAAGTTGTCCGTAGCTGCCGCAGAAACTCACTACACTCGGTAAGGATTTCCCGGCCGGATTTCCTGCACTTTCGTCATCAAGCTGAAAAAGTCAGGAAGAAGAGGAAGAAAAAAGAATTAGCTGTATAAAGCTGACAAAATGGATCAGCTACTGATATCCAACCTTGGAATTTTGGAAATATCTTGGAATTTTCTTCCAGTTTCTTCTTGAAACTTCAGCCTAAAATTTAGCATTCTTGCTGAATTTTTCGATGAATTTTATGCTGAATTAATGCTGCCTTAATTGAGCAAAAATTTAAGTCAAAAAGCGAAACATTGCATACATGCTGAACTAATTCAGTATTTTCGTTCGTTTTGGAGCTTTCAGACACATTCAGTATAATTATCTAGTGTTATTTGCTGAAGTTGCGCTTGCTTGAAAATACCTTAAAGGACACCTGAACAATAAAACCATACTTGAACACACCATGGAGAATGCATTTACAGACATGGCCGCGGAGAGCATTCCTCTCCTGAGCGTGACCTTTTCAAAACACGAATGTTTGTTTCTGGAGGTTTGCACATGCAGAAACTAAGACAAAAAGCGAAATTCATTCAAATCTTGTACAGCGCTGGCCGGATCGTATTGGAATTTCTTCTAGATATACGTTTGGGCTTAATTGGTTAGAAAATATTCCGGAAGAAGGCTTGATTGGAGACATTTGTTCATTTCTGAAATTGTTCGGTACTGAAATAGGGACAGATGCAAAATGGAGCAAAAATCATAGCTTGGAAACACTATTTCGTATTTGGATTGGGTTTCCTGCAGGCAACGTTAACGGAAGTCATACAGATAGGGATGGTACTTGGTACTCTTCAATCAGGTGTTCTATAATAGGATGAGTGATTCGTGATATATTTTTTTCAAAGCCTTAAAATCGACCTGCCCCCGGTGCCGTCGGAAGGGGTGGGGGGTCAGCAGGACTAAAACAAGTAGTTGAACTGACAAATGATTGGCTTTCGGCTAAGAGGCATACGTGTGTTTTTGCATTTCAGCAACGCCGACACTGACCTAGGAAATCTGTCCGGAAAAAAAATTCTGTGAAGCACTTGCATTGTGTCAAACTGTCCACGGGACAAACTGTTGAGGCGAATTCCTGCTCCTTGGACGAACAACGGATTTTTTTTACGAAATATTCTCAGAATTAACACTGAATTATCAGAATTACTATTATGTGCGCTATGCATTCGCTCTATTTATTTTCATTTCCGTAAATTCCTGCTCCGCCTCCCTCCTTGA
The DNA here is from genome assembly GCA_023053575.1 of Branchinecta lynchi. Lineage (NCBI taxonomy): Eukaryota > Metazoa > Arthropoda > Branchiopoda > Anostraca > Branchinectidae > Branchinecta > Branchinecta lynchi. The sequence goes on along the minus strand of JAKZAP010000016.1, from coordinate 22,062,135 downwards.
ACCCGAAATAGCAAAACCGTCACTACTTACAACATCACTGACCCGCTTATAGCAGTTGGACAACTTATACAGAATTACAACAACAACATTAAGCATCAATGGGAGAGCATTCTTCTACAATAGGATAGTTTTGTAGATAGGATTATGTTGCCGTAGTCTCTATGTTCGTTTGGTCTCTTCTTGTTTCCTTCTTCTTTTCTTTCTTTATTTCCTACTCCGTCTATGCCTTGTGCTTTTTGATGGGTGAAAAATAAATTATTATTATTATTATTCAATACCTTGTAATTGCGGAAAGCGTTACGGAGGGAGGACAGGGAGAACTTTCGGTAAACGACTTGCAGAGCATGAGCAAGAAATTGACCACGCCCTCTCTAACGGACACCGTCATTTTTTATAACTATGGTTTCAAATCTGCACTTGCAGAACAGATTTTCGAAAACCAATCCCATTCAGTGTATTTTGAAAAAGCCCAAATTCTTGCAACGTGCACCGGACTCCATCAAACCATTCGAGAAGCCGCTAAGATAAAGAAAAACCGAGCAGACATTAACCGTGATACAGACGAGTAGTCCCTACCAGAAACGTGGGACGGGGTTATTAAGGGAAGAAAATTTAAGCCTCAGTCCCTTATTAACAACAAAACCGAAGTCGATCAAAATGCAGAAAAAAATGTTTCCTGCCGTCGCCCCAATCGTGCAGCAAAAACAGCAGCCGTGTTAAAATTAAATCTCAGCACCAGTTTTTCCGTGCAGTAATTATTCGAAGTAATAGATACAGGCGAGTACTCCATAATAGAAACGTAGAACGAGGTTATTAATAAAATAATATTTAAGTTTTCAGCTCCTTACTAATAAAAAAAAAAAAAAAAAAAAAAGCCACCGAAGTTGACCAAAAAGCAGAAAAGCCCCTTTCCTGTCATCGCCCTAATCCTGCAGCAAAAACAGCGTCCGTGTCAAAAAATAAATTTCAGGATTAGTTTTTTCATTATAGTGGTATTTGAAGATAATTTACTTTAATAAGATATTTATAGTCAGTAGAAGCTTCAGTTATTTATTATAGGTTTGTTTCGTTCCCCGAAGTTGAACCAGAGGATTGACAGCCTGACGAGGACCCTTGCCAAGAAGGGCCGAAATATCGCTGATGAAGAATCGTAATGTAGCTGAAAAATGTAAACTGTAGCTGACTTATCCGTTTTGCACCGCCAAATATGAAGAATCGTAGCTGATGTATCCGTTGTAAACATTGTTTGAATAAATTATTTTTATTATTCAGAACGTTTCCTTACGTTAGGAGTCCGCAGCCTGTAAACTTTATTCCTGTTCGTATGCAGAGCGCTGGGTACTTACGACAAGGAAGACGTACAATAATAATCATTGTCTCTCAGACACGGTGTCGAGCAAACATCCACGATCGTGTTCCGTAAATATTGAGCGGGTGCTCATAGAGAAATTCCACCCTAGACAACGAAAACGGATCTGAGCCAGTACTGTCCAATAAAGAAGCCAGACTTTGACCCAAAGGTGCAAAAACCGACCAACGCCGACAAACGCCGACAAACGCGTTCTAGTCTTGTATCGTTTTTTTTGCGGAAAAGGCTAGAAAAGCATACGGAATACTCATTACTTGTAAGCGTCGCTAGAATAGACACATACTGGCCCGGCTTTATTCCGCATTCGCTATGCCGCACATACTAGCGCTGTCGTCATTCTGGTCATACTGACTATGAAAGATAAAAATGCATTCGTTCCACCTTTTATAGGTATTGCAAATATCTTCTAGGGCTACTTCCGTGGGCCCGTAATTCTAGACTGTCGGCAAAGTATAATGTCACCCATCCGTTTATTGTAGTATCTCAGCGAATTGCATGTTTCATCCGTTCTCTTGACGCTAGCCACACTTTGTATAGGGCTATGCTGTCAAATGTGTAAAATCCAATCAAAATCTATGTGTTACACGTGTTACGGTAGTGCCATCTGCACCCCGCACTGCTCACTTGTGCCGCCGTTAGGCAGCACTAGTCCCTTTCCATTCGGTGTGTTTAATCTTTTATACTGTCGCGGTTCTTGCATTATTTATTAACTCATGTTCATGACTCATCCGCCGAGGATGAGTCATCTTCTTCTACTCTTCTTTTCCGGGCCTCGACCGGGAACGACCCTTTTACCAAAAGGTTGTTTTTGGCAAATTTTGTAAGTACTGTTCATACCAGACAATAAAACCTTTTGTTTATTTACGGACCTTAGGTCATTGTTACGAGTCTTATTTAAAGCTCCTTAGAGTGGGCTGGCCTGTAGGGCCTAGTGTGTGATGGGTGGTTTATAGCCTATTGTGGTTTGGTACGCAAACCTTAGTGTGAATCGATCGGGGGAATCCACAATGAATCCGTGAAGTCTGCACGTGTAGTAGGCCACCAGAAGCCCTAGGCTGTCCTGACTCCGATGACTGTATCCAAGGACATTTACCATCTATGCCCGGCCTACTACACCCTCGCCATAACATCAGGTTGAGAGTGCTTCTTCACATACAAATACAGTCGTCGTAATACACGTTGTGTATTCTTGTCTTATTTCTTTCTTCTCTTTCATACTCCATTTGTCACCTTTGCCTTAAAATGGGAAATAAATTTTATTCATTCATTCATTCAGTATAGGAAACTTATCTTGTGGTAAAAGAATGAAACCTTCAGGATCTCATTTTTTATTAAACCTTCCTCCAGCCCGTAGCTAAACAATCAAGAAAGGATCAGAAACGTTTCCAGAGTAGTTACGAAACATCGCTCATTCAGTCTCAAAGTCGAAAATCCTAATCCTATGTCTCACAATGTTCAATTATATTTTTCTTTTTTCTTGGATGATGGCCAAGAAATGTCTGTTTTGTCGGGTAGCCTTTACTCTCACATACCTCCGACATTAGAGTTTTGCACACCACCACAAGGGTAGTGGAACATCTTGCTTTGGAGGCATAGGAAACATAGAGCAAACTCACCCCAAAGTAGATGTAGGAATTGCACAACACTTGCAAGAGATTGTACAGTTGCATAATGGTTCGCAGCTCCCATGGCTCTCGATATTTCATCAACCGCGGACCAATATACTTGACGATCACTACGTAGGTAGTGCACAAGAATAGCACTGGTTGAAAGTCAACTAGAGGCCAATCTTTAGAGTGTTCGTCTGTAAAATAAAGTAAATCACTGACGTGAGTCTTGAACTTCTTGTGAAAGTGCCGCATGCAAATGAAAGTAAGAGCCACTTAGCACGGGTTGTTCGTCTTTCTTTAGCTGGAAGCTGGGAGTGGCCTAGTGTGTCTGGTAGTGTTAGCTCGAAGTTGGCAGGGGCGTCACTAAGGGGGGGGGAGGGGAAATCAAACTCTGTATGTTTTTTCGGGCGTAGGTATTCTCGTCGGCACATCGGTTTCTTTTTACAAGTAAGAAATCAAATTCTGTAAACGTTTTTATTGGCATATTCCGAAAGTTCGAAGCTTCGTCGGCATATCGGCTTCTGTTTACACTGTAAGAAATAAAGGTCTTTACAGTCTTGTCGGGCAAAGCACAGAAGAAACCGAATTCTGAATGCTCTTGTCGGGCGTCAGTATTGTTTCGGCACATCGGGTTGTTTTTATACGTAAGAAATCAAATTCTGCAGACATTTGTCGGGCGCAAATTTGTACGGAAGAAATACAGATTAAAAAAAGTTCGCATGCGGTGCTTAGTTCAACTTATTCTGGGTACAATCGTTGGAAGCTTCACTTTTTAGCTAAAGTTGAAACGAAAAGGCGAATGTGTCAATTTAAATATACGAACTTACATTAAAGGAACAATCTCAACTGATGCACTACAATTAGTTTTACAAAAATATTTGACTGCGACGCATTTTGTAGTATTCTCTATTCGGTAGATCGGTGGTTCATTCACTTGGCGTTTTAGGATTGACACATCATGGGGGTTTGAAACACGTTAAAAGCTAGAACCTGTATGGTATGTATAGCAAAATGTTTCCGGAAGAAAAGCAGATTCAACAAATTTCGCCTGGGCGCTATACTTGTTCTGGGTACAGTCGTTGGAAGCTTCGCTTTTTAGCGAAAGCTGAAATGAAAAGCCGAACATGTGAACTTTAGTAGACGAAATTACATTAAAGGAATAACCTCAACTGATGCATTACAATAAGTTTTACACAAAATTTCGCCTTCGGCGCATTTTGTAGTATTCGCTATTTGGAAGATCGGTGTTTCATTTGATTGGCGTTATAGGATTGACATTCTTAGGTTTGAAAAAAGCTAAAAGCTAGAACTTGTAAGGTAGGTACAGGAAAATATTTCCCAGAAATTTCCTTCGCTTTTTAGCAAAAGCTGAAATGAAAAGCTCGACGAAAAGTTGAACATTTGAACTGTAATATACGAAATTACATTAAAGGAATAATGGCAACTAATGCATTACAGTTAGTTTTACACCGGTTCTATTCTAAGCTGGTGGGAAATGTACGCCGTTGCCGCGAAAAAAGAAGAAGCCTACTGATCATCCAGCAAAAAAAAACTTGAAACAGAGTGGACTTGTTCTGAATTTACAGTTAAAAAACAAAATAAAAATCAAATCACGTTTTGAATAACCAGGCTTGTCATTAGATCTTCTCTCATTGCCCACGAAGCCAATTCTTGAGGATGTACTCCACAAGGAAAATCAGCCTGACTTTTGCTCAATTATTGTGGTCGGGTGATCTGCGAGCGCCCGTTTCAGCTTTTTCTTTCTTCGAGGGGGGGGGGGGTATCCCCCCACACACCCATAGCGACGCCCCTGCTTACATTTACCTGATGTACACTCCTGTTAATGATTGGTCATACGAGTAAATTGATATAGATTAAATAAATAAATAAATTGATATACATTATGGTCCATCTCGGCTAGTAGGCTTCGGGCTTGACTGGATATGTGAATTCCAGCTTTGCAAGGATGCGTGAGCCAGCTTGATTAGGGAGGTCTGGACTGACTTGCGGCTGAACGATAATGTTCCTTGAGACTTTCCCTTGTTTCTTATGTCCGGTCTCTTGACTGGCCCTGGGGCTAGTGGGCACCTATGGTGTCAGAAGGTCTCCACCCCACACCCCATGAGCCTTAGCTTCACTAAATCTCGGTAACACCATCATCTTGACAACGGTGTTATAAGAGAGATCACTCACCTATCGCTCACCTATCCTTCCAACAGACGAAAGCCTTTTTGGTGCAAGTATTTTATTATTATCATTTTGTACAATATGCGTGACAAGTTTAATCGTCCTAGCTTACGTAGGAGTGCCCGTACTGGCTTAATCTGAAAAAACCGAAGGCTGAAAGTGCCGTAAAATTTACAGCTGTTACTCTACACATTGTTTTTTCTACTGGGTCCAGATCAAGCTCATAAGGCCTTCGCGTCGGATCCTGCCCTAAGTTTCACGGTAAGACAGAACCTCGATAGGGGCCAACTTATCACACTTGATGACTGAGCTGACGCAATTTTTGTCTCAATTATTTTTCAAATTTCAGTTGTTTCTCTTATTCCAAATTGTCACACTGTCGACAGCAACAAAACTCGGAGCCAGCTTATACTACTTTACAAAAACTATTGTTTTAGTATGGCTGATCGGCATAATAAAGATGAGGGGTATTGAATCTTCAGCTTTAATAGTCACCAGTGTCAGAAGAACATGTACTGATGAATGACATAAATAGTTGTTTGAACCTTGGCAAGTTGGCATTATAATGACGTCAGCAATTTCGTTGTCACGACTGCCTCGTAAATTTATCTAGCACCGCGTTGTGGACGACGGATTGTGACATAGCGGTCACATTTGAACTATGGCCCTCGCTCTCTCGCAGGATTTAAGAAATAAGAGAAAGATTAACTTTGCACGAAATTAAAGCTAACAAAGATAAAACCAATACAAGATCTTATCCCAATAGTACTAAAGGAAAATAGCAAAATTGTGTCCGATAATCCCCTTGTAAAGAAAGTACCTTGTACATCAAGGCCGTATCCCGAAACATAAAACAATAATCATTTTTCATAGGCTTTTTCCTATGGTCTATGTCTTTTTTGTCCAACCGGCGGCCAACCCCACCCCCCCGAAAGGCAACCCCCTCCACCCCGAAATAAATTCCTGGATACGGGCCTGCTTGTACCTTAAATTTTGACACTTACAACGTTCAGGGATCCAGTCTGCTATCATTTTGACGATGCAGCCTCTATTCTCTGATTCTGTCCGCAGGACTACCTGCAAAATGTTATAGGAAGTAAGTAGATTCATTTACACTAAAGCACTATATTTACATTTCCTTTGTCCTTTTTTCTGCATACAACAAATGAAATTTGTAGTATCGCGGACCAGGGTGAACTACACCAGAGACAAAAACGGAAAGTTTATGAAGAAAGTGCTCACTGCGCGACATTCTCAAATAAATTAATCTTGTAGACTCGCGAAGGGTTTCGTTCCCCCCAACCTGCACTCCGAAAATATTCCTCTCAAGTTCTCATAACTCCTCTCAAACATTCATAAAATAATCTCTATTTTCTACCGCATTTCTGCATTGGCTACTGAATGAATGAATTAAATTTCTTATCCATTTTTAAAGGATACCAAGTATCATCCCTATCTGTATAACTTCCGTTAGCATTGCCTGCAGAAAACCCAATCCAAATACGAAATAGTGTTTCCAAGCTATGATTTTTCCTCCATTTCGCATCTGTCCTTATTTCAGTACCGAACAATTTTAGAAATGAACAAATGTCTCCAATCATTCCTTCTTCTGGAATATTTTTTAACAAGTTAAGCCCAAACGTATATCTAGAAGAAATTCTAATACGATCCGGGCAGCGCTGTACACGATTTGAATGAATTGCGCTTTTTGTCGTGGAGTCTGCATGTGCAAACCTCCAGAAACGAACATCCCTATTTTCAAAACGTCACGCTCAGGAGAAGAATGCTCTCCGTGGGCATGTCTGCAAATGCATTCTCCATGGTGTGTTCAGTATGGTTTCATTGTTCAGGTGTCCTTTAAGACAAAAGCCACAAACGGAGTTTGAAAAAAAAGAAGAAAAAAAGACAAGAACACACAAGAGATAACATAGATGTTGGTACTCTTATTTACAAATGGGGCAACACAACCCTATCTTAAGTGTGGCTAGCACCAAGCGAACAAATAAAACGTGCAATCCGCTCAGATACTGCAGTAAATGAATGAATGAATTTATTACATGCAGCCTAATAATAAGGCATTTTACACATTACATACTGAAAAAAAAAAGGTAAGAACGCTTAACAAGAAATGCAGAGGTTCCACAATATCTACAACGACAGCGAAAGACAAATAAACCCAAAGCAGGAAATACAACAAAACACGAAAAGAACAATAAATGTACTGCATTAGCTGGAGCATTGAGCGATGGTCAGGAAGGCGGTTGAATGATAGCAGAAGATGTTCACTTATTTCTTTTAGCTTGACAGTTGGGTCCAAGCCAAAAAGCTTCTCCAGGATTCGGTGATGCGCATGCAGCAAGGAAGGTACATAAGAAAACAGAGATATTTGAAAAAACATGAACGCATTGGACTGGTGTCTTTTTTCCTGAAAATCGGGTACAAACCAGCGAGGAAAAGCAAAGAGGAGGAGCAAAAACTTGTGTAGATTTTTTATAGACCTCGTCGGTTGTTTCTGTCTCTGTTTGGAACGATCTTCACATAGCCCATCCTCATCGCATTTGCAGTTGTCAGAACAGCTGCTTCGCTCATATTTCTGAGGGTTGTTGAAACTGAAATTCCCAGTACTTGAGGAAAATGGATCGGCGACATTATATTTTGTCTACAATCTAGAGATACGGACACACGGAGGTAGTCCTAGAAGATATTTGCAATACCTGTAAATGTGGAACGGATCCATTTTTTATCTTTCGTTGTCAGTAGTGACCAGAATGACGACAGCGCTAGTATGTGCGGCATAGCGAATGTGCAATACAGTCGGGCCAATATGTGTCTATTGTAACGGCGCTCAGAGGTAGTAAGTATTCCGTCTGCTTTTCTAGCCTTTTCTGAAAACAGACGATACAAGACAGGAACCCGTTGCTTTCATGAACATTCGCGCGTCGTTCATCCAATAGGCAGACCAAGGTACATAATTGAAGGTACAGGTTGAAGAATCTGATCTCCGAAGCATATGTCAATTGTTTCTGTATCAGAATTACGGTTGAGGAAGCCAACCACGCTCTTATTCGGATCAGATGATAAAGCATTACAGTCATATTCCTCGCTTAGAACCAACAAATTTCTTCAACATATGCAACTGACCGGCTTTAAGTTCCAACGCATCATCTGCGTAATTTAATAGCGACAAGTCCATACCTTCATACACATAGCTCACTCTTACAGGTCTCTATACCCTATATGACTAAGTAAAAAAAAACTCGATCCTCAGGAAGAAGGAGTAAGCGTGTCCGTACAACTCAAATCCTGTGTCAAACAATCACAGCAATCTTTGGCAGCACCCGTGACACCACTTCTGCCTTTCTACCGTTACATACCCGGAGAGGCCGGACATTTTGGATCGGCAAGGAGAGCTAGTCATCAAGAGTATTACACTGTTCTTATGTACAGGGGCGTAGCAAGTCCATTTTCGGTGGGGGGGTGCATAGCGAAAATTTTAACGAATCTTTCAAAAATTTTACCGAATCCTAGAACTAAGAACTCGAGCTTTAAATTACGAAACAGAAACGATTACGTAGGAAGTGTAACGATAAAGGGCAGCATGAAAGACGATAAGCTATTAGGCTACTATTAGGTGGCGTTTTGGCGAAGCCCACATGGAGAATATATTGCCGGGAGTGATTGCGTAACAGCTTTTAAAAAATAAATGGAGCGCCGCAGGTGAAAATTTTGCAAAATTCATTTTTTTTTTCTTTAGGCTAAAATTTAACTGTTACTCTTACAAATTCTATCATTTACCGTTGATTAAATACCGAGTCTCTAGTTCTAGATCCTCTTGTTCCAGAAAACGGATGGAGCGACGTTCCGGCAGCAGCACCAACTGTAGTTTAGTCAATATACTACCCAAAATCACATAAAGTGAGCGCCGCAGGCGATTTTTTTTTGCTTTTTCCTGCCAAATTTAATTTCCATCCAAATTCTAGCTTTTAATGTTTCGAAATCTCAATCCTAAAACTAGCTTAAAAACACTGTCAAATGACGCGCCTTTCCACAAAATAGAGAATATTACGAAAAGTGCTGCAGGCGGAATTTTCGAAATATTTATGATTACCGTATATATTCTTTTTGGGATCCAACATAATAGTAAGGACTATCGATGATATTATAGATCATCCCTTTTGTCTGCGACCAGTGCTTCACTCGACCTCTTCTGAGTTTCAAGGTTCGTACTTCCGAATCCCTAACGAATAAATTACCGAATCCCAGTTATTATACCGAATAAGTTTACCGATAGCATGTTTCGAGATTCTGTACAACTACCATATCCCAGTTATTATACCGAATTGTTTCTTTATCCAAAGACTACCGAACAATATTCATATTCGGTATACTTTCGTTGAAACTGGAACAAAGTCAGGATTCGTGGTTAACTTCCTAATCCTGGAAATTATACTGAATAAATTACCGAATCCCAATAATGACACCGAATAATTCTGAACCAATAGCTTATTCGGGATTCTGTGTAACTAAGAATCTCCATAAATATACCGAATAGTTCCGGCATCGAAAAATTACCAAATGATTTCAGTAAATTCTCTCACCAAATTCGTGATCAATACCGAATACTGGCAATTGTACCGAATCCCGATCATTATACCGAAGAAATTTGTACAGATAGCCTATTTAGGATTCTGTGTAACTACCGAATCCCCGTAAATATATCGAACAGTTCTGCCATCGAAAAAATACCGAACAATTTTAGTATAATTTTCAAGTAGCTTAATACAGGGACAGAACATAGCCTCATGGGTCGGTAGTGTGGAGCAGATTGAAGATTGAAGGGTCGAACTCCTAGTTTAGGTGGGAGTAAACAGGCGTACAGCACGCATTGTCCACTCTGTCCTCACTCGACAAGTAGTGACCCAGTAATCACTATGATCACACCGGCATTAACAGGCAGCTAGAAAACTCTTGATTCTCGGCTAGAGAACTGATCCCATACTCACGATCCCTACTTACTATTTACAAGATTCGTCGTCTTCCTGTTAGATGACACTAACTGTCTTACAATAAACAACAAACTTGCAATGATTCACCAAGATGAGTATAGCTTTCTGTCCTGATTAGATATTTTGTTTCCTATAAAGTCGAATAACCGGGATGGTGTGAAGTAGGTAACGGTTAAAATCGCTTTAAACTTTCTTACTGACAACATTTTAGGCTCCCTCATTTTCGCTTCTATGTCAAAAGGAAACATCATTAGAGGGGCAAATGACTAAACACAACTTTCCACTTTCAACCATTTAGGCTAGTAATGAAACTTCCCGCATGTTTTTATGGCACTTGCAGCCTCTGGCTCAAGTGGACCAAGTTTTTTGTCACACTTTTTCCAGATGTGCTAGGACAATGAAACTTGGCAGGCATATCAGGGACCCGACGAAACTAACCTGGAAATAACCAGTTTCCCGATCCGACCATATCCGGGGGAGTGGAGGGCACTGGAAACTTGGACACTGAGGGCATTTTGTCACACTTTTTCGAGTTAGGATACTTCCAGATACGCTAGGACCATGACTTGGCAGGCATATCAGAGACCCGACCAAACAAAAGTAGAAATAATCTGTTCTCCAACCCGACCATTTTTTTTAGGGGGGGGGGGGAGTGGAGGGCAGGGGAATCCGGAAAATTGAGTAATGTGTAACTTTCCAAAAGGTGATCGGATTCTAATGAAACTTAATAACTGACTAGATTATATATCTGTGATGTTCCGTTTAAAGTCCTGACCGGATTCGGTAGCCAGGGGGGAGTTGGGGGGGGGGGAGATTGAAAATTTTAAGAAACGGTTAGAATGAGGGATCGGCTTGAAACTTGTTGGGAAGAACAAGAACCTGCTCTAGATAAATCGTTTAGACAATTGTACTGACCCGGACACTTAGGGGGGGGGGGGGGGTCCCGGAATTCCGATGATGCTGGTTTTGGAGATTTTCACGATAAAACTTGGCAGGCAGGTCAGGGATCCGATTAAACTGAATTCAAAATAAAATTTCTGTCGACCTGAGGTGAGGGGAGTTGAGGGAGTGGAATCCGGAATATTCAGTCATGCGTAACTTTGGAACGGGTTATCGGATTCGAGTGAAATTTAAGAATTGAACAGAGGACATTCCTCCGGTAATCTTTTTCATATCCGGACCGGATCCGGCAACTAGACGAGGGGGGGGGGGGGAATACGTGACCCGCTTAGAATGGAAAGATCGGGATGGAACTTTATGGGAAGAACAAACAGATGCTCTAGGTAAATCATTTACTGAATCGGATCAGCTACGGGCACCGTGGGGGAGTTGGGTGGGGGATCTCGAGACACGGTTAGGAGTGAAACTTGCTGGGACACAATTTGACTGGATCCGGACACTTGAGGTGGGGGGGAGGGGGTTTCCCGGAATTCCGTTTTCTTTTGGATTTTCACGACGAAACTTGGCAGGCATATCAGGGACCCGGTCAAACTGAGTTGGAATAAAAAGAATCCTCGATAAGATACTCTTGGGGGGAGTTGAGGGAGGGGAATGCGGAATATTGAGTCCTGCGTAACTTTGGAACGGGTGATCGGGTTCGAGTGAAATTTAATAATTGAACAGAGAACATTTCTCTCTGGTGATCTTTTTCATTTCCGGACCGAATCCGACAATTATTGGGGGGGGGGGGTGGAAAATACTTGACCCGCTTAGACTGTTGTGATCGGGATAAAACTTCGTGGGAATAACAGACAGATGCTCTGGATTAATCATTTACAGAGCCGGATTGGCTCCGGGTATTGTGGGTGGAGTTGGAGGGGGGGGGGGGCCTGTGATTCGGGTGATCGGGAGTTAAGGTACTTCCAGATCTGCTAAGACGATGAAACTTCGCTGTAATATTAGAGATTCAAAAACATTTGCTTAGAAATTGCTACTTCCCAAATCCGATTATTCCTTAAAGTATCAATCCTGACCGCAAAGTAAAAAAAAAAAATTTTTAATTAATACATGCATTTTCATTATGCCCATCAGCCCATTATAATTTTTTCCTCAAGGGGTTTGCTTACAAATGAAGTTCTAGCTCCCTTAGAGTGCGCATCTCAACCGCGAAGTCGAAACTTACTTTTGATCAATCAAAACATCTTAACCCATGCAAGTGCCATATGAGCTTACATCTCTTGTTTTTTGTGGTGGTGTCAACTGTGTCACCTGTGCAGTTGTTCGTACCCCATATACCATATAACTTATTTCGCACCCCATCTACAATGAGTTTCTCCCTCCCCCATACAACAATGTAAGGGAAAGGCAAGAGCGAGCAGTCTCTACGAAGGTCCCAATATTCCAACCAGTAGCGGCCAAACACAGCCGTTACCAAAATAGTTTTATACCAAAGATTGTTGGAATTTTAAATAGCCTTTGACCATTTGTACGAGCTTTCAAATGTTTATTTTATGACACTATATGTCAGTACTCACCAATTTTGGTTTTGTAACCGTAAAAGTGTGAGTGAATAAATTACTATTCCATTCTACTATATTCAAGTACCTATAGTTTTGTTAAAGTTGCTGATAAAAAGTGATATGCTAAATACAAAATTAGGACTCACGTTTTCAACAGGCACACGGATACTATACACAAATAATCGATTTCTTGAACTAAAAAATTACGAAACTTGATTTGCGAATTTAATTGTTACTTTTTCGTTCATTGGTAACTCATACGAAACTAGTTCTTGTTCTGGGTGTGCTATGCAGTCAGCGATGTAACGGGGTTTATGACCGACAACTGGTTTCACACCTGCCAAGTGACAAAATTCAGAACGTCAATCCCGCACGATAAGAAATGTTTTTATTTGTACTTCAATACCTTTGTTTTCAAATCCTTTGCTTGCACTGTGTATGGCACTTGCAGCCTCTGGCTCAAGTGCCATGCATAAATCACAATTCCGTCTGTCGGTCTGGCGGTCTGTCTCACGATGGCGAGTTAGGGTACTTCCAGATGTGCTAAGATGATGAAACTTGGCAGGCATATCAAGGACCCAACAACTAACTTGGAAATAACCAGTTTCCAGCTCCGACCACCTGGGTGGGAGTGGAGGGAGGGGAATCCGGAAAATTTAGTCGTGCGTGACTTTTGAACGCGTGATCGGATTCGAATGAAACTTAATAACTGAACAGAAGACATGTCTCTGATGTCCCGTTTAATGTCTAGGCTGGATTTGTCTGCTATGGGAGAGTTCGGGGGGGGGGGGGGGGAAATCGTATGAAATGGTTAGATTGGAGGGATATGAGTGGAACTTACTGGGAAGAACAAGCATCTACTCTAGATAAATCGTTTACATAATTGGACCAGATCCGGACACTTGGGGTGGGGGTGGATTTCCCGGAATTGCAGCGATGGCGGTTTTGGAGATTTTCACAACGAAACTTGGCAGGTATATCAGAGGGACCCGACCATACTGACTTGAAATGGTAATTTTTCCGATCCGATCATCGTAGGGGGAGTGAATCCGGAATACTGAGTCATGCGTAACTTTGGAATGGGTGATCGGATTCCAATGAAAATTTGAACAGAGGACAGGTCTCTGATGTTGATGGAAATACATGACCCGCTTGGACTAGAGGAATCGGGATGGAACTTTGAAGAAATAACAAACAAATGCTCCAGATAAACCATTTTCTGGATTGGATCCGGGTAGTGTGGTGGAGGTAGGACTGGGTCCGGAATTCTGGTGATCGCGAGTTAAGCTACTTCCAGACGTGCTAGGGCGATGAAACTTGGCTCGAGTATTGGAAATTCGACAAGATTGCCTTAGATATCGTCATTTCCCACCGGCCGTTTCTTAAAGTAATAATCTTAACCGCAAAGTAAGAAAAAAGTTTTAAGTAAAATATATATTATAATGATCGCCAAGGCCCCATGATCATTTTTGCCTCAAGGGTTTCGCTTACAAATAAATTTCTAGCTCCCTTAAAGTTGGCATCTTAATGCTCATTTGCGCAACAGCAGTTTTACTAAATGACCCCTCTTCCTTATTTTGCCTTTCGTAATATACCTAGCTCCCTTGTGGAATTATAAGCTTCTAAAATTCCCACCTTTTTCCATTGTTTCGTTTTGTGCCTACGAATTTTAGCGCTTTTCGGCCATGCCGAGTTTTGCCCGTCACACAAAGCAAAGTTGGCCGGAGTCTTCAATGTCCATGGAGAACTCTTTCAAACATAAGAATATGAGGATCTTCTTTTTTTTTTTACTTCGTTTATTTGCTTAGTTTTCAAACTTTTTAACCACGTCCCGTCCAGTTTTCAAACATTTTGCTCCCACACGCCGCGTCGGAGAGCAGGAAGGCTGGATAGTGTCGACAAGCCCTTATAAGAAAACCGCTAATTTCAGGTGGAAAGTATTGATATTTTTGAAAACCTTTTTTTCTAATCCCTCTTATAGGCAAAATATAATTTCTAGTAAGAGTTGTGCTTTAGAAACGATTTTCCAGCACCCTTAAAGTGCGCACCTTGCCCGAAAAGTGAGAAAAAAAATACTTTTGACAAAGTGATATATATTAATGGTCCCCAAGGACCATTAATTTATTTTATTTTTGGGATCCCATCGAAACCTTTGGTCTTGTTCCCCGAGAGGCTAGCGGATGCTGGTTCCATTCTTCTTATACAGAAATGGACAGTAGGCGCAATAAATAAAACGGGGGATCCAGTTTTTAGAAACACTACTCCCCGTCCTTTGATAGTTCCTACCGTAATGTTATCACTGATTAGGCCTTTATTACTGATTTTCAAATAATCACAACGAGACAGGCTCATTAATAGACAACAGTGTGTATTGACCTTGGAGGAATTATGACATCCAAATTTCCTCTTGACAGGTCCAAGATCCGCAGAGATAATTCATAGATGCAAGGAGCTATTTTGACATTCACTACATTATTTCTATCTAAAATCAATTGTCCAAAAAGAGATACCGCTAATTTTGTATTGTTATCTTTCTATATACAGACAGAATATTCATATTCATGCATTGGCAGTATTAGTGTGGTTATAATTTTTTCTATCTCCGCAATGGCCCCGCTATAATCAATTGTATAAAGACATAACGGTAATTTTTGACAGTTATATACAGACAGAACCTAGGTATGGGCTTATTGATTATGATGACGATGATGATTTTATTTATGACCCGTCAAAATAAACACAAGGCAGAAAGACGGAGTAAGTAATAAAGAAAAAAAGAGAAAAAGAAAGGAAAATATGAAAGACAAAGTACACAGTATAACTTTTACCATACAACTACACCAAGAGGGTTTTCCAGTCGTGACCAATATTTTGGCTATAAGTTTCTATTTGTTTCTCCACTGCTGTTAGTGGATCACTAATTTGATAACGACTGGAAATTTTAGAGTTTGTAGCAATTTTTAGAAATAGTAGCAATGAAATGAATAGTAGCAATGAATGAATAGTAGCAAGAAATTTTAGAGATAGTAGCAATGTAGTGATTCAGAG
Organism: Branchinecta lynchi; assembly: GCA_023053575.1. Lineage (NCBI taxonomy): Eukaryota > Metazoa > Arthropoda > Branchiopoda > Anostraca > Branchinectidae > Branchinecta > Branchinecta lynchi. Next base: position 22,046,456 of record JAKZAP010000016.1, on the reverse strand, counting down.
TTTGAATTTCCAGGACCTGAGTCACTGGGTAACCGGATGGGTCGATTGGAACCTTGCCCTTGACATCGAAGGTGGCCCTAACTGGGCAGGGAACTTCGTTGATGCCCCTATAATTGTGAACGCTACTTCTGACGAGTTTTACCGCAATCCGATGTTCTATGCGTTAGCACATGTTTCCAAGTTCGTTACACCGAACAGCGTGAGGATTGAAAGCACGGCATCAGTGGCGTCAGATTTGGAGTTCGTGGCGTTCGAGCGCGGTGATGGAGCAACAGTTGTCCTGTTGCTGAACAGGTAAGAACGAGCTTCACTTAATGCAATGCCAACCCATCCGTAATGTAAGTAATCATTGAGCCCAAGCTGACTGGGAAGTATATGATCTGGTTTTGAATGTATAAATAAATAAATATATTCTTTATTTCCATAATAGCACAACATAATATGGCTAGCAGAGGATCGTCATGACGTAACACATGTTAATGAATAATAATGAATAGGCATACATAGTATAATACATGTCACACAACAAGAATTAAAATGGGAAATACTATAATAAAGTATGAAGAGTTAAGATGAGAAATAAAATAAGTTACGAATGATGATAAATATCGGTCAGACGAATTTACTAGGGGCGGGGTAATTTGAAGCCGATTTTTGTTTTTATTTTTAGTCTATATGTCATTTTTAGTCTATGTGTCAGCAGAGCCATCTATAGTGGCTCTGCTGAGTCAAAGACAGACGGAAGTCAGGCACTTCCGAACATAAGATAACCTAATGTTCTCTCCTTAATATAATTAACGACCTTACCGTAAATTTTCTTCATTTTCTTTGGACGCACAGTATCGTGGCTTAGCTTCAGTACATTTTTCAGCTCAAGCCCCTTCCGCCAATGCAGTAATGAATGAATGAATGGATGAATATATTTATTACCCATCTTTACATAAAATGTCACTGATGGAGTAAAAAAAAGAAAGAAGAAAGTGGAACAATGAACAACACACAAGATACAATTTTAAGTTAGCAATACATAATTCAAAAAGAGAGAAAACTACACTATACACTATTTCTGTAACTATTGTTTAATTGCTGAATAGAGGCTGTTTACAGGGTCCAGGGATTCCAGAAATCGAGCACGACGCTCTAAGACAGCCTCAATCGGATCTTTAATCCCATGATTTTGTGTAACTCGTCGATTACGAGACCACAGCGGCAGCGCAAGCAGGAATTTTAGCACATTTGTAAAAAGTACGTCTGATAGTTCGAACATCAGATGTGTGGAAAAGTTTCCAGAAAGGTGCTAGTGCAAGTGCATGCGGTAATGCAAGGCCATGATACAGCTGCGCTAGAACCAGTCTGTTGTAACGCGCTTTCGATGCAGCAAGCATACCATATGCTTTTCTGACCTTAGCGGAAAAATGCGCGATTGGGCTGGAACGTCTAGATCGCAGGTCTTTGCCGATAAGGCTGCTACCTAACTGGATGATTTGCCTTTATCGATAATTTGTCTTTTTTTTCTGTAAATCAGAACAGATAAATATTTGTACTGACTAAAAAAATATCGTGGGTTATACGCTAAAGTTTGGTTGCTAGCGTCACACATAACTAATGTAAATTCAAATAAAAGCTCAAAACTAAAGAAAAATAGCTTACGGTTCATTGTACGAAGTAACAACGGAAGGGAAACAGGAGTGTAGTGATACCTATTGGTCTTGCAGTACTTGCAGAATGGAACTTTGTTCAGGAAACTATTAGGTATAGACTGTTCGCAAGCTCGTTCTGATCTCCTTAAGTAAACAAAAGACACGAGGCGTGTCTAGTATTCACTCCGGCGATTCATTACATTTCACAGCGTCGAAAAATGGGATTCGCACCTAACCAGCAAGTTGGCGGAATGAACACTTTTCGCCACAAGGACAACTTCAGTTCAGTTCAGTTTATTTTCAAAACCGATACAACGGTTAAGCTGATTTGGTGGTTCTCGTCCATATTAACACTAATTATATACAAAAGATAATTCTACACTAGTTTGGATATAACCAAGACTTGTCAAACATAACACGAAATATTCAAATATATATACAATTAATGATGCGAGTTAAAAAGGTTGACGAAAGCGGGAACAAAACTGCTTAGGTAACGAGTCGTTGTGTGTCTAATTGGCTGCAATTTGGGTATTGGCTGGGCTACCACTCTCTCAGGCCTAACTCTTGCCGGTGAAAAATCTGGGGGGGGGGGGGGAGGATATCACGTAGTGCTGGTGTATTTATGATTTTAGTTCCAAACACTAAAGAAAGTTTTCCACGGCGCTTCAACATGGTTTCTAAATTGCAAGTATTAAGAAGGTCTATATACGGTACTTTAGGGGACTTAGAAAGTACAAGGAGGGCTCTAAACTGTGTCCTGTCAAGCGAATCAGACTGTTCACGAGTAATTCCAAAGTGCCACACATGGTAACAGTATTCCAGAAGTGGGCGTGTGAAAGAAAGATAAACTCTTGACTGAGCCCGGATTCCTTGGAAGACGTCGTTGCATCGATTCAAACCCGCAACCGTTGGACTTCCCGACCGATGCCCTACGCATGTTTCTGCCCTTGGCCATTTCTCCGTTCCATCAAGGAAGAAGATTTTTTAGACCCGATTAGTCCCTTATCTTTTTTTAATGTTAATTTTTTGATCTTGTGCATTTACTACATTATTGAAAGCTCAGTGTATTTTTTCCTTTTCTTTGTCTGTACTGCGCTACTTTCCTCTTCTGAAGTGCGTAAATAAAATTTCTTCGTCATCATAATGTTCCTTGGTGGTGAAAAACGTTACTAATGGACTATTAGTATTTTTCTCTTTTTTTTTTTTTTTTTATAAATGAGTACTGGGTCATTGTCGGGCGGATATTTGGCGGGTCGCGACCATTCTGAAGCAGAGGGACGAAAAGTTTTCAGTCAGGCGTCCTTTTTTCTTTTCTTTACTCTAACTGCGCCGAACCTCACATCAGCCGAAACGGAGGTGTTACCGTGCTCCAAACAGATGCCATAATGTTCTGTGCAGGGGCGTCACGACTGGGCGGGGGGGCGCGAGGTACGCCCCCCCCCAATGCTGGTAAAAAAAAAAAAAAAAGAACCGTGACGGCGCGAAGCGCTGCGATTTTTCGTCAAAATAGTTGATTTTTTCTATGAAAACAGTCGATTTTTCTGAAAATTGGTCGATTTTTCGTCAAAATAGTCGTTTTTCTGAAAATCAGCCGACTTTTGTTGTTGAAAACAGTGGTTTTTTCTGCAGAAAAGTCGGTAAAAATTACCAGCCAGTCGGTAAATGCCTCGTCCTCGTCTCTGGTTCTGTGTGTGTGTTCGGGAGGGGGGGAGGGTAGGGGAAGGCGGCGACCGTTCCAGTCTGGAATTCGCATTGTATACTTGAATTACTCTCACATTGATTTCTCCGCGTTTTTATGACACTTGCTGCCTCTGGCTCAAGTGCCATATTCCGATCGCAGTTCCGTCTGTCGGTCGGTCCGGCTTTTTGTCACACTTTTTCGAGTTAGGGTACTTCCAGATATGCTAGGACGATGAAACTTGGCAGGCGGTTCAGGGACACGACTAAACTAACCTGGAAATAATCAGTTCCGATCCGACCATCCGCGGGGGAGTGGAGGGCGGAGGAATCTGGGAAATTCATGTTAGTTTGTCACACTTTTTCGAGTTAGGTTACTTCCAGATGTGCTAGGGGGATGAAACTTGGCAGGTGGATCAGGGACCCGACCAAACTAATTGGAAAATAATCAGTTTCCTGATCCGACCATCTGGGGGGGGGGGGTGGAGGGAGGGGGAATCTGGAAAATTGAGTATTGCGTATTTTTTTAACGGGTGGTCGGATTGGAATGAAACTTGATAGCTGAATAAAGGACATATCTCTGATGTCCCATTTGAAGTTCGGACCGGATTTGGTAGCTATGGGGGACTTGGGGGGGCGGGCCGGAAATCTCGAGAAACGGTTAGAATGGAGGGATCGGAGTGAAACTTGCTGGGAAGAACAAGCATCTGCCCCAGATAAATCGTTTACACAATTAGACTGGATCCGTGCCCTTGGGGGGGGGGGGGTGCAAGGGAGTTCCCCTGAGTTCCGGTGATGTCAGTTTTGGTGATTTTAGCGACTAAAACTTGGGAGGCATATCATGAATCCGACCAAACTGACTTGTAAATAAAAATTTACTCGATCCGATAGTCCTGGGGGGGGGGGGGGGTTGAGGGGAGGGGGAATCCGGAATTATTGAGTTATGCGTAACTTTGGAACGGGTGATCGGATTTGAGTGAAATTTAATCATTGAACGGAGGACATGTCTTCGATGACATATCGGACCGGATCTGACAACAGTTGGGGGGGGGGGGGGGGGCTGGAAAATACGTGACTGACTGATACTGGCGAGATTGGGATGGAACTTTGTTGGAATAAAAAGCAGATGCTCTGGATAAATATTTTTCAGAACTGGATTGGCTCCAGTGACGGTTTTTGGAGTTTGAGGGGGGGGGGGGGGTCCGGGATTTCGGTGATCACGAGTTATGGTACTTCCAGATGTGCTAGGACGATGCAACTTGGCTGGAATATTAGACATTTGACAAGATTGGGCTTAGAAATCGCCACTTTCCAAATCTGTTTATTCCTTAAAGTATCAATCTCGACCGCTAAGTAAGAAAAATACTTTTAAGCAAAATATACACTTTCATGATCCCCATGACCCCATTATCGTTTTTGCCTCAAGGGTTTTGCTTACAAATGAAGTTCCAGCTCTCTTAAAGTGTGCATGTTAACTGCAAAGTTGAAAAGTACTTTTTATCAAATGATTCGTCTCAACTTATGATAGCGGATACTACATACAGTTGCAAGTGCCGAAGAAACGGTTAGAATGAGGGATCGGCTTGAAACTTGTTGGGAAGAACAAGAACCTGCTCTAGATAAATCGTTTAGACAATTGTACTGACCCGGACACTTAGGGGGGGGGGGGGGGGGTCCCGGAATTCCGGTGATGCTGGTTTTGGAGATTTTCACGATAAAACTTGGCAGGCAGGTCAGGGATCCGATTAAACTGAATTCAAAATAAAATTTCTGTCGACCTGAGGTGAGGGGAGTTGAGGGAGTGGAATCCGGAATATTCAGTCATGCGTAACTTTGGAACGGGTTATCGGATTCGAGTGAAATTTAAGAATTGAACAGAGGACATTCCTCCGGTAATCTTTTTCATATCCGGACCGGATCCGGCAACTAGACGAGGGGGGGGGGGGGGGGAATACGTGACCCGCTTAGAATGGAAAGATCGGGATGGAACTTTATGGGAAGAACAAACAGATGCTCTAGGTAAATCATTTACTGAATCGGATCAGCTACGGGCACCGTGGGGGAGTTGGGTGGGGGATCTCGAGACACGGTTAGGAGTGAAACTTGCTGGGACACAATTTGACTGGATCCGGACACTTGAGGTGGGGGGGAGGGGGTTTCCCGGAATTCCGTTTTCTTTTGGATTTTCACGACGAAACTTGGCAGGCATATCAGGGACCCGGTCAAACTGAGTTGGAATAAAAAGAATCCTCGATAAGATACTCTTGGGGGGAGTTGAGGGAGGGGAATGCGGAATATTGAGTCCTGCGTAACTTTGGAACGGGTGATCGGGTTCGAGTGAAATTTAATAATTGAACAGAGAACATTTCTCTCTGGTGATCTTTTTCATTTCCGGACCGAATCCGACAATTATTGGGGGGGGGGGGTGGAAAATACTTGACCCGCTTAGACTGTTGTGATCGGGATAAAACTTCGTGGGAATAACAGACAGATGCTCTGGATTAATCATTTACAGAGCGGATTGGCTCCGGGTATTGTGGGTGGAGTTGGAGGGGGGGGGGGGGGCCTGTGATTCGGGTGATCGGGAGTTAAGGTACTTCCAGATCTGCTAAGACGATGAAACTTCGCTGTAATATTAGAGATTCAAAAACATTTGCTTAGAAATTGCTACTTCCCAAATCCGATTATTCCTTAAAGTATCAATCCTGACCGCAAAGTAAAAAAAAAAAATTTTTAATTAATACATGCATTTTCATTATGCCCATCAGCCCATTATAATTTTTTCCTCAAGGGGTTTGCTTACAAATGAAGTTCTAGCTCCCTTAGAGTGCGCATCTCAACCGCGAAGTCGAAACTTACTTTTGATCAATCAAAACATCTTAACCCATGCAAGTGCCATATGAGCTTACATCTCTTGTTTTTTGTGGTGGTGTCAACTGTGTCACCTGTGCAGTTGTTCGTACCCCATATACCATATAACTTATTTCGCACCCCATCTACAATGAGTTTCTCCCTCCCCCATACAACAATGTAAGGGAAAGGCAAGAGCGAGCAGTCTCTACGAAGGTCCCAATATTCCAACCAGTAGCGGCCAAACACAGCCGTTACCAAAATAGTTTTATACCAAAGATTGTTGGAATTTTAAATAGCCTTTGACCATTTGTACGAGCTTTCAAATGTTTATTTTATGACACTATATGTCAGTACTCACCAATTTTGGTTTTGTAACCGTAAAAGTGTGAGTGAATAAATTACTATTCCATTCTACTATATTCAAGTACCTATAGTTTTGTTAAAGTTGCTGATAAAAAGTGATATGCTAAATACAAAATTAGGACTCACGTTTTCAACAGGCACACGGATACTATACACAAATAATCGATTTCTTGAACTAAAAAATTACGAAACTTGATTTGCGAATTTAATTGTTACTTTTTCGTTCATTGGTAACTCATACGAAACTAGTTCTTGTTCTGGGTGTGCTATGCAGTCAGCGATGTAACGGGGTTTATGACCGACAACTGGTTTCACACCTGCCAAGTGACAAAATTCAGAACGTCAATCCCGCACGATAAGAAATGTTTTTATTTGTACTTCAATACCTTTGTTTTCAAATCCTTTGCTTGCACTGTGTATGGCACTTGCAGCCTCTGGCTCAAGTGCCATGCATAAATCACAATTCCGTCTGTCGGTCTGGCGGTCTGTCTCACGATGGCGAGTTAGGGTACTTCCAGATGTGCTAAGATGATGAAACTTGGCAGGCATATCAAGGACCCAACAACTAACTTGGAAATAACCAGTTTCCAGCTCCGACCACCTGGGTGGGAGTGGAGGGAGGGGAATCCGGAAAATTTAGTCGTGCGTGACTTTTGAACGCGTGATCGGATTCGAATGAAACTTAATAACTGAACAGAAGACATGTCTCTGATGTCCCGTTTAATGTCTAGGCTGGATTTGTCTGCTATGGGAGAGTTCGGGGGGGGGGGGGGAAATCGTATGAAATGGTTAGATTGGAGGGATATGAGTGGAACTTACTGGGAAGAACAAGCATCTACTCTAGATAAATCGTTTACATAATTGGACCAGATCCGGACACTTGGGGTGGGGGTGGATTTCCCGGAATTGCAGCGATGGCGGTTTTGGAGATTTTCACAACGAAACTTGGCAGGTATATCAGAGGGACCCGACCATACTGACTTGAAATGGTAATTTTTCCGATCCGATCATCGTAGGGGGAGTGAATCCGGAATACTGAGTCATGCGTAACTTTGGAATGGGTGATCGGATTCCAATGAAAATTTGAACAGAGGACAGGTCTCTGATGTTGATGGAAATACATGACCCGCTTGGACTAGAGGAATCGGGATGGAACTTTGAAGAAATAACAAACAAATGCTCCAGATAAACCATTTTCTGGATTGGATCCGGGTAGTGTGGTGGAGGTAGGACTGGGTCCGGAATTCTGGTGATCGCGAGTTAAGCTACTTCCAGACGTGCTAGGGCGATGAAACTTGGCTCGAGTATTGGAAATTCGACAAGATTGCCTTAGATATCGTCATTTCCCACCGGCCGTTTCTTAAAGTAATAATCTTAACCGCAAAGTAAGAAAAAAGTTTTAAGTAAAATATATATTATAATGATCGCCAAGGCCCCATGATCATTTTTGCCTCAAGGGTTTCGCTTACAAATAAATTTCTAGCTCCCTTAAAGTTGGCATCTTAATGCTCATTTGCGCAACAGCAGTTTTACTAAATGACCCCTCTTCCTTATTTTGCCTTTCGTAATATACCTAGCTCCCTTGTGGAATTATAAGCTTCTAAAATTCCCACCTTTTTCCATTGTTTCGTTTTGTGCCTACGAATTTTAGCGCTTTTCGGCCATGCCGAGTTTTGCCCGTCACACAAAGCAAAGTTGGCCGGAGTCTTCAATGTCCATGGAGAACTCTTTCAAACATAAGAATATGAGGATCTTCTTTTTTTTTTTACTTCGTTTATTTGCTTAGTTTTCAAACTTTTTAACCACGTCCCGTCCAGTTTTCAAACATTTTGCTCCCACACGCCGCGTCGGAGAGCAGGAAGGCTGGATAGTGTCGACAAGCCCTTATAAGAAAACCGCTAATTTCAGGTGGAAAGTATTGATATTTTTGAAAACCTTTTTTTCTAATCCCTCTTATAGGCAAAATATAATTTCTAGTAAGAGTTGTGCTTTAGAAACGATTTTCCAGCACCCTTAAAGTGCGCACCTTGCCCGAAAAGTGAGAAAAAAAAATACTTTTGACAAAGTGATATATATTAATGGTCCCCAAGGGCCCATTATCGGTTTTGCTCAGGGGTTTGCTTACAGACGAATTTCTAGTGCCTTAAAGTGCGCATCATTACAGCCAAGTGCAAAAATTAAATTCTTTTTACCAAACGACACAATCTTTTGACTTCCAAGGAT